>HE671545.1:328960-621203 GCA_000313835.2 Heliconius melpomene melpomene
TGTTCCATTCCATGTGCGTGATAACGTGATAGTAGTGTCGGCCCGCCGCGTGACCGCGTAACAGCGTGACGGGGCCCGCCACTGTATATACTACTCTAATGTACATTGACAATGTCACACTTTGTAAATCCGCTTCGACATATCAATATTGTAAATGCACAAACGACCGTCGTCTCAATAAATAAGTAAATTAAAGTAATAAGTGATTTTGTGATCATATTGAATGTACAAAATTAGTGTATAAATTAAATAAATGTATGCTTTATAGATATTCGAATTTAGATTAGATGTTAAATGTCGATTGCGAACTTAGGTGTAAGAGGCGATGCGAGACGGGAGGAGCGATCTAGTCAGGCAGTCGGGCGGGTGTGGATCGTCAGAGATTATAAACAATAAAAAGATTACTTCTCATTTCATATATGCCTTTTATTTCATCAAATTTCTAGCACCGATTAACTTAATAAATATGTAACTTCCACCTTATAATTATTATTAATACTAGTAAATAAGTCTTATAGCAATTGAGATAAGTAATATATTATAGCAAGTGCTTAAGTAAGTACTTTATGTAAATTCAATAACAAAATATAATAATAGATATTTTAGCAATATATTAAATAAAACTAGCAATAAATACATTCAAAAAATTATTACAGATTTTTACTATTACATAGTTAACAGTAAAATGAGAAGTAAAAAATTTACCATAAAATGTTAGAAAAAAAACTAGTAGTCTAGTTTGGAATATGCAAACATTGTACTTTATGCAGTAACAAATAGTAACTATCAGTGTAACACTTTACAAGGCGGCTCATAACCTCCAAACTGGTCTTCAAGATGTTTAGCTACGGCAAGTGCAAGTGCATCACAATGCGGGGCCGCTACCACCTGGATACCCACAGGCAGACCTTCAGCGTTTAGGCCTAACGGTACCTGACAATGATTAGAAAATCTTGTAAATAATATGATTAGTGTTAAATATATGATTTTATAGAAACATTTATTAAATAGTTGTATTGATATTTATAATTGGAAATTTTAGAATAAATCATGATAAATATTTGTCACAGGCAAATAGTTGCTACGCTAGGCTATTTTATAAATTTAAACTAGTACTAGTTATTGGTGGTATTTAATAACGTAATAAATAATAATTTTAAAATCTTTATATTTGTGTTTGTTTCTGCTTTTGTTTTCGATTTAATTGCAGTTACCGTTAACATTTAGTGTTTGTTTTATTTCTATCGGTTTATAAATAACCATTACCATTTTAAATAATGTTGTTCGAAGAAATTGCTATAAATAAGTAAATAACTGTTGTTTGTGGCACTTTAGCTCCTGAATTAATGAACTGATTTGAGTACGATTTTTATAATCGATAGCCTTGTTCATCGCGGTGGTTCTTAGCTCGTATTGTATTTTGTTATGTTATGTGTACATGTTATGAAAATTGGATTAGTAATTTAAGAGCTACAATTGAATTGTCTGAAACTTTATTGTTCAATATAGATATTGTATCTAGAAACTTATTATTATTAAAAAATGAAAGTAATGTAGATTAGTAAATTAATAATAATGAAATTCGCTCGCTAGTTTATCTATTCGGCTAGTTCTTAATATAGTTTAACATAGTCACCTAATGAAACCAATAGCCTAACCTAACCTAACCTAACCAATATTGAATAGAATTTTGTGCGTATTAATTGTATTTTTTGCATATAATATATACCTGTACAGCAGGAAACTTGATTGCATTGAAAATTCCCCACAGTGCAAAATTATAAGGGCGAAGGTACATGACGTAGTGCGCCGGCGCAGCGCTCGGGGCTGACGGGAACAACAGAACTCCGTTTGTGCCTAGTGTTTCCTGAAAAAAAAAACCAAGTTGAATACAATAATAGAAATTGTGTTTCAGCAGAATTACCTTTTCAGCTTCACGCTGCATTGCGCATTTAGCAGGGTAGTCAGAGTTAAGTGTTAAAACACTTCGCTCCCCATTTTCCGCTGAATTTTAAAGGCATTGCGTGTTGAGTGGTGGAACTTTCACTTCGCCTCGGCTCCAGAGCGAAGAATTGAAATTTTGAGTGGGAATCGAATCGAATCCACAACTGGTCGCGTTTACAGTCACAACTTCACAAGCTTATGGCGCAGGGGCGCTTCCTTTTCAATATCAATATTTACACAATTTTATTAATAAATGTAATGGTCACATAAAATTTAAATAATCCTAATTTGAAATATTTTTATTATTCGTGAATATTTTATGTATTTAAAATTCCCATGTTAAAGTTATTAAAACCAATATAACAATGGTTTAATAGTTCTAATAATGACAATTTTATATAATATGTAAAAATCTAAACAATTTACAGTTAGGTTGTTGCAGCGTCTGTAAGCGCGATGGTTATAGATTCGATCGCCTCGCAGAGAGTGGATACATTTAAATTATATTTACTTCCCCCGTCTGGTAGGCAAAGCGCGGCTGTGAGTGCCGTCGACACGCCATATCTTAAAAAAATATGTGGTGTCAAACAAACAAAGTGTCATAAAATGAAGTGCCTTAACTTACAATGAGATCCTCAGAGAGTGCTTGCGTGAGGCCTTCAGCCCACGCGGCCGGCGTCCGCGGCAGGAGCTGGTCGTCTATTAGTTTGAGGATGGCTGCCAAAGTGTAATCCGATCTACCCAACAACTGGAAAGGCACAGAAGATTAATATTAAAAAATCTATATAATCTATATATGTATAATGATAATATCACTGATGACGTCAGAAAAAATATTATTGGAGGTATTTATATTACTAATAGGTTTCAAAATAATGATATTTAAAATTTTTCCCTGTTTGTTTGTGCACGATAAACTCGAAAATGGCTTAACCGATTTAAATGTACTTCTCAGTATTGTACTTTAATAAACATAGTACTATAGTTCATTAATAAAAAAATATAACGATTTACTATCTTATGAAGACTATATCGTAGGCACAGTTAATTACAAAAATATTTATGTTGCAAAAATAATTATATGTGAAAGTATCAACATGTTTCCACATGTTGATACTTTCACATATAATTTTTTCTTGTATATACATACACTAAAAATAATAAAATGAAAAAACAAACCTTTTTGCCTAATTCCATCAGGCCATTGGCCTCGTCCAAATTGTTAGTGAGTAATTTAGCAAAATTCTCAGTTTCCTTCGTCATGGCGTGTCGCCACAGCGAGGGGCAGTAGTTGAAACCCTCATGGTAGTACTTCTTGGGGACTTTGTCCGGCGCTACAGCTTGCTGTGTCAGCCTCGCTACAACTCTGGAAAGGACGTATATTGTTTACAACATTAAAGAAATATACAATCATATCAACTTTAACGCATTTTTTTTGTATAAGAATGTATAAACTGTAACTTTTTTTAAACATTATATCACAATATTTATATAGCTAATAAATAATACGTACATCTTTTTAGTATATACAATAATATGTATAGAAACCAATATATATAAAACGTACTTGTTCATTGCTTTCTTCATATCACTGTTCAGTGGACTTATCCGCATGTCCTTCACACTCTCCACGTAGTAGAACTTGATTGTCTATAAAAAGAAATAAAATTTAATCAGGCAACATGCAAATTAATTAATAATACTTTAAATATTATAATTACATTTTATTTTCCCTCTAAGAGAATTGATTATTTTATTTATTCGCACGATAACATGACGTAACGTGCAATATCTTCGTAATTTGACGGAAAGTGGACACTGGAAGTGTTTTAAAACTAGGTTGCCAGGTTCCCTCGATATTTCGCTGACGTTTGTTTTGGTTGACACACGTGTTAGTGAAAATATATCTTTTTTAGTGTTGAAACTCTTTATTTACTTAGTGGAAACATTATATAATAATGTAAATAGATCCATACTAATAAGGTAATTGGTAATAGTGAGTAGTGTGCTGTTTTACAGTTTAGATTAGTTTTAGTTTATAGTTAGGTTATTTTATTTTAAGATGGATGCTGATCCTCCGCCTGACCCCCCTAATCCTGGGGGGGTAATGTAAATTCTACAGCTCAAGTGATTAATAGAAAGAGGCAAGTTGAGGAAACATCCTCAAGCCAGGATATTAGTAAAAAAACTATTATAGACCCATCCACCGCCACTCCTTCCATCCAGAATGTATGGACCCATCCTGCCTTATCCGATGCTCTAAAATCCTATATTAGTACTGATAAAGGTCCCTTTATTGTGTATGTGTCAAGGGAATCTCCTGATTCATCTGCAGGGACCTCTATAAGAGCCATTAAATTTGGTCAATTTCTCCATACTAATAAAATCACTGATTTAGTTAATGATGGAGTTAAAAATGTGGGTCGCAATAAAATCAGTGTCCAATTTACATCTGCTGATGCAGCAAATAGATTTTTGAATAATCCTGTTCTTAGTCTATGTAAATATGTTTGTGTAATCCCGACATTTAATATTACAAGGATGGGAATTGTAAAAGGAATTCCCGTTGAATGGTCTTTGGAAGAGTTTGTTGGCTCACTGATATTCCCTAGTGCGTGCGGAGAAGTTATAAAAGCAAGACGAATGAACCGCAAGAATGTAAGTGAGGGTGTAGTTACATAGGTTCCAACTCAAACTGTTGTAATTACTATACGTGGCCAACAATTGCCTGAAAGAGTGTTCTCCTATAAATCTGTCCTTAATATTGAACTTTATAAATATCCTACAATCCAGTGCCTTAATTGCTGTCGTTTTGGTCATGTTAAGTCACAGTGTAGATCAAAGCCAAGGTGCTATAGGTGTTCCCAGTCTCATACCGGTGACGCATGTGACATCCGGCAGGAAAATTCAACCTGCATCCATTGCACAGCTAAACATTTTGCAACTGATGAAGGGTGCCCTGAGTATGTAAGACAACAGAACATTAAGACGGTTATGTCGCAAGAGTGTATTTCCTATATGGAAGCATCCTCTCGGTTCCCATCTGTCCAACGTTCCTATGCAGATGTTGCTAAGGAAATGTTCTCACCTCCTGTTTTCATGAACTCCCAATCCCAACAAAGCAGACCTGCTACTTCCTCTAAATCCTATTGTAAAACAGGTTTCCAAGCTCCCCGTCCCCACGCTTCTATGGCAAAGGGATACAATAGACAAACTCACCAGTCGATTATTAGCAATTGTTCCTCGTCCCTTCCTAATGGTTGTGCACTAAATCAAGGTTCTGACAGTCCAGCAGAATCTACAAAGGATCTGTTAATTGCTTTGACTGACACTCTTGTGAGCATAATCTCAACTGCTGATGAACTTCCTTTACCGTCCTGCGTTGCCCAAAACCTACTCAAAATCTTTAAAATCCTTAACAATGGCTTCACTATTCTTCCTACAGTGGAATAGTAAAAGTATTCGTGCTAAAAAGCATGAATTACTTTCTATTATTTCTCTGCATAATCCTGTCATTATTGCCCTCTCAGAAACATGGCTGGTGCCTGACTCCCGATTCAGGGTGCCAGGTTTCACCTGTTTAAGGGAGGACAGAAATGACGGGTATGGAGGTAGTGCTATCCTCATCCAGCACTCTTCTCCATATTCCCGTATTCCTCTCCCTTCTCATAGTCAACAGTTGAATGCTGTTGCTGTGAGGACCCTTGGTATTTCCTTCCTTTCTGTTTACATCCCTTATCCTTCCCCTTCCATCTTTCTAGAGCTTAAGTCTATTATCTCTTCGCTTCCTAGCCCTGTGGTGGTCCTGGGTGATTTTAACACCCATCACACTTTGTGGGGGTGTTACTACTGTGATGGATTCTCTCCTTCGTTGGTGGAAATGATTGATGATGTGGATCTCTGCATTCTCAATGATGGGTCACCGACTCGTAGGGTTAATCCAAATCAGAACCCTAGGTCTGCTATTGACCTTTCCTTATCTTCTCCTTCTCTTGCTTCCCAACTATCATGGTCTGTACTTCCATCTACCCATGGTAGTGATCATTTCCCGATTTTGCTGTCCTTAAATAATAGACTTCCTCCCACTCCTACTCCTTCCCTTCCCCATAAATTTAATTTAAAAAAGGCCAACTGGAACGAGTACGCCGACTCTGTGGATTGCATGCTGTGCAATCTTTCTGAGTCTGGTAATTATGAGAGTATCTTTGTTTACTATGAAAGGTTTGTCTCTGCTATTATGTCTGCTGCTGACCTACATATCCCAAAATACCGCTCCATTCAGAATTGGATGCATTTCAATCCCTGGTGGGATCAGGAATGCTCTGATTCTGTCCTTCGGCGAACATCTGCCGAGGAGTCATACGCAGCCTGTATGACTATGGAAAATTTTATCGACTACAGACGCAAGGATGCGAGTTTAGAAATTGCACTGGGAAAAAGAAAAAACGTGGTTGGATAAGTTTTTGTGAATCCCTTAGTCCTCGTTCCTCTTCTTCCCTTCCAAGATTTATTTATATCCATGCCGGTTGAATCTTCGGAAGAAATGGATCTTCCTTTTTCCTTTGAAGAACTTAAAAACGTCTTAACGGATTTAAAGGATACCAGTCCAGGTGAGGATGGTATTTCTTACTCATTTATTACAAGATTAAATGATAAATCTAAACACCATTTTCTTAACATGATAAATAAAATATTTCAATCAGGCAATATACCCAACTCATGGAAGTCCCAAATTGTTATCCCTATCCTCAAACCTGGAAAATGTCCTTCAGATTTCCTATGGACCCATTGCCTTGGCATCTACTATATCTAAGATTGTTGAACGGCTTATGAAAAATCGACTGGAATGGATAGTGGAAAGTAGGAATATCTTAGCGCTCTCAGTTTGGCTTTAGAAAGGGGCTAAGTACTATTGATTGTCTCAGTGTTCTTACAAAGGCTCGTCGAATATCTGTAATATTCGACGAGCCTTTGCCAAAGGAGAGTATTTGGTTGGTGTCTTTTTAGATGTCGCATCTGCATATGATAATGTTCTTCTTCCGGTGCTCAGGCAGAAATTGCGTCAGCTGAGTATTCCGCCGAGGATGTCCTATTACATATGTAATCTGCTGACCGGTAGATCGGTATCTGTAAGACATCCGCTTCTTACTATACCTTCTAAACTTGTTTGGAAAGGTCTCCCTCAAGGTTCAGCTCTTAGTCCGCTGTTGTATAACATATACTCACATGACCTTGAATTATCTGTTAATAATTTCTGTAACATCCTTCAGTATGCTGATGATATCGTCCTCTATTACAGCTCAAATTCTGTGGAGGACATAACTTTTCGTTTAAATACTGCCTTGCACTATCTTAACCAGTGGCTCTCTGAGCATGGCCTGGCATTGTCGGTAGCTAAATGTCAAGCGGTCGTGTTTACAAAAAAGAGAGTAATTCCAAATTTTAAAATTTTGTGTGATAATATTCCCATTC
Source organism: Heliconius melpomene melpomene (assembly GCA_000313835.2). NCBI lineage: Eukaryota > Metazoa > Arthropoda > Insecta > Lepidoptera > Nymphalidae > Heliconius > Heliconius melpomene. The sequence continues at coordinate 336,377 of HE671545.1, forward strand.
ATCTAACAGAAAACGTCAAATTTTTAGGAATAATACTTGATAAACGATTGCACGGAGTTGCTCATGCTGAATATCTCAGCAGGAAATGTGAAAAAGGCATTAACGCTTTGAGAGCTGTGTCTGGTGTGTGGTGGGGCGCACATCCTTATACTCAAAAACTGCTGTACAATGCTATAATTCGCAGTCATATTGACTATGGATTATTTGTGTTAGACCCCTTTAATAAATTACCTACTGAAAAATTAAACCAAATACAATATAAATGTCTTCGGATTATCCTAGGTGCGATGAAGTCTACTCCTACCAATGCATTGCAGGTGGAGTGTGTAGATCCTCCAATTCATATCCGCCGACAATTCCTTTCTGACCGATTTGTGAGTAAAATGTTGCAGCTGTCTTCCCATCCTTTACGGTCTAAGCTATCTAAGCTAGCTGATCTCATCTCTCAAGGCAAACCTTTACCATACCTGCTTGATAGCTTCCTTAGACTTACCTCTCTCCCTAATCCTTTGACTTGTTTTCCTTCTAATCCATTATTCCTTACACCGTATAACGCCCTAGTCCATTCTCCTTGTATTGTCACAAATCTTGGCCTAACCAGGGCAGATCCTGGCACCAACACAAAATTTTAAGAAATAGTTCAATTCAATTGGTCGAATCACCTCCTCATCTTCACTGATGCATCGAAGCTCTCGAAGGAGAGCTGTGTTGGTGCAGCCTGTTGGATACCAAAATTCAAAATTCTTCTACAATTTAAATGCCCTCCCGAATTATCTGTGTTCACAGGCGAGGCTGTTGCTTTGTTAGAAGCAGTCCTGTTTACACATTCCCACAATTTTAAACAGACGGTTATTTTCACTGACTCACTAAGCTGCTTAATGGCCTTAAAGGGAAGCCCATTTTATAGTAGATTGAGATCTTCAATTGTTTTAAGGATTCGTAAGGAATTGTACTCTTGTCATCTAAAGGGTTTGGATGTCACTTTGGTGTGGATTCCAGGACATTCTGGAATCAGTGGGAATGAATCTGCAGAATCCTGCGCTAAATCAGCTATTCAGTGTGGCACATTAGAACATTTCTCCAATTCCGCCCAAGATCTGATGTCCCTTGCGGATATTCATCTGTATAAGTCCTGGAATAATTTCTGGAGTGAGTCAAAATCCCATAAAGGTAAGTATTACGCCTTTATTCAACCTGATATTCCTAGGCGACCTTGGTTTTATTCTCAAAAGTTTATTGAACGGAGGATTATTACAACAATCTGTCGCTTACGTCTTGGGCATGCTTCTACTCCTGTACATCTAGCTAAGATCAGTAGAGACAAGTAGTAAGACAAGTAGCTAAGTCAGGGATCACTCTCTGTGTGAATGTGGCCTGGACGACGGCTCCCCTTCCCACATCCTTTTCTCTTGTCCTAAGTTAACTCGTCCCTTATGATGTCCTTCCTCATAAAGTCCCTCGTCCTTTGAATGTTCAGTGTTTAGTTTAGTTCTTTATGTAAATTTTCATGTAAATATATTAAACTTAACAAAATAAAACTTTAAATTAACACCCATGTAAGATATTATTTATTACTAATCTAATGTGTTGTGTATATATTGTAAATTTGTGTTTGTTTTGTTTTAGGTGAAGGCTGTACTTACACAGGATCTCTTTTTTTTACATGTATTCTATAATTGTGTATATTTATCTTTTTTATTACCGGTCAATTTCCTTCGTGTGTTTTCCATACAACGTGACATTGGCGAAATGAACTGTGCTCAACTGGCACGCTCGAAACGCCATATATCAAGAAATCAATCAATCAGGTTCCCTCTGCAAAAAAAAATTATATAACCAATAGATATATCACCTTAACATTAACTTCTTTATCCAGATCCAGTAGTGGTGCTTTATCCGCTGCTACTATTTTAGTGAGAGGCGCGAGGTCCTCGCAGTGTTTGCTTATAAACCCGATGGAGGCTATCGTGGGATCTAATCCTGATCGTAGCGCTGATCCTGGGGGATAATTAACACTTTGCAGATTTGAAAAAAATATTACTATTATTTATACTCAGTAAATAGCATAAACCGATATAATATGAGGATATTACATCCTAACATAAAAATAATGGAAGTTTTAGTTTATCTACTTTCTACTTTTCGCACCACTTGGTTGAAGACGCCTATAAAATTACTTTTTAGAAAACAAGTTTTCCTAAGTGCGGTATAACATTTTAAAATGTAAAGAGCTATAAAATATTATTATAGATTAACGACAAACTCGCGGCTTCACTTTATTTACTAAACTGACTGTTAAAAGATAAAATTTGAGTATATTCAATAAAACACCTATTATTTTACAGTAATTTAGTTAAACAAAATATTTTATATTGGTATAACTTTTTTATTTATGAACTGATTAAACTATAATAAACAATTTATTAAGGAAAGTTCACTAAAATACAGTATTGAAAACTGCATTAATCGTCAAGCCGGTTTGAATATTAGCGTGCCCAAACAAACAACAATTTTAAGAATTATTGTTTAAGTAACTAATATCATTACTAGATTTTCCCATATATTCTTCCATGTGTATTAATTGATTTTGTTATATATCTATCCAAAAGAGCCTTCTTTTGAGATACGACAGAATGTCGATGTGTTGTTTTACTGTATGTGGTGATAATAGTGGAGTCAATTCTTACTTAGATTACTCATTAATTTAAAAATATTGACCATATTTCTCACATTTTGATAAATCTATATCTGCATTTTTTTAATATTTAGAATTTCAATATTGTAACCTATGTAAAATATTATGAAGAATTGAGAAAAGTTTTATACAGATAATTAATACCTTTAAGGCTGGTGTGCCCCGCTGTGGGATTGTACCCGAATAGACCGCAGAAGAATGCAGGCATCCGCGTCGACCCGCCTATGTCTGAACCTAGTTATGTACATATAGTATAAAAAAAATACATTTATACATAAAACAAACAAATAAATCTAATCTCTGTAATGTCAGAAAAAATTGCTTATGCAGTGCAAACTTAATGAACAAACATAAATGTTAATATCGTTGATGGATTTATTTGAATTTTAATTATTAAATTGTTTGTAGTTTCATTTGAATTAAATAATTTTAATTGCCAAAATAGCAAGATATAAAAAATAGTGACGCTTACAATTTATGTTAATTAACATGTGTATAACTTACAAAGCGATATAGGCGTCGCTAGCGCGGCGCACAACGCCGCCTCGCCGCCGCTGGAGCCGCCCACCATGTGCCCCGTGTGGTACGGGTTGTTGGTCTGACCGAACAACATATTGCGGGTCTCTTGCCTGCAATTAATAATAAGTAACCTCTTTTAACAACCTTTTTTACCCGACAGCGCAATATAAACGAGGGATGTGCTTACGAGTGTAAGTTCCTATGTAGAGAGAACCGCTTTGGCCTATTTTGTCAATTCTTACAAAATATTAATTATTCCAATAGACTTTTACAAATACTTAAACTAAATAAAGCTATCATCGGCACCGGCACAAAGTCGGCAAGAAACTCAACAGTTGCTCTTTTCATTAGAATTACCAGTCGGGACCCATAATTGTTTGAGCCCCATAAAATTTAAATGGGTTCCGACTGTTGTTCTGAATCTTAATGAACTATTGGGCTTGTTTTTCTTTTCAGTTTTATGCAGTCGGGTTGTTCACGCAAAACGCCTATTCATTCATTCATAATTTTATTTCGGTCCACCCGGCGCGTATTTTGTTAAGATACCGGTTGCCTATGCTAATATGCTAAAGCTTCTCTTCTTTTGTAACGTATGTACTGAGTGCAACGTCATTTCATTTATCTCCAAATACTGCTTAAATCCCAACATATGGTCCTTATTCGAGCCCGGATGTGTGGAACAGCATCAGGAATTAATATTAAACAAGGGATTTATAATAAAAGTCGTTGGACGTCAAGAATTATATATATAGTCGGAACTCGACATGCAATATTGCAATGTCATTAGAAGGTTGAAATGAAATGAAATGAAATGAAAGTTTATTGCCAAAAATGTATGAATACAGTCACCAGATACAATGAATCAATCCTATTTATTACAGCATTCAATTAAATAATTTCACTCTGGTTTTATGAACTCTGGTACCCATTGTAAGATTTAACTTGTGTTATGGGTACCAGTGCTCTTACAAATTTTTAAGTGATCTAGAAATCGGTAGAACCATCAAACATCTTGTTTCTGGTTGGTTAATTATTGTATGAAAAACAGAATACAAATGTAAGAAAAAAAAACTAAATAATAATAATAAAAGTAAGAAAATTGGATGCACATTTATAGAAAAAACCTCATCAAATGAAAAGATATCTTATTCTATGTACTTATTTTCATAAAACTCTCTGTCTCACTGTATTCCTGCTCCTGTAAAAACAAACTAACTTTTGCCTTGCATAGATGAAGGGAAAGAGGAAATATGTTGCATATTTTATTAATTTTATTATATAGATGACCACCGATAAAATGATAATGTCGTTGGGCAGTGGCAGTATTACATTTGTATGTGGGGCAAACATTATATGACCGACGAGATTTTGTGTTATTTTTATTGTATTCCTTTTTCCTATGTACACGAAGTATGGTATGGAGGACAAAAAGCTGTCTCACCGTTAGAACCGCGCAGTCTATGTATAGCTGAGATGTAGGATATCTAAAAGGTTTGAAGGTCATGACTTTTAGGACAGCCCTCTGGGCCCGTTCCAGGGGTAGCAGAAGAGACTTTGATGCTGCACCCCAAATAGAAATGCAATATGTAATGATAGACTGGCATAGGGCATAATAAACTATCTTTAAAACAGGGTAATCTGCAGATGGTCTCAGTTTTTTAAAGATAAAAAGGATTTTACGTACTCTAGCAGTTAGGCTATCAATGTGAGGCTTCCAGTTCAGGGACATATCAATTAATACACCAAGGTACCTTACGGTATTAGTTTTCTAAGCAGCGGACATTTACATATTGCAGCGGAGGCGTCATCAGGGCAATTTGCGGCATGAACTTTTAAAGGAGAGTATCAGCTGGACATAAGGTATTTGGTTTCAAAGAGAAAGGCATGTACACTGTTTTAGCTAGGTTAATAGCAGTAAATTATCAGAAAACCAGCTTGTCACAGACCTAAGTGCATTCTCTGCGTGCATAAATACCTCTGACCAATTATTGCCTTTTATGAGTAATGCCGTGTCATCGGCGTAAGTAAATATTGAGCAATTGGTAAGCGATAGTTTACATAAGTCGTTAATATATATCAAAAATAACGTTGGACCCAAAATTGACCCCTGGGGTACACCGAAATTTATCTTCTGGCTGTCACTTATTAGGTTATTTATTTTAACGCACTGACTCCGATTGCTAATATAGTCCTCCAGCATTTTATAAGGAATACCTCTAACACCAATGGTACTCAATTTAGACATAAGGTAAGGGATAAAAACAGTGTCGAAGGCCTTAGAAAGGTCAATAAATACTCCCATGCATTTCGTGCCTTTATCCAAACAAGCAACTACATGGTCAACAAACGAAGCAACAGCATCTTCAGTAGACTTACCACGTCTAAAACCATACTGGTTGGATGCTAAGACATTTTGTGCTTCAAGATAGTGCATCAAGCGTTTGTTGATTTAATTTTTTCTAGAATTTTAGACATGATTGGCAGGATAGATATCGGTCTATAATTATCGACACTGTATTTATCCCCACTCTTGTGAATTGGATGAACGACTGCCTTTTTGAATACATTTGGAAAACATCCAGAGGATATAGCGGAATTGCAGATGTGTGTTATTGCAGGTACCAGTTTAGGTAGACAAGCCCTTAAAAGCCTCGCTGAAATCCCGTCCCAGCCAACGGCTGCATCCATTCGCAGTCCCAAAATAGTACTTTTTACCTCGGCTTCATCGGTGGGTAATAAAACAAACGAATGTAAAGGTTCAGCGTACGATGCGTTAACAGGGGTCGCATTTGGTGAACTCTGTATAGGTTTGAATGTTTCCGCCAATCTCCTGCCTACATTTGCAAAGAAGTTATTAACGTTATTGATCGAAGTTTTACTATCGGAGGCAATATGTAAGAGTTTTAGGGGTTGGGAAACATTCTTATGTGTAGATGTTAAATTTTTAATGACCTTCCATGTGGTCTTAGGGTTATTTTGAGCATTATACAGTTCCATTTCCTCATAGTTCCTCTTAAGATTTTTAAGAAGTTTGTTGCAAAAATTTCTGTACCTTAAATATGTAATTTTAAGTGTATAATTTTCAGGATGTGCCTTTGTTTTACGAGATAAATTATTTCTGTTACGTATACACCGTAGGAGACCATTAGTTATCCATGGTTTTAGTGTTCTATATTTGGAATTGATTTGAACAGTTTTAGAATGCTTCTTAATGATACAGCCGACAGTAGAAACGAGTGATTCTGCTGCGCAATTTGCACTTTTAATTATCATAATTCCTTCAAAGTCGACAGAAAGGATTTCATTGACGACAGCAGGATAATTAATAATTGTACGATAAAATTTAGGGTTAGGATTTAACTCACCCCACTCAATGTTGGCAACTGTAGGCTTATGATCTGTGATGTCAACGTCAATAACCAATGTATTTATTTTTTCATCAGACTTTGTCATTACATGATCTAGACATGTATTGTCACGTGTAGGAAGTTTATGCGAGGGAATCAAGCCATGCGAAGCTAGTAAATTAAGATAGTCGTGGGCTTGTTGTGTAAGATTATTGGGGGTAATATCGATATTCATGTCCCCAATAACGACAATATTTTTTGATGATATACAACCAGCCAGAACGCTATCCAACTCACATAATAATCATTAGAAGGTTATAGAACAAGAAGATTCTGTGGTCTGGAATTAGAAGATTCTGCTATAATAATTATTGATGATTAGTTTACCCAACACTCTTAAGGTAGTATTTAAGATTTCAAATATTGTTTAAGGTTAGTATCAAATATATTTTTGTTAATTTTACTTTTATACTTAGCGTTCATACGCCATATAGAATCTTGTCTATTTTGATTTGCATTACTTTTATTTATATAAAGTTTATATAATCCACAAGGATAATAATTATAAAATATATGTATTTTTATTATTAAATTATAAACTTATATAGAAAATCTTTTTACATAATCGCTAAAGTTTAAAGTTTTTATTCAACTATACAGTTTAATAAAATAATTATTGTTGTAACTAACTTAATAAATTAATAAACAATATATTAGATACACTTGTTAAATATTTTCATTATCAAATATAATAATAGTTCCGCGTTATTTGTAATAATTTGAATTATACCTATATTGTTAGTAATTATTACTTTGTATACATTCCAGGTTGTCTTTACTAGCTTGCGTAATGCCAGAGGATAAGGAGCTTATCAGGAAAAGGGCTAGTTTTAAGGGAAGAGTAACGGTATTCGCTAATTATTTAAATTCTTTAGAACATTTAACATGAAGCCCTTCTGAAGTAAATGAATTACAATTGCGTTTAAATAGACTCGAGGCTATGTACGAACAATATGACGAAGTGTAATTATCACTGGAGTGTAGTCTAACTGTACTGACAATATAGACAGTCAGTTAGCGGAACGTAGCGAGTTCGAATCTCTTTATTATAAATCACTATCGTTAGCTCAACAAATTCTGGCGGATTATAAGAAAAGAGATCAAGATAGCGAAGTGAGTGTACACTCAACTATTAAATGCGTAAAGCTACCAACTATACAACTTCCTAAATTTAGTGGGTCTTATACAAACTGGTTAGAGTTTCGTGATATATTCGACAACGACAGTGGTACTAATGCATCCACTACTTTAACGCACGGTCCGAGCTTATCGTTTTCTGCACATGTTAAACAATTCAACGGCATTAATAAAAGTAGTAAGTAAGAATCAAACGTTATACACAGCCCGCGCTCTTCTTGACAGTGGCAGTACTTCGTGTCTCATGACTGAGGAGTTCTACGAGAAATTAGGTTTACCTGCTTGTACTGTAAGCAGCACAATCTTGGGAATTAATAATCGTCGTGTCAATAACGTCTATGAATGCTACAATTCAATTCATTGGTGCTTCTAAAAGAATATAATTTACCCCACTTAAAATGGAAGATGGGTCGAGTGATTGCTGTGCATCCTAGCCCAGATGGAGTCATCCGAGTTGCCGACGTACGGACGTCCAGTGGTATCCTTCGCAGATCATTCAGTAAAATCTGCCCATTACCTGCCTATTCTGAGGGAGAAGAATTTGGTTGAAAGAGAGACTTTCAACGCACGGGGATATGTTCACGCAAAACGCCTATTCATTCATCTTTTTTTTTCGATCCAGCGCGTACTTTGTTAAGATGCCGGTTGTCTATGAAATAAAGCTTCTCTTCTTTTGTAACGAGTGTACTGAGTGCAACGTGATTTCATTTATCTCCTTAAATACTGCCTAAATCCCAACACGGGTTTTGTTTTTTATTTTTTATTTTTAGGTTAGGTTAGTTAGGAACTGTAATAGAATTAGTGTAGATATATAATAAAATTAGTGTAGATAATAGCGGCGTTGAGACTACACCCTGGACGCAATGTGTAGAATTTGAGTTAAGCAGAGAAAAGGCGTAAAAGTCAACCACGTCAAATAAAATACAAAAAAAAACTGTTACTGTTAAAATACATAATAATAACCTATAATTATTTTATTGTTTTACAATAAACAATAACCACAGAACAAGGTCAACGCAATCTACATTTAATATAATAAATGTAAAACATAAATTAATGCATATGAAATGAATCGTAAAACAAACATTAATATAGTTATAATAGTGTAATAAAATGATAACCGTATTAGTAGTAAATGTATTCATCGCAAAGATCAACTCGTATCAGTTACTTCGGAAAGCCATCACGCTTAGGCTGTATCCCGCATATAATAGATGAACCTAGTAGTGGTAGACAGATGGAACCTAATAACAACATGATATAAACAAAAAAAAATGTTTTAGAATCTATTGCGTTATTAAAAGCTACTAATAACATTTTTTTTCTTTTATATCTTGCATGTATGTATAGACACCGATCCGTTACGATTTTATTATAAGTGCAAAGACTATGATATATTACTCCTTCCACTGGAATTCATATATACTATGCGTGTTTATAATATTTTTCTTATGTACTTTATGATATAACTATGCAAATAATTGATGACTGATCTTTTCCTTTCATACGTTGCATTGCATACGTAGCAACAAAGTTATTTTGTATTTCAATTAATTTATATATCAAGAATATATCTTCAAACAATAAAAATTGTATTTAAAGTTTCACATAAAATAACCTTAAATATGAACTAAATAAATACTTGCCGTTTTTGAAAGTAAGTATCGAAAACCGCTATTTTATATATGGTATTGTTCATTCCGCGAGGTCTAATGACACGAGTCGGGGCAATAAAAGCGGTTTTACATTGGTAATTCTGAACTTTGCATACCGATATAAGTTCATATATGCACAGCACTGGCCTCAGTTTATTAAATAAGTCGAGATTATCTTGACTTATTCGGTCAAATGAACGATAATGGTTTATTTCTCTTTTTTTACCGTACAACCTCTTTCGTGAGTTCTCCATTCAACGTGACACTGGCGAAGTGATTTTGTGCTCAACTGGCACGCTCGGAACGCCATATTAGAAAGAACAGAACAGAACAGAACAGAACAGAACAGAACGATAATGGCTTCAAATCGAAAAAAATGTTCACACGAATTTTAGAGACACTAATCAAGAAAAATATTTATTTGTATTTTATTATATTTTTTAGCATCACGCTTTATCTTGTACACAGCATTGTAGGCAGTGGGAACCTAGTGTCTAGACACTCCTTTCCTCATTTTCCGTCGATTTCTAGACCGTTGGCGTGTTGAGGCAGAACTCAACGCCGCGTTTTAATACTACATATTCTTCAAGTGGGAATCAAACCCACAATCTGTCACGTCTACAGTCACTTTTTATGTCCCTGCGTGACGACTGTCCTTGACACCACAATTTATTATTATATTTTTTCTAAAACCGCAAAAACAACAAAGATAGTAAGAACATTAAAATGGTAAAATTACATGCTTAATTAATATGTAAATAAAATTTTACATAATTAGTCTTATAACTTACTTAAAAATTCAGTTTACATTTAAAACATTATAATATACATTAACATAGATAGTGAAAATGATGTCAAGTGTCCAAGTCCTTTGTTAGCTCATCAAGGACACTAGACTCTATCATATACGAGTACCTAAGATATTTATATATTTGAGTAGTTTAAGTATATTACTTATTAGTATTTTAGTAATAATGATAAAGAAGCCCTGTTGCCCACTTGTAGTCTAATATTAGAGCTACGCTTTATGCTGTTACCACAGCAAATAACTAAAAATACTTAATTTCCCCCATTGGGTACTGAATAAACAACCACCGCGTTCGCAATTACATGTGGTGCTACTACGCCATGATAGCCCCCTTTCTTAGTTCTGAATATTATATTTTAACTCCAATAGTTTCGTTTACCAGTATAGCTTATTTTTTTTTATTTTTCATTATTTTTCATTTATTACAAAATCTTTTACGATAAGTCCTAAAATATTAACAAAATCTTACCATTTATTAATCTCAGGTACGTTAGTAACAGCCAGGGGTATGGCCCCGGCGGCGCGCAGGAGGCGCACACACTCCGCGTCGTCTTCCGCGCGTTCATTTCTCCGCGATTTCACACCGAGAGTGTGTAACATACCCTTTACTGCGTGACTTTCTTTTGCAGTGAATGGGACACCTATATAATAAGAAAATAAAAATTAAATTATTATTTTAGTTTCAGGCTGTATGCTGTATACAGCAAGAGCAAAAACACTACATTTCCCTTGCAGCTCCATATTTTAATTGTGGTTTAAGTAAAATATATTCAGATATGAGTCATAAGGAGTGAAAGTATCAAAAACAGCGCCATATAGCCAGTCTTGAAATATAATATTTTTTTATGATCTGGTGGTGGACTACCTACATTAAGTTAATCTACATTAGTCCCACTGATTATATAATTGTAGTAAAAATTATTGGAATTAGCAAAAATATAACAATGTGAACTTTTTGTTGCAAAATTCACATGTTATTTTTTTTTCAAAACCAGTGGTTCATGAGATTAGTATTCAATCCATTAAGCTTTAACTTTATAATAATTACTAAGTATAGATAATTCTATATTTATATGCAACACTACAATTGTTAATACAATTGTTTCACTATTAAGTGAAACAATAAATAAATTAAGACTTGCCCAAGAATGGTTTTTGTTTAAACTCTTCTTCCTTTAGTCCGTTTTTTATCATATTATCTACTTCTTTAGCCTCTTTGAGTGCCGCTTCATATCTTTCATCAGTTACTGCATTTAAAATTGGATTGACCTGTTTGTTATAATAGATTAAAATCAATCATTATGGAATATGACTCTAACTTAAGATTTGGTAAAAATATAACAAAAAATATTAATAATAGTTTGTATAAAATATATTACATAGATAGCAAAACTTGTTCAATATGTTACTTTAATTTTTTATTAAAAAATATACATGCTGTATGTTATTACCTGCTTAATTCTTTCAATACAAGCTGTAACTAGGTCTTCTGATTTAAGTTCCTTCTTTCTGATTTTCTCTGCTAGAGATACAGCACTTAACATCAAATTATAATGTTTATCTTCCAAATCAGGGACAGGTTTGCGGTGCTCATTCCAATATAAAGAAAAAAGATAGTCTACGAACTTATCAATGTAAAGTCGTAGCAAAAAGTATATACTTTTCAAAATATTTACCACAACTCCTTTACAGATTTTATTTGTTTTAGATTTGCGGCGCTAAAAATAAGGACGCATCGTAAAATTTTATCCATTACTTTAAAACAAAAATAAAATAATCATCCGAATTAATCTTAATAAAATAACAAACATCCAAATTTGAATTATAAAAATTGCTTACCTCAGCCTTTTCTGTTTTATGCGAACTTTGAACATTCTTCGTAGCCATTTCTTATTATTATTCAATACATTAGATAGATATTTATATAATAAAAAAATAATTATTCCCCTTTTAAGGCTTTTGTAATATTTAAATTTATAATAATAATATTTTCTACCTTCACTTCACATCTAAAGTTTGTAAAAGTTAGAAGACAAATGATAATGACAATGACAATTAACTAAAATGACAATTGAGGGCTGTCGATGATGACAGCTTGAAGCTGTCAATGTTATTGTTAAGCATAAGTCACAGATTATTTTTTAGTGTAACTGACAAAAATTACAAAATGTTGTCTCTTTAATTTCATAATTGTAATTCCATGGGACTCCTATACAGATTTTGAAAAATCAATCAATCTTTGTATGAAATTCTCAGAGTATAAACTCGGAGAATTTGATTTCCAATTGATTCTGTCTGTCAAAATATTTATCTCAACAGATAAATATTCTTATCCTTATATCAAGAATTCAATTCAATTCAATTAAATATTCTTGACAGATGAACAGACGGACGGACAAAAAAGTGTGTTTTAAAATAAGGGAATTCATATAGAATATGTAAGTTCCTTTTTCTATTATGAGACACCAAACCCTAAACTGAGACAAAGGATTTTTGGAAAAGTGAAAGTAAACGAAAAATAATAATTTTTATTTAGTATAAAATTTTAAAAATTAACTTATCACTTAACGTAACATTTATTTAGCATATCTTTCAACAGTGCGAAATCAAACTACTCATTGACGTTGTTCTTTAAACCGAATACGAGCTATTTAGTAAAACATATATAAAAAAACATTTATATGGTAATTTCAGTTTTTTCTAATTTTTTCTAGTTCTGAACTTTACAAGCAAGTACAGCACCGCCGAACTCTTTTTCTAGATACTTGGCGACCTCTAAGCAGAGCGCGTCGTTGTGTGGCGCCGCCGACACCTGCATACCGATTGGGAGGTCTTGGTGGTTCTTGCCGAGAGGTACCTGTAATAATAAATTTTATGTTATTCGGAATAAATAGAAACTGTAAAAGCCACAGGTTGTGGGTACAATTCCCACACGACGAAATGAAATATTTAATATTTTCATTTCATCGGAAAATAAGAAGCGGAGTGTCTGAACACGTAGGCTCGGCTCCCTCTGTCTACCCTGTTTCACTAATGTTATATATGTAATGTTTTGTAAGAGTGACCTGTGTCGCTGGTACTTTGAGGAGGTTGACCAGCATGAAGTAGGCGATGTTGTAGGGCCGCAGTAGGCACGAGTAGTGGTAGGGCGCAGCGTGCGGCGCGCTCGGCAACAGCAACACCCCATTATCACCCAACTTTGACTGAGGAAAACAGAAATTTTGTATGAATTTGCAATTTTATTGCCATGGTATAAAATACTTATATATCTATTCTATGTTTTATACTTACAAATAAATCATTTTTCAAATCTTTGGTTAGATCTTCAGCCCATTCTGCTTGAGGGATTCCAAATACTTGTTCCTCTATTACCCTCAGGATACAAAACAAACAATGTTTACTGAGACAGAATATCTGTAAATAGTAAAAATACAATTGGTATTTAATAATATACATTGACTTGAGACTGCCCTGGCGCATTGGCCGAAGTGTGTCAAAACGCGACGGTTGTGGGCATGGGCGTAGGAAGAGGGCGGGCGGTCGGTGCCCACCCCAGAAATTTTACTAACAAAAAAATTGCTCCGAAAATATAAAGAAAAACAACATTTACGCGAAAAAACTCCCATTAAAAATACCTATATTCGCCCACGGTTGTGGGTTCGACTGCCACTCCACTCCACCACTCCTACACCTAAAGAGGATATGAATGTTCAAACGTTCTGGTTTTGCGGCTTCATTATTATGAAAGCGAGAAATAAGTTAAACACTGATCATGTGATCATAAATATATTAGGAATACCTTTTTCACTAGCTCTAAAAATCCGTTTGTGTCGCATTCATCGTTGTTGATCATTTTGGAGTAAACACCAGGCTCCTTGTTCATCCAGTAGCTCCACAATTGGTATATGTGGTCCAAACCCTTGTGATAGTAAGGCTGTGGGGTGACGTTGAACTGTCCACTGATTTTTTGTATGACACTGAATGAAAAAAAATGGTTATCAGCGTATTCTTAATAGTAAAACTTTGTTTAGATAACAGTTGGAAAAATAAATATTGCTTATTTATTTTTCGTTAGGATTATTCATTCTGATTAAATTCCAGACTGCGAGCTACTATTTGAGGCGTATCTATATATTATTTTTTAATGAACAAACATAAATGAAGTAAAGTGAAATCAAGTTCACGTTGTATCCCGCGTACATCGGGGTAGGTAGAGGGAACCTAGTGTTAAGACTATCCGTTTCCCACTTTCTGCCGAATTTTTCGAGGCGTTGCGTGTTGAGTCGCGGAATTCAACGCCGAGTTTAAAAAATACTTTTTTAATTATGGAAGTTGATGTAAATAAGAGGATATTTTTTATTTAAATTGCTTATTTACTCTTTTATTATACGAAATATATCTTTGGCTAATGTATATTTAACATATATGTCGCGAAGCCGCGCCGTGACGCAGCATGCTTGACTGCACGTACTAATCATGAACGCATTTCCGCGAACATAAATATTATTATGAAACACGATAACTGTAATATTCTGTGGAGAGTTCCGCCACTCAACACGCAAACCTGGAGAATCAGATGGAGAGTGGGGAACGGAAGTGTCGTAATGAGAACGGGGTGTTTTAATATTATGTAATATTATTTTAGTATTACATTTTTTTTAAATCAGCCTCACGCTGTATCAGGTATACAGTATACAGTGTCACTACACTTCACTAGGTTCTTTCTAGTTTCTCTCTGTTCCTCATTTTCCGCCGAATTCTGGAGACATTGTATGTTGAGTGGTGTAACACAACGTCACACTTTTTTTTTTTTTTTTTTTGTATAATAATCTTTGCTTCGACGTAAAATTGAAATGCGAAGAAATGATTTCTTTGCCTTATCCTGAATCCCGTAACACCCCTGTTATGAACGGGATTAAGCGTGAAGCTAAGAAAATATACCTACTTACTACATTTTCTCAACGGGTTTTCTCGCTAAGTAGACATGGTTTTACTATTTAATTAACACAATTTATAATCTTGACACGTCGCTCTTAGCCTATTGCTTTATAGTATAGTATCTGGTCATATTATACACAATCAGTTAATTAACTATGCATACCTTTGCATGGCGTCTTTCATTTCTTGTCGTAAAGGACTGATTCTTACGTCGTTTGCGCTCTCCAAGTAGTAAAATTTAATTTCCTACGGAAGAGATATATAAAAAATAATTAATACTAATATATAGATTCACGCTGTGTCACCCATTCATCAGGGTATGCAGAAGAAACCTAGTGTTATATAGTGTTAAGAAACTTTGTTTCCGCCAAGTTTCGGAGGCGTTGCGTGTTGAATGGCGGAACTCAACGCCTTGCTTTGTCTCGACATCAGAACAAAGATATAAAATATTAAATATTTCATTTCTTCGAGTGGAAATCGAATCCACTCCAGAAATAATTAAATTGACAATGTGATTTTTAAATTCTGTAATGATTTGAATTTATTTAATAAATTGTGTTTATTATTTTGTTATATATATAAAAAATAAAACTAGTTTAAATAGTGTTTTAAAGTTTAACAATGAGTGTGAATTTTTGTTACAAATTGTACCTTCATATCGACTTGTCTGTCCAACTTTAGCAGACTAGCCTTATCTCCTGTGATGATACTCGTCAAAGGACCTAAGTCTTCCACGTGTCTGGATATAAAGCCAAGAGAGAACATGCTGTCTTCTTCACCATTTCTATAAAACGATCCTGCAAAGAATATAAAATAGAGTAATACTTCCCAAAGTCAGTTTAATATTATAATTGAAAAATATTTTTCCATTATTTTTCAGCCTGCTAACTATTTTAACATAATATTACTATTTGAACCTGCTTTTACCTTTGGTCTTAGTGGTGCCAGGAGTGGGATGGTGCCCAAACATCCCACAATAAAACGCTGGCATACGAGTAGAACCACCTACGTCGGAACCTGTAAAGTAGTAATAAAAATCAAATGAGAAACGTGAGAAGCAAATCTGGAGGCATTGCGTGTCGAAGTGCGTAACTTAACGCCATGCTCCGCCACGTTACCATAGCGATGGAATGAAAATATTAAAATAAAAAACTAAATAAATGTAAATAATATGTATGTATTACATAAGCTAATAGCGCTGGCTGCGCTCGCGACGAGAGCGGCCTCCGCCCCGCTGGAGCCGCCCGGCGACCTGCCCGTGTGGTGCGGGTTGTTCGTCATGCCGTACACGGGGTTGCGGGTCTCCTGCCTGGAATATTGTTTTCTAATCAATATTAGATAAGGAACATAGGATAAGGAAAAGTTGGAATAAACTAACAAAAAAGATTTCAAAGTCCTGCCTTTAAAATTACACTGTAAATGAGATTACAATTCCGTCTTCTAGACAATAAAACACAATAAATCCTTGGTGCTAAATGATAATTCATTTCCTCTAGAGGAGATCGTCATC
Organism: Heliconius melpomene melpomene; assembly: GCA_000313835.2. Lineage (NCBI taxonomy): Eukaryota > Metazoa > Arthropoda > Insecta > Lepidoptera > Nymphalidae > Heliconius > Heliconius melpomene. The sequence goes on from HE671545.1 coordinate 353,046, forward strand.
CTTGCCCCCCAGCGCCATGACGGCCTCTACTATAAATATTTACCAGATGAGTAACTCGGGAAGGTTGCTGCAAGCAATGGCAATGGCTCCAGCGTTCCTCAGCAACTCCACTCCATCACTGTCCTCTGTTGCTCTCTCGTTGCGGCGACACCACAAGCCCATCGTCAACGGCATTCCTTTTATTGCCTGACTCTCTTTTGTTGTAAAAGGAACTCCTGCAAAAAGCAATGCTGTTATATATTTTATTAGAAAAGTGCGTACATTAGCAAAACAGCGGCTTAAAATTTACACATGATTACAAAATCTTAGCATAAAAAGTGTTTTTAATATCCACTATTTGTCTATTTATAACTTTTTAAGTTTACCCAAAAATGGCTTCTTCAAAAGTTCATCGGAGGCTCCTGACGCCAGCTGTCGGTCGATTTCTCTTGCCTCCTTTAAAGCCTCTTCAAACCGATCTGCAGTAATAGCATTTAAACACGGGTTGACCTAAAAATACGTGAAATAAAATTCCAAATAACAAATAATAAATACTAAAATCTTATTTAAATTAACTTTTAGTTTTCAAAACAGAGCTGAAAGTAATTCTGCCTAAAAAGCTTTTTTTACGTTCTATCCCGCATACACCAGATGGAGGCTAGTGTTAAGACTCTACTTTCCACTTACCGCCGAATTCTGGATGCATTGCGTGTTGAATGGATAAGATATATAGGTCTCTGGATGCTGGATGTATAAAAAAGTGATTTATTCGAGATTCCTTATATTATACTTTAATTTTTTTTCTATTAACAACAATTTAATAATATATATATAAAAAAAAAATGTTTTTTCAAACCTGTTTAATTCTGTCAATCATCGCTTGTACTAAGTCTTCAGATTTCAATTCCTTTTGTTTAATTTTCCTCGCCATACTTGTTGCGCTTTCGGCAAGAAATGAATGTTTCTTCTCAACATCTGGAATGACAGCTTTGCTGCATCCCCAGAATAGTCCGAAGATGGAATCTATTACATTGTCCATAAAAATCCGTATAAATGTAAGGACTTTACACATTTTGATGATTAGCTGTAAAGAATTTAAGAAAATATTACTGTAAGTTCTTTTAGTTTAGGATTGGGTACTATAGATTTTATTTATTTCTGTTCTATGTCATTTTGTGTTATGCCACTCATGGGGCGTGGAGCAGGGGCAGAAGCGTGTGACTGTAAACGGAACAGGCTGGGAGTTTGATTCCCATTAGAGGAAATGGAATATCTAGTGGCGCAAAGTAGAGAACAGAAGTGTGTTTATGGGAACGGAGTCTTGCTGCACCGTGAACAAATGAATGAATTAAAATGAACAATAATCAACATTACTATTAAGTATTTAGAAAAATAAGTTTCATCCTTCCAATTTTACCTACATATATAATATACTAGCGGCCCGCTCGCGCTTTCACCCGCCTGAACTATTATTATTAATTTCTGTCTCCATGACTACGTCCTAGTGACATCTATGCAAAATTTGAGACTCCTAGCATTTGTAGTAACGAAATTTCATACAAACTTTCGACCCCAAAAACAACCCCTTAGAAATCGAATATTGCAAATTCCCGTCTTAGCCAGCACCTATGTCCTATAACTAACTCCTATGCAAAATTTGAGATTTCTAGCACATGTAGTTTCTGAGATTTCGTGATGAGTGAGTGACCTTTCGATTTTATATATATAGATATAACAATCTAAACTACAATCGAATACATGTCCCAAGCCTATTATCTATGGGTAATCAGTATAATAATATAAAAGAACCACTTGAACGGTGACTTGCAAAGTAACGCTCAATTGGTCGTTGCGTCACTGACTGCTCTACTCGTGCTTGTTCCGCGGTCGTACATTATGTAATACTAGGAGTTCGTGTAATGATGGAAACACGATATTTTCTTATTAGGGAAATGTAATGTAATAGTAACTGTTACGAAATATGAAACTAGTGGTGGCGCAGCGGTTGTTAGTTCGATTACCATTCGAGGAAATAAAATATTTAATATTTTTCTTTCCTTGCTCTGCTAATGAGCCAAAGCACGATGTTTGAGTTCCGCTACTCAAGAGTCTAGATACAATGACACCAGAAATCGACGGAAAGTGCGAAACGGTAATTTCTTAATTTTTTATTCGGTTCCCGAAGATGGTGAAGATGTAACAAAAAGAACATGTCAAGCAGAGATGCGTGAAGATTAAAAAACTAGACAAGTGAAAATCAGACCCTACCGCTAAAGGTTCCATACCAATTTAATGAATACAGTTCAACAGAAGCGAGGACAAACAGGCGTACAATATATAGTCCTTTCAGGGTTTCGTTATTTTATTTTGAGACACGGAACTATAAAAACATTCCTGGTGTGGAATTTAATATAACATTAAATAAATAATAGCAAAGGTGGAAATGAAGAGGCAATACAAAATAAAATATGAGTTGATTTCAAAACAAACATGTATATTGTGTTGATTTTATACAATTACTAGCAGCCCGCCCGCGGCTTCGCCTGCGTGAACTACGTTATTATTATTTTCTGTCTCCATGAGTACCTACGTCCTATAAATAACTCCTGTTCAAAATTTGAGATTCCTAGCACTTGTAGTTTCTGAGATTTCGTGATGAATGAGTGACCTTTCGATTTTATATATATAGATTTGCTTACCTAAATTATTTATTATTGCGAAACACGTTTTGTTGTCATGTCAAGCCTATGTAAACCAGTAAGTCCATAATTTATATTAATTGATATTATAAAATAAAAATTACTTATAATATATTATGACGTCATCGTCGTCGCGTATTGGTACAAGCGTTTGTGTATGTGAATGTAAACGCAACAGGTGGTGGGTTCGATTCCCACTTGAGCAAATTAAATATTTAATATTTTCATTTCTTTCGCTCTGGTGTCGATAAAGAGTGTTGTGAGCGGTGTTTAATTCCGCCGCGAGTGTCTTAACATTAGACTCCCCCTGCGTACTCTACTACAACGTAAAGCTGATGTTCCTCTGAGTTCTGGGTTCAAGTTCTGGGTTCGATTCTCAAGGGAATAAAACAACTAGAGGAAACTATATCATTCAAATAGTGCGGGAGCATCGTAAATATATAAAAAATATAAAGTTATAAACAAAATTTACCATAAAGTTATAATACAAAATTTTACGAGAAACAAGTAAAAATTATCACAATATCATGAGTGAGATTTCATATGTTTTTTAGCAACACGTTACCAGAACGTAGAAATAAAAATGAAATAACTTATTGCCCCAAATGGGAATTGAAGCCACAACCGACGCGGCTTAGGGCTGCTTTGTGGTTGCTACGAAACTTGTATTATTTTCATTTTATGCTTACAAAGATTAAAAAAATATCTGCTATTGAATTGTTAAATATAGTATTTATATTGTTTCTTAATAGTTCCTTCTTCCTAGTTGGTTAAACAAGTCATGCGTCTTGTCTCTCGTCGAGTAAAATAATAAAAATTACTTTAATATGTATAATTAATTCTAGAATACGATTAAATTAAATGTCACAGCTTCACGCTGTATCTCGCTTATATCAGGGTAGGGAAGGGAACCTATTGTTAAAACACTCTTTTCCCCACTTTTCGCCTAATTTTTCGAGGCACAGCGTGTTGAGTGGCGAAATTCAACACCGGGCTTTTAGTGCTAGAGCAAAGAAACAGATATTAATAAATAATAAATCATTCCCCCCGAGTGGGGATCGAACCAAAAACCGTCGCGTTACAGTAAAACTCTTGTGCTCCTGCGATTTATATTCGAAATAAAATTATTCTATTTTACTGACCGCACCCGATAACCATTAACCTATTATGTACTTACATATATTACTTAAAAAGTACTTATAATATAAATAGCACAAAAGTCACTTACTTAAATAAATTTAACATAAAAAAATCATATAAATATATATAATATCCAAGTATACCATAGACAGACCACAGCAACACACGACCACGGACCACGATGGTTTTATAGAACTAAAGTCTAGCTAAATCACAATATTGTCGTCCGTGGGTACAATACGAATGAATAGAAACAAGACTGGTAAGTATTCCACGCTTAATGCTTGAATTAACTTGAGTTTTATACATTCTCTCGATTATAAATAAATAACTGGTTAAATTTTTATTTATATGTCCTACATATAAATAAAAATTAGTATATTATAGTTAATATACGTAGGTATAATTTTTTTATTTACAATTATATCTTTTTGAGAGTTATGTAAGATGTATGTACAGGAAAAAACGGGCAAAAACCCTTATAGGATCACTTGGCCTCAGAAATTCGGCGAACAGTGGAGAACGGAGTACCCTGTTGTATGCGGAATACAGAAAAATTCAAGCTTCTAATCTTATTCAACGCAATAAAAAGTGTATTTTTTCATAGTGTTTTTTAAGATAAATCTTTTCATAGATTTTTATAAGCTTTTCTACATTTTGCATTAAAATCGCCCGTACTCGACCTTTGGGCGTACGATTATTAAATTTGACAAGAAGTGAGAACTTTCAGTAGATATAAAAAAGATCCAAATAGTAAAAATTTATATAATTTCAATGAAAAAATAATAAAAAAATTAAAATTATATTTCATTTAAAGATATATTAGAATATAGATAGATATAACAATTGTATATTACATTTAATGGTATCTACCATTATAAGTAACTACGTAATTGATTAATAGTCGACGTATTGTTCAAGAGTTCAAATGACGTAAAAGGTTAAAATTCAAGGTGCTCTCGCGTGTTAGTTACTGACACCATATTATTAAAAACAATTATGATTGTATGATGCACCTAAACACCATGTATAAATATATACATGGATGGAGGAATATGGGGTGAAGTCGGGCCGTTTCCACTTCCCATCCCTCAAAAAGGCTTGTGCCCATCCTCGAAATATTACTTACAATTCACCTGAAAAGTCGAGAAAAACCTTTATACAAACTAATTTGTTTTGCTAAAGTCCAGGCTTCTCTGGAGAAAATCTCTAGAAACACCCATGAATACATATTATGTGTCTGGGTAGACAAAAATAATCTAGTGACAAGACATTCCGTCCCTCATTTCGAAACATTGTGAGTTGAGCGGTAGAACGCAACGCACCGCAATCTAATGTAAATAATTCATTCCCCCGAGTGAGAATCGAACTCACGACTATCGGGCTAATCAGGGGCTGTGCCACTGTACTACGGCCTCACTGCTACCTACTACTAATACTTTTTTTAGATGAGTATAAATTTTTGAAAAATATCGCATCATCTTGAGGACCATAAAAAGATAAACATCTGAGTTAGTATGTTAAAGACTGCAGTAAAAGGTCAGTGAGGTAAGTATATTAATTTTATATTCTAGTTGCGATTCTCTAGTCACGTAAAACAGTTTGAAGATATAATAGTTCACGCTTTCTAGAGTAACGTACATACATACTATGTACCCACTGCAGTGTTAAGTGCTAAAACATTTTTCTACACAAATACCTTCCATATTGTACAATAACTTATTATAATTTATACATATCTATACCAGTTACTTATGTATTTTATTTTTATGAATATTATAAAATAGTTATTTTTTGGGATTCCGTATCTGAAAAGGAAAAAACAGAGCCCTTATATAAGATCAGTTCAGTGTCCGTCTATTAAGACCATTTATGTCGAGATCACATGAAGATACCGAATTGAAATTAATATCAAATATGTAAGTTTCCGGTGTTTTGGAACGTGGAAATAAAAACTTACAATAGAAATAAAGGAAAAAAAAATAACATTTAAAATTTGTCGGTGTTTCTTGGAAAAAATAATTACACATTTTGTTTGATCATTTCATAATTTTTTCAACTTTATTCGCCCCGTATTCAAAACCTTCGACTTATTTAAGTTATAGATATTTCTCGAAATTAGTACGGAGCCCTCGATGGACGAGTCCGACTCGCACGTGACCGGTTTTTTATTGATGCAATGCAGGGACTAAGTTTATTTGCTTGCTCAAAAATTTAGACGGTTAGGGTTATTTATTAAGTAGTTCGCCAACTCTACTTGTACTTATAAATTTAAAGACTGCGTCCCATCGTCTATCAGTTGCAAGGTCCTATGAAATGACATTGTTGGTATGTCATTACTTTTGATATTTGAAACTTATTTTTATAGTTGGGATTAAGATTCCTTTGATTTTTACAATGTAGATTAAATTAGAAAAAAAAGTACTGAAATAAATGTGTTTTGTGTAGTTAGTGTTTCATATATCCTATATAGAATAATTTTTCAAATTTGTACATTAAGGAGGTACAAAGAAAAATGCCTATAATTTTTTTTAGATTCGAGCTGTATTCCGCATATAGCAAGTTAGGCAGAGGGTATCTGGCAACCTAGTGTTCAGACACTACGTTTCCTTTAAGACATTTGTATTCCCAATTTTTCATCGAATTCTCGAGGCATACCTCTCGTGTTCAGTGGTGGGACTCAACGCCGCTCTTCGACCGAGGAAAAGGACCAGAGCAAGGAAAATTTTAAAATCTTAATTTTCTCGTGTGGATACGATGAAAAATGAAACCTGCACCACGACTGGTTTCTATACAATATTTATAATTCAAAATATACAAATAATTTATTTTATTTTGCACGAGTCGATTGTGACGAATAAGTAGCACATTTTTGCTGACAAAACAATATTAGCATAATGATCATAATAACATTTATGTTTTCTATTGTAAATAAATTATGTTTTTGTGAGTCAGAATTTTTCATGTATATTTGTCAAGTCAATTTCAATTAATAATAAACTCTTATATTAGCAAGTTAGCAACATATTGTTTTTATATGAAATTGGAGAGAAGCCAATCGTGACGCAGGGACACAAAGTATGACTATAAACGTGACTGGTTGTGGGTTCGATCTCGTAAAGAAAGCGCGGCGTTGAAGTCCGCCAGTCAACACGCAATGCTCCCAGTACCCTCTGCCTACCATGCTGTGTGCGGGATACACCGTGAAGCTGATTTATTTTATTTATGAAACTGGGAGGTTATCTGTAATACAGGTAAAAATAAACAAATATTAAACATACTTAAAGCAATCGATGCCAATTTGGTCTTGGCCTTGGATATTTCTGCTTTATAGTTTTTAAAATAATTACATCATGCAAAGCCTAATTACGAATAAAATATACCTTTAAATATTACCATATTCAGAAATGTTATTAGTATATTAAGTATTTTAACAACACAATTATGTTATTACAAGTTGTGGATATTTATTGACCGTGGGTCTGTCCGTCTGTCAAGACAATTTATCTCAAGAGCACGTTCAAGGTATCAAGGTGAAATAAATATCAAATATTCAGGTCTAAGATCCCTTGGAATGCAGAAAAAATCAAGCGACTAAGCCTGAAGCCAACACAATGACATGATACATGCATTTATGCATAGTTTTTGCTGCATATTGTACGTGTACTTTCCATGGGCTTTATGATATTTGGCACAAACTGAGGACTTATCAAAAGTTATCGCCCCATCAGTTTACACCCCAGAATAATCTTGTCCCACCTTAGAAATTTTCAGTTCCGGAGTTTTAGGATTTTGGGAATGTCCTCTCAATACTACACTCCCCAAAAATAATTTTAACTTTCTATGCTGCATTATTACGGCTAAGCCATGCACGTTGTCTGCGAGTGACTTCTTGAATTGTATATCTGATATCTGTAGGTTTTTCACCCCGAATTAACAATTTCATGCATCAAATTCATTACACATCAAATTCGCAATTATAAACCTCAAATTCGTGCTTTTCAACTTTAAATCCTCATTTTACCTACATCTCGAATTACACCTCGAATTTATTCAATTTTTATTTTTATTTTATTTAACATTTTAATATTTAAGCAAAGTGTGACAAAGAAGAATTTAAACAGTATAGGTTCTCTTCTCTCTTCTCTCTGTTTTACCCTACTAATTGAGGTTGTGTGAGAACATTTTTAATTGAATTTGAAAACAAGTCATTCCGTTTTGAGTCATTCATCAATATCTTATGAAACAAGACGATATGAGGTAGATAACTAGATATTACATTTTTTAATAAGTACAGCACGGCCAACAAGTAGTGGCCGCCCTGAAGTTAGTTGTAGACGGCTGCGCATTTGATTATATTTGATTTGATTATATTTTTTTTATATGCTTTAAAATATTTTTTCCGAGTGACCAATGCGCATAAGTTTAGAAAACCTAACTTCACCGCGGCCACGACTTGTTGATCGTACTATAAGTATAACTAGCGTAAATCGGAACTGCACTCGCAATCTTCGACCTTGTTTGACATTGTGTTGACAGGAGGGACTAGTACTAGCACTACTGGCTGGTATATTTTTGTCACGTATTTTATTTGACCTTTTGAACTGAGATATCAAGTATATAATTACGAAAATACGAACACTCCTCCCAGATATCTCGTACAAACCACTAGAATATTCTGCCATTCATAAAACATGTCGAATGTGGTTGTAGTTAATACAAACCCTTACGAGGGGCAAAAGCCGGGTACCAGTGGTTTACGTAAAAAAGTTAAAGTTTTCCTTCAAGATAACTACACAGAAAATTTTATTCAAAGTATCTTGAATGCTAATAAAGATGCTATAGTGGGTTCGACTCTCGTCGTCGGAGGTGATGGCAGATACTTGGTCAAAGAAGTTGTGGACAAGATAATAAAAATATCAGCTGGAAATGGGGTAAATAAACAATAATTAATTAGCTTTAAAAAAAATTAAGTTATTGCGTGCTTTGGCGACTACATAATATATTTTATGTATATTTTTTGCCTTCTAATAAAGAATATTAATAATAAATATTAATGTATCTACTAATAAATATTCATACTTAATTTAAATAATATAATTTTCTCATTATTGTTATTTAACAATATCTAAAAATGTATATTTTTTGCTTTTAAAACATATAAGTATTTTGATTATTATTTTAATAATTTAATTATTATTCTATAGGTGGCAAAGCTTTTAGTGGGTCAGAATGGGATTCTTTCAACACCTGCAGTGTCACATATTATTAGAAAATATCAGACTCTAGGTAATTTTTTTAGTATAAAATGAAATGTAGATGACGTCATTGCATTCTATTGTAAAGAAAAATTAAGTAGATTACTATTTTCTTATCATTAAAATATTATATAAATCATATTAATTGTTTAGTAATATAAAAATGATAACAAGAATTAGATAAGCTAATACTTCAACTATTTTTGTTGATGTATAGTAGTAATATTAAACACCTATATATTGTGTCATGTGAAACACATTTGACAATAGGAACAAAGTCGAGAGTAATAGATAGTATAAATCATATGATCACAAAATAACTTTTATAATACAGGTGGGATCATACTCACAGCGTCGCATAACCCCGGAGGTATCAACAATGACTTTGGTATGAAGTTTAACTGCAGTAATGGTGGCCCCGCGCCTGATGCCATTACTAATGAAATCTACACAATGTCTACTGTTATCAAACAATACAAGATTGTGCCTGACATCAAGTGTGATATAGACAAGATTGGCATTTTTAAATTTAAGGTGGATTTTAATTGTATTTTTATTTATTTAAAACCTTACAGTTGCAAATATGATGGTTGTGGATTCTGGTAACAAGACAATGAAATGTTGAATTCCACCACTCACACTCAATGTCTTGAAGTTTAGAGGCAAAGTAAGGAACAAAGTGTTACACTTCGATTCCCTTATCAACACTAGATTCACTATCCTCAATTTACTGCAACTTTAACTTTTATTTTACTTTTTACTATTTTTTATATATTATAGTTATATGTACAATTTTTTTACTTATTGAAACTTTATTATATAACATGCATCTCATATTTTTTATTACACAAACAACATTAACAGAAAATATTTAAAAAATTACAGGTAGAAGACCATGATTTTATGGTGGAGGTAATAGACTCTGTAAAAGACTATGTGGATTATATGAAAGATATATTTGACTTTCCCAAAATCAAGTCTCTTTTGCAAGGATCTGAACAAAACAAGCCTTTCAAAGTTCTCATTGATTCAATGAATGGAGGTAAATATATGTTATCTAAATTTTCAACTGATTATTGATATGTAAATGTTTTAATTACTGATTGTTTATCACAACTTTAAAATGATAAATCATCATAAAATAATTAATATCTTGTTAATTTTAAAATTATAACAAGATAGATTTTAAAATGCAAATATATATATTTCATTCTAAGTTTGCCACAACCAACATTTTAAGTAACTACATACGGTATAAACAATACTAACAAGAAAAAGCTTATTGCGCTGTTGAGGAATGGGTAAAGGATAAAAATGTATGGAATTAATATCTACTGAATCTCATGCAGTATAGCTGAGAGTCTGTATAATAATTGAATTGTGTCATTAATATTTATGAGGCCAGTCCTAGCACATTGTCACAAGTAAGCAAAATGTCTTTAGACAAGGTTGACGAAAAAGGTTATAAGTTCCACTCTCATTCAAGGAAATGAAATATTCATAAAAGGAAGATACAATAAAATTTATTAAATAAAATTACAGTGACAGGCCCGTATGTGAAGCGTATTTTTATAGATGAACTCGGAGCAACCAAAGACAATGTGAGACGGATTATTCCCCTCGAGGACTTTGGGGGAGCTCATCCGGACCCCAACCTGACCTATGCCGCTGATCTGGTCAATGCTGTCAAAAATGGAGACTATGATTTTGGAGCTGCTTTTGATGGAGATGGTAAAGCGATACAATTGTTTTATGTATTTGTTATTTAATTTATTTTTTATATTTAAATTATTTATCTCCAGTTCAGGAAAATAAAATGCGGCATCGTGTTCCGCCACTTGACACGCCATAGAGAATCAGTGTCTTTCGGAACAGGAACTTGATTACAGAACTGTAATGTTTCGCAGGCGACCGCAACATGATAATCGGGCACCGTGCGTTCTTCGTGACCCCATCAGATTCGCTGGCGGTGTTGGCGCGCCACCTGCACCTGTTACCCTACTTCCGGCGCCGCGGCGTGCAGGGCTTCGCTCGCTCCATGCCCACTGCCGCCGCCGTCGACCGCGTTGCCAAGGAGCTAGGCAAGGAGTGCTTCCAGGTGCCCACCGGTGAGAGTTATTTTGAGGGTTGTGAGATTTGTTGGTTTGTTGCTCTTGAGTGTTGTGATTTTTTATTACTCTCTGCATTAAAACTTTGTCAGTTCATTATTCCACCTATAATGAGCCGAAGTAATGAGGCCTCTGTAATATTATTACTATGGGCACTACAAAGTCTCTATCATTTAACTGCTCTATGCACTATGAAGCCTCTGTAAATTCATTACTCTAACTTACTCATTATTCTGCAGATTATAACATCTATAATTATTAAACTATCCTGTAGACTATACATTTTCTGTTGTATCATTATCATTATTATTACTCTATGTACAATAGAATCTCTGCTCATAGGTATTCTGTGCAATGTGTAGCCTCTTTTATTTAATTAATCTGTGTGCAAAGACAGACATTTGTCTGTGTGTACAGTCATTGTCATTGTTGAGGGTAATTATTCTATGTGGCAGGGTTTCTTTCAGAAAACTTCTGGCCTTACTATGGTGTCTCTGTCATTTAACTAATCTGTACAGTATGGAGTTTAATCGACTTATTATTCCACCCACTTAGAATACCCTTAGAAAACTCTCTCAAACTGCTCAGCCTTTGCTTAAGATTTTATTTTGCCACTTACCACTCTTCCACTCCCACAGGTTGGAAGTATTTCGGCAATCTGATGGACGCCGGGAGACTATCTCTCTGCGGGGAGGAAAGTTTCGGCACCGGTTCTGACCACGTGCGTGAGAAGGACGGTGTGTGGGCGGCGTTGGCCTGGCTCAGCGTGCTGGCGGAGAGACGCCAGGGTGTTAGTGAGATACTGCAGGACCATTGGAAACAGTATGGCAGGAATTACTTTACTAGGTGAGTTGGTTACTCACTGGTTGGTTGGTCAAGCGAGTATGGCGCTCTGGTGATAAAAATCTTTATTTATACAAAACAGTCCATTTTACTTGTACATAGACTACTTTAATTTTTGAAATATATGTTCATGCTATTAACAAAAGAAACTTATTAAAACAAATATTTTATGGTAATATTATTTTAGATACGATTACGAGGAGTGCCCCAGTGACCCCTGCAATGAGATGATGCAGGAATTGGAGAAGAAGATGACGTCACCAGGCTTCGTGGGATCTAAGTACTCGTCAGGAGGCAAGACATACACCGTGGCACTTGCTGACAACTTCTCATACATGGACCCTGTTGACCGCAGTGTTGCTATGAAACAGGTTTATTTTTTCTTTCTTGTATTTCATTTATTATTATAAAAAAACTGAAAAAAATATAGTCTGTTACTGTATACCTTTATAACATTGTCCAAAATGTGTATACGGTTTACTAAATGCACACGTAAGACTACAATTCTTAAGATTTTACCTTTATAACCAACTACAAAAAAGGAAGGCTGGAAAGGAGAAAAGATTGTTTTGTTAAAAGTTATATATTTCATATTCAAATTAGTTATTTATATAACACTTTATTTGCACTTTATACAGGGTCTTCGAATAGTTTTCGAAGACGGTTCTCGTGTAGTGGTTCGTCTCAGCGGCACCGGCAGCTCCGGCGCTACTGTCCGGTATCTTATTACTATTTTTATGATTTGCCAGACAAAAACAATATATATCTAATATAAAAAAAAGTTTCTATGGCCATATTTTTATGTAAAACTAGATAGCTTTTTTGCCTGCTCTAGCAAAACTGAAGCATAACTATGTAATTATTTGTATAATATGGTATTTAAATATGCGATACGATACTTGCTTCCTCATAAACGATTTTTTTGGATTTACACTGCTATCTAAAATTTACAAAATTTTCTTATTTAATTTAAATAAATATCTATTAAGAAAAAAACACCTTTTTTACTTTATAATTTTATCCACAGACTATACATAGACTCGTACGAGGAGAAGGAAGTACTCGGCGACGCGCAACAAATGCTGAAACCTCTTATCGACGTCGCGTTAGAAATATCACAGTTACAGAGATACACCGGCAGGGACGCACCCACTGTCATCACATAAATAGAAACAAGTCATAAATAAAGGCGAAAATTTATAATTATCTTTTATAAAGAACTGTCAATTTTGCTGTCAAAAAACAGATACAAAAAGTTGGTATCGTCTATTTTTCCATCGAAATAAAAATGTATGATAAAACTATTTTCAAAATAATCAATTGTCATTTCAATTTTATTAATGTATGCATTATTTTTTATGGATTAATTTTGTTTTTATTAGCGGCAGCAATAATAAATATAGTTTTAGTTATTATAAGGGGGATTTCACATGTTTTTTTTATTACACATGATCATGTTTGTGTATATGTAATTAACTATTATTTATATTAATACATCTGTTTTTACATACTTATTTTGTATATATTCACAATTTTATATTTAAGGTAATTTTTTGATGGAAATTATTACAATTATTTGATATTTATTAAGAACAGTTCCTGTTATATTGTGATTAATAACTTATATAATATTACTAAACTAAAATATTTGTATAAAAGAAAAGCTATTATTGTTAAAAATATTTTAAAAAAAGACGTTTTTAAATACATAGACGGATATTTACACATTTTTTATATTGTTGATTTTTTGTAGAGGAAAATGGTTAAATAAAATAGAAATATGTAAAAATTACGTAATTTTATTTATGTATATTCAAACACTAATATTACACCTAAGGCCTGTCACGGCACAGGGGCACAGAGTGCGACTGTAAAACAGACTGGTAGTGGGTTCGAGATGAAATATTTATTTACGTTTATATTTCAATTTCTTCGCTCTGGTGTTGAGGCAAATTTCATTTCAAATTAATTTGAAGGCGATTCATTTGAATGCTAACATACTTCGAATCCAGAAAAACAAACGATAATTGATAAATAGTAATATAATGTAACATTACTTATAGTTATTTTAATGAAGAAAAGTTATGTGGGATTTTTTAACAATTTTTAACATGTATGCCATTGTTTTTAAAACAAAAAAAAATTAATATGTTAAGTTTTTTTTTACATTCTATAGTGGAATATTATGAAATAAAATACCTTTATTATCAAAATAGTGAAATTTTTATTGACTAGATTGTTTTGTTTTGTATTAACTTAATAATAATGTGCCATATAAAACACTTGCCGAATTGTCAGAAAGTTTCTACAAGACGACGCCGACTTAAATTAATATAACAGTTACAATACCAAAACTTTACCAAAGTTTTGAGAAAGGAAAAGAAATAATAATAATAATAATTAATTAAATTTTATAGTTGTTAGTACTAGGAGTTACCGTGTGATAACAATATCGATAGGAGTAATACATATTTTATTCATACGTTACTAGCGATGTCCTAAAATCATAATTATAGCTTGATATAATTATCTTTTCTAATATCTCTAATTTTATAACTATATACTTAAATGCTTACAATACATTCAATTATGTTTATACTTTATGAGCATTTCCACAAGCTTCTAACATTTAAAGATAAGTTACTTATTTACTTTTCGTCTTTTTCTCATTTACGTTTAAGGGGGTTTAATTGTTATTTATAAGCAGAATCTATTTTAAATCTTTGTGTAGAAAAATGTTATAAATATAAAAATTCCTCTGTGAGATTTGAGAATGAAATTCGAACCCTAAGTCATCTTATTGCACGCATCCTTCAGGATGTGAAGACAACATGGTCAGAATTCATACTGTACACGCGATTGGTTGTGTGTTCGATCCCAACTCGAGGGAATGAAATATTTATATTATCATTTCTACGCTCTGGTAGTTGAGTGAATGAGAGACTGTTTTTTTCTATAAATATGCACATTTTGACACACAAGTATTCTCTTATAAGCCCGCTTTCCACTGCGAGCGGAGCGGACCCATTAAGGACTACGATGAACTCGCAAGAGTAAACTGCATATGTACTTGTATTTTCACCAATAAATAGTCTTTCTGAATAGTAGTAAATCTGA
Organism: Heliconius melpomene melpomene; assembly: GCA_000313835.2. NCBI lineage: Eukaryota > Metazoa > Arthropoda > Insecta > Lepidoptera > Nymphalidae > Heliconius > Heliconius melpomene. Next base: position 368,190 of record HE671545.1, read on the forward strand.
ATGTAATTATAATTTAAAATTATTTCTTTCTTTTTTTACTCATAAATTAAAGTATTTAAGTTCTAGATTTATATACAAAGCAAAATTTCTTTGGCAGTAAAGAACAAAGTAAAAACAAGTCAGGTGATAAAAAACTGCATAATCAAGTTAGCAGATCCAAATATAATAATGGAAGAGTAAAAGATTCCTTTCCAGACAGTCAACTTGCTGCGTAATTGTAGAGAACGCATTTGTAGAAGAGATGGCAGCGCGAATTCATGGACGAGACCGCTTACTGCTCCGGTGTACCTGGAAACATTAAGTTGATGGTAATTTTAATGTATAAGAGCATTCGTATATTAATCTAAATATTATAAGGTTTTTTTTAAAGAAAAGACAAACGAGCGTTCGGGCTACCTGATGGTAAGTGATCACCGCCGCCCACGACCCCGTGCAACACTGCAGGAGCTACAGGTGCTTTGCAGGCCTTCAGGTTTAGTGATTTAGTTTTTGGAATATGAATAAAATTGATTTTAGCGCTTTATACTTCATGTAGAAACAATAATGTTTTACTTTGTATTTTGTCATGATTTTAAATTAATTTATGTGTCGGTATGTTTTTACCCTGAATTTGTGTTTTATAAAAGTACTTATATAACGAGTGGTTCAGTGGGATAGCTCATGATTGTGAACACGATGGTCGTGAGTTTGATCAGAACTTGGAGGAATTATTATATTTTAGATATTTTCATTTCTCTATTTAATGCGATGTTATAGAAAGCGCAACGTTAAGCTCTGCCACTCAACATACAATCATGAATTCAAATGGAAACCGGAAAACAGAGTGGCAGGTACTAGGTAGTGATAGGTACTACAATCCTACCTTGCACTATTTGATAAAATAAAAACAAAGTATAAGCTTGCAGACCACTTTTTACAATTACCTAACAATAGTGCCAACATCAGGATACAAACACGCGACCGCCACACACAGTGCTACCACCCCCACGGACAGCAGCAGCTGTATGGAGGGCGCGGCGGCGCGAGGGTGCAGCGCCACGGCCTCCGCGCGCAGCAGGAACACTAGCATTGGGTATACTGTTACTACCTGATGATAATATAAATATGATTGATTAATTGATTGATACTTTAATTTATGGATTTTAGGCGTTCCAGTCGAGCACTACTTATAGATATTATACTAATTATGACAGCAGGTGCACTTAGATTTAAAAACTATGCATTACATTTTTTTATTATTTTTATTTTTATTTTATTAAGTTTTCAGCCCTAAAATATACAAATAAACGATTATCCGAATTAACAACTGGATCAAGCTAGAAATAAATACGTGTGATATACACAAATAACAAGATTCTAAAAAAACCAAACTCTTGAGTCAAGACACTCCGTTACTGACGCACCGCCAAATTTTCGTGTTCAGTGGTGAAACTCTTGTTGCCAAGGCGAGGAAATTTCCCAAAATGAGAAATATAATATTAACCTAATTTAAATCAATAAATATTTTTTTACGATTCACTTATTAGTTTTATTTATTTAACCGCGACATAACGGCTAAAGGGATTTAGATAAGATTTGACAAAATTCCGTTAATCTCATTTGATTGAACGATTCTAACGAACACCCACACATGATGCAAGAAGTGATTTTATTAGAGATAAACTTTATTTTGCACATAGTAACTGTTATCTATTGCTTTCTATATTATTAATGTGTTTGAGCCTTTTTTTTATTTATGAGGTCAAAGAAATTTGTTTATTATTACTTATCTTAGTCTTAGTAATAGACTTATATTAATACAATCCACGCAAAATTATGATAGCCATATTTTTCATAAAGCAAGGTAGATAAATTGATACTTCTAAAGTAAATATTAATGTCTTAAAAATTTATGATCTTATTGGGGATTAAGTAATCAATTTGTATTAAGATAATATTATTAAGCGTTTTAATAGCACTACCAGATTTTTTAGAAACTTTTTATTTATGTATATCATAAGTATTTATTTCTAGCCAAGTGTCAAGCACTAGGTTCCCTCTGATTACCCTTCTATACACATTACATAGAGGGAAGAGAAAGAAAAATTACAGCGCAGAATAAAAATTGATTACATATATCTCATACCTGGAATAACAACAGTATTCTCGCGATTGCCGTCATCACGTCGTGCATTTCAAAATTATTTAGCATATTCTGTAAATCAGACATAAAAAATATTAAATATTTAAGAGTATTTTAAATTTAAAAGATACTAAAAATTTTAAAGTTCAAATACATACATCTTCAATACAGGATTTGGCAAGTGGAAAGCACACGTAGAAGACAGCACCGACCAGCGCGTATGTTACTGCCACTAGCATAAATGCTATAGTTAAATCTCTTCCCTGAAAAATACAAGACGACTTCAAGTACTATTTTATACATAATAATAATTATCTTAAGCATAATTTATTTATTTATCTTAAGCAGAGCAGTCGATGGTCATGGATTCGCCCCCTATCCTAGGCTAATGATAATGATTGAATGATAAATAATCACTTCTTATTGCTTACTCTACTACCTATTATACTTATACAGGATTTTCTTTATTTCTTTCTTTTTTGTGTAATTATTAATTATCTATAGGTACTATCACTGAAAATTTGTAATGCAAAGGCACAAGTGTATGAAGTGCAAGGCCTTCAGAATACGGCGGAAAATAGGAAATGGAATTTCTAACAATAGGTGCCCTCTGCCGTTTAGGATACTGCGTGAATCTATTGAATATTAACAATAATAATAACAATTACATTATTCTCCTGTTTCGCATTATTACTCATAATAGTTATAATAATATTATGTATGTAGAAGGACAGAGCCAGCATGCCGCTGAGCACGGCGACGCTGGCCCCGCCGCGCCCCGACATGGACTGCGATATGTTGATGCCCCACATCCAGCCCTTCACCACCACGAAGATTAATAGATAGAATACTGATAAAGTACCTGGAATCGAGAGTTTTTAAGTAAATATATTATGTTGGTATAGTAGTTGACGAGCAGTGACTACTTTAAAGTTAGGTTCTCTGTGCATTGCACGCTGCTCTGCAAACCGTCGTGAGTCGGCTGATGGGTTGTAAGTTAGATTGCCACTCGAAATAATTATTTATCATTATTTTCTCATTCCGTTGAGAAGACAAAACGCGACGCTGAGCTCCGCCACTCAACACAGAATGTCTCAAAATTTTTTTTAAGGCACAGCTCTGCTACCTTATGTGAAATAAAAAATAAATGACAAAGAAAAAACTTTACCTAAAGAATTAAGTTTGGTGAAGAAGCTGATCTTCTTAAAAGTCAAGAGTGGAAATATGATGATGGCGACGTACATGGGCACGGTAAGGTGCAGACTCCAATACGGGGAGGGATCCTCCGCGGGATGAGATGTTCCGATGAAGAGATCATTTTTAGGGCAGAGTAGACTTGAGTTGTACACTGTCGTGTTTGTTGTGCGGATGTCTTTGAAAAGAAATATTTTTCAGTTTTTGAATTACTTTTGCCTTTTGTTGCTTATATTTAATCAATAAACCTTAATTACATATATTTTTCTATTCTTGTAGATGATAGTAATCTTGCTATTTTTTTATTTTATAAATCGAAAAAAAAAAAGTATCTATTAAGGTTTAAGCTTAAGGTTTATGTCAATTGTCAACATAGAACAACACAACTTTATAAGCTGAATAGTTTGTGTCAAAAATTCATAGGCATTACTTTTAATTTGCTCACCCATAAAATAAATAACAGTATAATACAGGAAGTTAGTAATGAGCAGCCAGTACACGACGTTAGCGCCCACCAGCACGAGCAGGCTGAAGGCGTGCGCGGCGGCGGCGGCGCCGGGGCCCAGCAGCGTGCGGCATAGAGCTGGCACTTCGCAGGTCGAACTGCCTTTGAAATATATTATTCTGATAAAATTAAAATTGAAATGTTGGGGCTGGAGGTAGATGCGACGGTTGTAGATTCGATGCCTATTCGGACGAATGAATTATTTTCATTTCGAAGAGACAGCCACGAAGGCGAAGCTGCAGGAGGATCTGGTTTTTAAATATACTTAATAAAATTACTAAAATGATAACTAAAACAAACATCTATAGGCTATTCATTTGTGCTTGAAAGAAAATGTAAAGAAAAAAAAAAAAAATTCGTTACGCAAAAGCGCGGCGTTGAGTTCCGTCACTTATCAATCTAAGCCGTCACTAAGCAATGGCTCCAAAATTAGGCAGAAAGTGGAGGGTGAAGTGTCTTAACACTATTCTTCTTCTGCCTTCTCTGCTACATGCGGAATAATACAGCGTGAGTCTGAAAAAAAAATAGTATGCTGAATTCCACAAACCATGATGAGCATTGACCCTCAGCAGGATATACGCGGTGTAGAGGCACAGCGCCGCCATGAATGCGAGGAGAAAGAGAGCAGTCGGCAGTCCTGCACGCTCCACTCCCCACGCCATAGTGAGGAGAGAGGACCCCATTATTGTATTCCAGATCGAAAATCTATAAAACAATTTTAGGCCTTAAAGTAACAAGATCTATATAAGTGTTGAATAATATTATTTTATAATATCACTTTATAGAAATTTTGCAATTTCGTCTAAATGTACAAGTATATAAATACTTAATCCCTCCAAATAGAATTAAGTAATTAGTATGCTAATTATGGCAAATGATAACTTTTGTAATCATGTTTGGATAGCAAAGCTTTATAAAAATATTTACAAGAGATGTTAAAAAAAAAAACATATATTTTAGTATAATTAAGATGTTACGCGATAAGATTAATTAACTGCCTAGTTGTAGTTGACGCCAATTGTGGTGTGAAAGTATGAATGTAAACGCGACAGGCAGTGGGTTCGATTACCACTTGGGGAAATTAAATATTGAATATTTTCATTTCTTCGCTCTGGTATCGAAGTCGCGGCGTTGAGTTCCGCTACTCAACAAGCAAAGCCTGTAGAATTCAACGGAAAATGGGAAACGGAGTGTTTTAACACTAGGTTCCCTCTGTCTACCTTGCTGTATACGACGGGACACAGAAACGGGACAAAAAAACCTAGTCATTTAAAGAGAATTCAAAGAGGCACGAGTTCATCTTGCAATATTCAGTTAAAAATAAAAATTCTAGATGGATTTTTTAGGATTTCAAAACGAAATAGTTATTAATAATTACTAACATAGTGACAAGAGAGCTTTGTTTGTTCTTATCCGACTTGTTACTAAGTTCTTTCTGCATAGTCCTCTTGTAGGTCGCTATGATGTCGCTACCGGACAGCTCTGCTGGGCCCTGTACAGATATTTATTTATTTATTTTACCGTTCTACTTACTAATCTTAATAATATTAATGAGTTCCGCAACTCAACACACAATGCCTCGAAACAATTCGGCGGAAAGTGGGAACGGAGTGTCTAAACACTAGGCTTCCTCTGTCTACCCTGTTGAGAGCGGGACACAATGCAAAGCTGATTTAATATAATTTATTTTTTTATTAATAATATTATACCTACTTCTACTAAAATCTATTCTGATGAAAGATCAGAAAGCTTTTATTTTAAAGCAGCGACGACACTTCGTCCGTAACGTACATATAAGGTCATCGAAACTTAAAGATTAGACTACCAGATAATAATGGTCGTCAAGTAATTTTATCAATTTCTGTGGTTAGCGGAATTTGTACTTAATTTGTAAACTAAAGTATGTAGATAGCACGAGAACAATACATTCGATATTAAATAAGTATTTTATTATCTTTGTTTATATTTAGAACGTGTAATGACTCCGATGACTACAATGATTGCACGACGCCTTATCTCTTGTGATATTTTTAATTCTTACTTCCTTATAGTTACTAATTGTAAGCATATTTGAGTTAATTTTTGAATTAATATTGTAATTTATTTACTTCACGCTGTTCCCCGTATATTGCATGGTAACCAGAGGGAAGTATTAACACACTCCGTTCCCCACTTTCAGCAGAATTTTCGAAGTATTGTTTAGATTGACCTCTTTAACTTATTTAATAGAATTACATTTAATTAAGAAATAATTTTAATTTACAAATATAAAAATAAATATTACCAAGGTATCTGAACTGGTGCTGATAGATTTATATGTGTTGGTCAGGTTTGGAGCCATCAGCAAAGGATAAGTTTCTTTTTCTATACTGCCAAAACTTGTGCAACTCGCCCTAGTACTAGTAGAAGATAATTATTTAGGATAAGTAACTGTCCTTATACAAATATTAATCCTGGCTGATGAAAAAGTTGCTGACTTAGTATAGGCATAATCAGACACACATTGGAATTTAGGGCCCAGTTCGAGATAAATAACTAACTAATTATGACGCCGAAAAAACGGTATAATTGTTTTTAACAGGCCCTTCTATATTAGTCTATATAAGTATTGTAAAAATATATTAGTTTTTTTAAAATATATCATGTCATTAATTCATAATTTTAACAGAATATGTATTTTTACTAAGAATATAATTTTTGAAAAAAATTTACTGGTATATGTGGTGTCCCTTGCCGTCTCCATACTCGCATTCTGAACAGTCTGAACAAGCGCTGTCAAACACACTGCAAAAGAAAAGTAAAATAATTATAATTTTTAACTACTTTACTAATAAAAGCAAATACAAAAAAATTGCATAATAAAAATTATTCTCAGTCAAATTAGATGATGACTACTATCATATATCTTACGAGTTAACAGCAGTTTTATACGATAATATATTAAGATATTTATTAAGTCATTGAGTAAGAAAAGATAAGATAATTGTTGTAAATAAATAAAATAGTAACTCATTATTTCTTTAAAAAAGGCGCGTCATACGAATATGTTGACACGTTGACGTTCGTATGTTGGTACACGTGACAGATAATAGAAATACTTAATATTTTTTTTAAAAAGTTATAAAATTTTGTTTTTATTTTTTTAATCATATTGAACTATCTCCACACTGACGTGATTGTCTTGTTAACGTACAATGATGATAAAACAAAAAAATCTAAATAAATCAGCTTCACGTTGTACTCCGCTCACAGCAGGGTAGGCAGAGGGAACCTAGAGTTAAGACACTCCGTGCATCATTTTCCGCCGAATTCTGGAGGCATTGCGTGTTCAACGGCGGAACTCAAAGCTGCGCTTTGCCTCGACACCAGAGCAAAGAGATGGAAAATCTGAATTACAATATTAATTTAAAAATTATCTCAAATAACAATTGGTCTCAACATACATATAATTATACATAATATTGTAAAAATAAGTATATTTAAAAAAATATCGTCATTAGGTCATTGGTGAAGCAAATCTACAACGACCTAAGTCACCATATAACATTCTTAATTTAATTTCGGATCACTTTATAATAATAATAATAACACTAAGGTCGCATTTTCGAGGCATTGCGGGATAAATGGTTGTGCTTTTTGTCTTATTACCAGAACGAAGAAATGAAAATATTAATCAATAATAATGGATTCCCCCCGAATGGTAATCGAACCCCCAACCGTCACGTTTAAAATCACACGCTTGTGCTTGTGCCATTGTACAACGACGACCTCTAGTTACACTGACAAATGATGATGATAAATATATCGGTTCCGATATTAATACATTTATTTAAGTAAACAATTCTGTTGACATTATTGGAAATATTTCATCATTCATCGTAAATCAAATTATAATTTCAAAAATTCTATTAAACTTATCTTTTGTTAAAGGTTACAGTTTATTCTTTCAATATTTTTTTTTATTTTGTACAATTGTAAAATAATTATTTTTTGTAAATTTTCAGTATTTTTTTTTATATTTTTTCAGTAACATTTATATATTTTTTCAGTAATATTTTTCTGGACATATTCATAATATTATTTTTATTTCTAGCTATCTCTTGTAACACTCATTCTTCTTTCATAATCTGTTTGCTATTCTTTCATCATTTATATTCTCGACGTGCCCTACGACGTGCTCGAAGTGACTAATAGAGCACGTTATTCTTTACTCTCGTACCTGATATTCTGTGTATCTCTTCATTGCTGTTTCGGCCTGACTGAGGGTAAACTGACTCCATATCCTACAAAAATATGTGGCATATTTTCCACAGTATACAGAAAACAAAGTTTCTCAAAAAAAGAAGATGAAAACTAAGTTTCTTACATTTATTCGCTTTCTTGTTTCTATTTAAATTTTGTAGCGAACGATTTCCCACATACATAATATGTTTCTAGGCGCGAGCTATACTCTTATGTTGTTTTTTATGAAAATATTTTCACAAAAGACAACATAAGAACTCCACTCTATGATAAAATGTTAAAAATTTAATAATAAAAAAGGTTGGTTAAATATGAAACTACTTATTCTAATATTAAAAAAAACCATTTATTCATAAATATAAATAAACTATATTTATATTTGCATCTTTGAATTAGATAAAAAAATATAATAAAGTAGGTATATTGAAATGTAAATTATAAATAATATGTTCTATAATTTATTAGTATTGAAATGTGTTCGAAGTTTTGCGTTTGGGTATTTTTACATGTAAACTATATCTATATACAGGGTGGAAGAGGCAGCGCTACTTTAACTGAAACTGCATATAGGGTAAAATATTTCAATCTCAGAGCTAAAAAAATTAATCAAGGTACCTCAACAGTTTGGACGTAGGATTTTTTTTTCAATTCACGATTTTTATCCATACCTGTATTTCGTTGACGCACACATAAGTGTACGACGTTGCCGCTTTGACATGTAAGTGTGTGCGTGTCTATGTTATACATTACAAATGGCGTTTTATTTTAAAACGATAATTTTATTATTTATTTTGTTTGAAAAAATAACTTTTTCATTTTTGGGAATTATTTTTTTTCTGAATTATATTAGGCTTTTATAGAGTAGTTAAAACTGTGGTTTCATTTAAAGTGGTGCTGACAATTCCACCCTGTATATAAAATCAAAAGGTCACTCACTCATCACGAAATCTCAGAAACTACATCTGCTAGGAATTTGAAATTTTGCATAGGAGTTATTTATAGGACGTAGGTGCTCGCTAAGACGGGAATTTGCAATATTCGCCTTCTAAAGGGTTGTTAACCCCAAAGGTTGAATGTTTGTATGAAACTTCGTTACTACAAATGCTAGGAGTCTCAAATTTTGCATGGACGTCACTTATAGGACGTAATTACTCATGGAGACAGAAATTAATAATAACGTAGTTCACGCAGACGAAGCCGCGGGCGGGCCGCTAGTAATAAATAAAAATGAAAAGTTAAGAGAATAATAAGCCTTTTACGGTATTGGATATCTAATAAGTCTTAAAGGGGTGATAACTTACAGTTCTATCAGTTTTACCTACTTAATGAAAAAAAATCAGTCTAGTCTGTAGTCCATTGAAAAGATAATTGTGTCATATAAAATAAAAAGCAGCAACATCCATTTTTTTTTTTAATTAATTATAAATGTAGTCTGTTAGTGTAGTGTCAATTAAAAAAAATGGATGTTGCTACTTTTGTTTTTATATGACTCATATATTTGGAGTTGCTTTTTTTGGTGGACGCACTTTTTGTTTCCGGCCACCACATTGAAACAACGGATGCAAAGGGTATTCGAATAGTATCTAGCGACCTTACAGAAAATTTTATAAATCATTATTTGTATAGGCAATAGATAAATTACGGAAATTTTATTGAAACTATTTAAAAAAATCTTGATCAATGTCATAACTTATTTTCTGATCATTTTACAAAAAATGCTATATCAGAGCAATCTTATAGTGTTCTAAAACGAATTTCTAACTACCACTACAAATTTGTTTAATTTTATTTATTTATCTGGTTTTTACAACGCTCTGCAATTGATCAGGTTTCCGAATACTTTTTAGAATACTTTAAAAACCAAATATTAATTTTAAATTTAATTAAATTATTATTAGTTTTTTATTATATATTTTTATATTTATTTCCTCACAAGTTACAATAAAAAGTAAAAAAAAAAATAATAATAAAAAATAATAAAAAAAATAATAAAAATTAAAATTTATAAGGAAAATATCAAAAAAATATAAAAAATTGTTTTACTTATATATTAAAGATGTATTTATAAAACGAAATAGCACAAATTAATTCTAACTAGATTAAAATATTAGAAATGAATAGGTACTTACCCATAACTTTCGACAGATTTCACCGAACTAGCTGTTGATTCGTTTTCACTATTTTTAGTGGAATTTCTTTTAACCCTCATTGTATTAATTTTAGATATTTATGTATTAATTTACAACATTACGTTTAACACAAAAAATTAAAAAATAATGACAGTTACACAGAGTGCGTGGCTCCAGTTTGGGAGATAATGTGAACTCAGAGCCGAACCGTACATAAAATAATGAAGACTCGAGAGTAATTAACGAGTAACATTGATAAAAATATAAATAAGACATCTTAGACATCAACATATAAGTATTTACATAAGATTTACGAAACGTCATATTACTGGGCGATTGTCGATTCTTAGGTAAGTAAACGAGTTAACGATTTTAATCATTTTTGGACACATCAAAATTCGGTGAAAAGTAGAGAGCGGAGAGTCTTAATAGGCAGGCTCCCTCTCCCTACGCTGCTACATACGAGAAACGGCGTGAAATTAAAAAAAAACAATTAGATTAGGTATATAAATAACATCATAAGAAGTTTTTCGCAAAAATAATGTTATAAATAAGTAAGTAATAATAGTACAGGTTTCCCGAAACACAGCTGTCAATATTTTTAAACTGGAGGTTAATGAAGAACGGAATGAACTAAGTCTGCTTAGTCTATCATGAATAGAGCAACAAAAAAATACAGTCGAATTGATAACCTCCTTCTTTTTGAAGTCGGTTAAAAAAATGAGAGATCTCTATTTAGACTTTAGAGTTATAGAGAATTTAGAGTTTATCTCTAACCATAAGCTACTACTATCAACTGCTAAAGCATTTCTGTTATGGCCCACTGGAACTTGATTTTGTATTTTTTTTTTATGAATTCTGTATATACTCGTATACAGAATGTATAAGTACCTTCCCAGTTGCAACCCGACGTGATGTACCCGGACGAGGGGGTACCTTGCCAGCTGCAGCCTGACGTGACTGCCCATATTGGCGATCCTCTAGACTTTAGCCCGAAATAATCAACGAGATTGACGTAATGAGATTCAACTCCCGTGGTGCTATGTTACCCCGTAAACTGGACTTTAACCCAACGACTGCCCGATGCAAATCTTCAGAGGTTTGGTGAGTGCACATTCTAATCGGCTTCTTCACAAGCGGGTATCACCGGTTAATATTTCAAGAAGCAATATACCACCAAACCCTTACAATGAGATTTTCGAGTCAAGATCGAACGTGCAAATTAAATAAAAGTTGATAAAACAATGAAAAATACAAATATTCATGAAGGCGTCGATTTAAAAAAAAAAAGAATAATTTATTAGAATCTTGCGACACAACCTTTATCACAGTCTTTATCTTATGGATATATATAAATATATTAATACAAAAAAGGGCCATCACTATAAGTGAGATTGTTATATTTGATACCACTATTTAATAAATTAATTCTCAAATACCACATAATATCACACACAATTTTACTTACGCTATGTTCTGATCATCCCAGTCAAGGGATTGAATATTTTAATTTTCTGACTGTGGTCACAAAAAAGTATATGCATTTATATCTGGAACATCTAAGATGACGGAATAGTTATTATTAATGCACATCTGCAATACAGGTATCAAATAAAAGGGCTTGCCGAGAATAATTAGAAAAATAATGTGACATCTAGTGTGAGAAACATAGCGAACAGTAACTAAAAAGTAAAAAATAAATTAAAAACTTTTATTATCATATAAATTGTGTATAATGAATTTATGAATTGATAGTAAAAATTTAAAAGACAAATTTTATTTTCTCCTTTTTAGAGTGTTTAAATAAAAGCTTTTTTAAAAATGATTTTTGCTTTTAATTTTATTTTTTAACATAAAATAAGGTTTCCAACTTTAAAAAATAAAACAAAAATTAAGAAAACAAATTACAGCTTTATTTATAAATCCATTATGTATATTATACTAATATTATACATAATCTTTACAAGTTTACAGCAGATCTTTGTTGTCAGCACAGAAAAATAAAATTTGATAATTATTATTATTAATTATCTATAATTGCTATACACTTTATTGATTAATATATAAATACAGATATTAAGAATAAAAATACTATATTTTTGATATAAATTGTAATGAAAAATTTCCACTACAATTTAATGAAAAACAATACTATACAATATGTGTGGAAGATGAAACATCTTTGGCGTTACGCCTAATAAATAAATAATGAATGATTAATGTGCAATGAATGAAAGTGAAATAACCTACAAATAATTAAAAACGAAATTGGTAATATTATTTGGAAAAAAGACTGCCAAATTTCTAGTAAATACTTATATGTTTATGAAATTAATTAAAGAACAATGTCACTAAATTAGCAAACTAATAATTTATTAAAGTTCTAATTTTTCTTTTATACAAAAAACTATCATTGGATCACACATGAATGATTTCAGTGATTATGACTACAATAATTTTTCCATGGCAATTCTAACACTACTAAGTACTATTCATTTAATTTAGTCTAAAGATGATAATTAATAAAGTAATTAACATTCTGTCTTTTAAAGTTATCTGCATCATCTAAATGTTGAATCCCATCTTTCTCATACAAGCCTTGTGTTCTTCAATCAATGGTCCACAGTTTTCTTCTCCATTTTCAATAATGCTGTAAATGTGTAAAGAAAAAATATATATAGAGATCCATTATACAAGATTCAAAGTTGTTTTTACATGAGGCCTTTAATTTTTTTTTTATATTTTTTCTTTTAAAACATACATAGAATGACAAAGCGTAGTAATATATGCATAGCGATGCATGTTGTGCAGTATGATTTAATTATATAACCAAGGAATTCGCTGAAATTACGAAAATAACCTTACCATGCATCTCGGGCTCTTTTAGTTTCCGGACAGGCACAACAGGGTTTTAGTTTGGGCTTTTCAGCTTTAGCCGGTACTGGGGCTTCTACTATTACATCTGCAGCTTTCGCACTCGCATTACCCATTTTTTAATAGTAAAATTGAGTATTCCAAAATATGATGCAATATAAATTAAAAACTGGTGCCGTTTTCGCGAAACTTGCCGTCAAATATTTATGTCACTATGTTATGTCATTTGACAATGACAGCTTTGAAATATATATGTTGCCATATCAATATACAGTAGGTAAAAAAAAGTATTTGCACACCCAAATTTTTTGATGTTACATCTACAAAAAAACAGAATGCTTTTAGTTAATTATTGTATTTCATAGCTTAATCTATATATATTTCGAATTAGTTAATAAAATTTCTCAGAAAATAGAAATTAGAGAATGAGACGGTATAAACACATATTTTAAAGTCAAATAAGTATTTGCACACCAACCAGCTTGTACGTATTTTGTAAAAAAAATCAATAATAAATGAAAGAAAAGACACTTAATATTTTGTGTGCATTCCATTAGCATCAATGATGGCTTGCAATCTCCCTGGCATCGATTCCAATAATTTGGACGTTGTTTAAATCGAGATTTGAGCCCATTTCTCCACCAAAGCACCCTTCAAATCATTTTTATTTAAAAAATTCATTTTCCTCAAATTTTAATCCAGCAGATGCCATGAATTTTCAATTGGGTGGATGTCTGGCGTTTATGGCGGAGTTTTAAGCTGTCTACGGACATTGTACATCACCTATTCCTTAGGTTTTCATAGCTGTATGCTTAGGATCATTGTCCTACTGAAAGTAGTATGTCTCACTTACGCCTAATTTCGATGCGCTGCAAGACAAAATATCGCGGAACACTTTACCGTAATCTACTGCTTTCATTATTCCTTCGATAAGAGCCAAGTTTCCCACACCATTTGCTGTCACGCAGCCTCAAACCATCACAAGACCACCGCCGTGTTTGACTATACTATGCACATGTTTCACCTGAAGTTCAGTATTTGGCTTGCGCCACACAAATGTTTCTCTGTCCGTTCCAAAAAGATAAAATTTGCTTGCGTCAGAAAAAAATAAAATTGTACCAAAATTCTAAAGGGGTATTTAAGTATTCTTTCGCGAAAGTTAGTCTTTTTGCTATATTGGCCTCACTTATGAAATAATTTTTTCTCGCTGTTCGGCTACGAAGACCACCATTACCCAGTACGTTTCTTACAATTTGGGCACAGGCAATCTTACCTGAACTTGACGCGATGTCATTTGCTATGCTAGCTTTGAGCGCTTGTAAATGGTTTATTTTGTACCGATTTTAAAATTTGTCGCCTTTCTCTCGTACTAAGCTTCTTCGGAAGAACGGACCTTGCCTTATTTTGAACACTACCCATTTCTTCTCGGTTTTTTATAATTTACTACACAGTCGAGTAATTTAACTTTAAATTTGACCCGATTTGGCGATAACTTCAACCTTCATTACGAAGTAAAATAATTTCTTCACGCGTCGATAACGACAGTTCAAATTCTTTCGGCATGTTGGCTTCAAGATTTTTTCTGAACACTAAACAAATGTCTCGTTATTAGAATACGTTTCCCGATGTTCACATGTATACATACAATGTTCACATTTTACCTAAAGTGACAAAATGTCGCGGGAATAACATTGTATCTAGGGAATGGTTGGTGTGCAAATACTTATTTGACTTTAAAAAAAGGTGTTTTTACCATCTATTTTTTTTATTTCTGTTTTCTATGAATTTTTAATAATCAATTCTAAATATATATAGATTAAGCTATTAAATACAATAATTAACTGAAATCATTCTGTGTTTTACTAGGTGTAATTTCAAAAAAATTAGGTATTCAAATACTTTTTTTACCCACTGTATATTCTATGCAGCCATTATAATTTAAATTACAAGTAACTAAACGTGGCCCAGGGGCACTGGTGACTGTAACGCGATGGTTGTGGGTTTGAATTTATTATTATTTATTAATAAAAAAAATAATTATTACAATATATGTAATAATTATTCTTTTTATTAATATTATATGGTGCCCCGGTCTCGGAAATAATAACGTTAGGACGTTTAAGAATATCATAGAAAGTTTTTCCGGTACTCACATTTATAAATATAAATAAATTAAATTTAAAAAACCCGTTTTACTATTAAAAGTAATGGGAAATACTTGAAATACATAGCAAAAACTTTAGCACCCTTTTTTAAAGATAGCAGCCAAGATAAACACTAATGTGAAGGGATGATAAAAGAAACACTAATAAATTTTGCAAAAATTTTATTGGACAGGCAAAAACTAAAACCAATCGTGCATAAAATTTTTAAACTCAAAACAAATAATAAAACCTTAACTTGATAATGCACGAACTAAACTCATATTTTTAACTACACTTACATAAAAAAATAGTAATAAAAAGTATTATTTGATAATCACTAAGCAGGTAAAAATCTAAACATATCATAATCATAGTCTAAAAGGATTGATCATAATCACAAGTTCATGATTAAAACAATTACATATATGATCTTAAAACAAAATAAACAAAAAGTATATGAATTGATACATAACTCCATGGTAATTTAAAGATGTATAGCAAAAAATTGATCTCAATCATTATGTACCAATACACTACCAGCGTCTAAAAAAGCACAAATTAAAAACAACACTGCATTCACAATAAATTAGCATATTAATATGGTTAAAATCAAAATGCACTTAAAAATACTTAGTAAAAAGACTTAAATAGATAATTACGAATACAAAGATTAAATATGAAATGTTAATCGATTAAAACTTTTCAGCTCTCTGAGTTTCGGGAGCGTCACTGGACTGTGACAGCTGAAAACAAACTTATTGAGTCTTATTTAAAATCAAGTCAATTACTGTGGTCCAAATAATATTTAAACGATAACGATGTGCTGATAAAATTTTGTCAATCGCCAATAACGATTAATCTTTTGAAAGCATATTATTTAAAATATGATAAAAGAACATAATCAATTGGCAACACTTGGTACGTAATTACAAATTAACGTAATTATAAAAAAATAATGGATCCTTTCCAGCAATATATATTAAAATCAAATATTAAAACTGTATGGGTATAAATGGGTATGTATATAATAAATTAGTCCAGATAACTACATTATAGAGAAATGCATATAAAATGGGTTAAAATCAAAAAATAAAACATGCCCTCGACAACAATTAGTACTAACTTAAACTAAACTACGGCATCTGCAGTTTACTTCAACAATCTACTCTATTAGAGATCAAATTGTCGTACCTACGCTTCGAGCTATTATAATAAAATCTATAAAAATCCTCAACTGTATAGTAAAATCTGATAAAATCAACGAGCTTACAAGCTCTATCGTGTCTGTATACTCGACGATTCAATGATAAATGATAGTCTTTTTTCGATACAGTTCTATCAGTCTTTTTTTTATTGTTTTCAGTCGAAATGCCTCATGCAACTAGTTGCCAACCGTACCATATATTCAGTATTGTACTATATTTTACATCTATGGCCATGTACTATAATACTATTTAAAAAGTATTTATTGCACCTGGTACACTAACTTACAACTAGAACTTTAGACATATATGGCAACCATAGATGCTAATGACGTTATAGTTAATCAGTCTTTATACTGAGCATCAATGCCATCGAGTATCAAAACTATTTGTGTACGAAAAACATATTATAGTTTTGATAGTAGATGTCATTGGAATATAATTACTATGATTATTACACGTTAACAAAACTTATACAAAACTGAAAATTGTTTATAGCACTTAAATCTTCAGAAATATGTAGGACTATTGATTGCCTTTAGTTTAAATATTGTCTAAAACTATTTTTCCTATATTTATTCGTTTAATATGTAAAGGTGATTTCTTACACAGTTTTTGATTGATCAATTTTGTTTGTATATTGATATAAAAATGTTATAAGAGCAGTAATTTAAGAATATTTAGTTATTTTAGTAGCGTCATAGCATACGTCTACCATTTGTCCTGCGCCAGCGCAGTGTTGTACTGTGGGGGTGAATTGATGATCTTTCTTTCGTTCGGAGTTCCGGTACTTTTATATGAGTTCGCTTGTTTTTGTAGCTCTGTAAATTTATAATTAAATAAATTTTGGTGAGAATTTCTATAATAATGCAATATTTATAGAAACTTTCTTTGTATTTTTATTTTTTTAAATTATATATTACTACAATTAATTATTTTTCTATTCTATTTTTCGCAGAGTCGCTTAAATGTATTGTATTGAAAAGTATTTTTCTTATTATAAATTTAATAAAAATTGCATGTAGATGTATAAAATAACAATAGATAATTATTATTAAAAAAATATAATTTGTTTAATACTAAATTGAATAAAAAATATAAGGGGAAATAAAAACAATAGGTAGTCTGTCACTTTTTTTAACCTTTTTCTGTTCATAGTAATTCAGACGACTTTTTCCTCCCTTTCAGTAATATTACTAAGGTCTAAGGAAGTATTGTGATATATTTTTTTATTTATCAATAAAAATGCAGTTCGTATTCAGATCATATTAGAATGCATCAAGGTTTGCATCGTGTGATATCTGCATACAATATAATACCTTGCGATTAACTGCAAGTACATACAAATTAGGTGTTATATCGTAATTCTTATATACGTGTTCAATGTTGCGTATTTTTATTTTCCTTACATAAATGCTGTTTCGTTCTCTATTAACACTTTTTTTACCAAGAGGAGAGATAATTAAATAAAAATATATACTTGTATGTAGGTATTGTCTTTACTGGACCTTAATACCTTTTTAAAAAACTAGCTTGCAACTTGCGACCTAATCATGAATTGCCATCTACAAATAGCTACAAACACTCGCCATAAAGAGAACCTAGTATTTAGTCACTCGATTATAAACACTTACATATTATATGTATAACGAAGTAGCCCGACTGTAATTGCATAATAAAATGGCATATTATATCGTACCTGCGATGACTAGCAACATCTTCCTGCGAGCTCCGAAAGCGGTCACTCCAATTTCAGTGAGATCAGCATCGTTCAACGATGCAAAGGTCGACATGTCCAATTCGTGTTTTTTGAACAAATCTAGATTTAAACAATACTTATGAAATTGCTAAAGATGGAGGTGAATGGATGAATGTACATAATGATAGATGTGGATGGATGTAAAAATGAGGAAGAGATATTAAAGAAGAAGATATATTAAAATTAAAGTCTCTTTAAAAACGAAATTATTTTGGCGGCTACAATGGACGAAAATAAAACAGAGACCGCTAATAACAACATTAAAAGGCACTTGATTTGTTATAATCTTTAGGAATCTTAAAATTATTATTCTATATTAATAATAATATCTTCAGGCAAGTTAGGCCACACTTGCTTGTGGAAAACCGACATGGTATTTTCCCAGTAATGCGACTGTGACATTAAAAGTTCTCTAAATTAATAAAATATGTCAAATTTTGTTCTTAATACCTAATATATATTTTAAATATAACATCCTCACCTATATATTTATGTAAACCAATGTCTCGTAACAAGTCGTATAGTTGTTGGTATCGGCAAGGCTTGCCAGTCGGCGGGGAGGGCATCGGCTCCACTATGTTGGGACGCACCAGGTCCGATCTGTTCCAACCTTTTTCAGGCTAAAATTTTAAAAAAGCAGTGTTTTTAACCTATATATCATTTTTTGAAAAAGTATATTATAAATTCATTATAAGTAATTAAGAACAGAGTCTATTCTAAAATGTCTTATATTCACACCAAAATGATTAATAATCATGATAATGCAATTAAATGTTTTTTTTTTATTCTTTGCGATTATAAAGGAAAATCATATATTAATAATATTCCGTTGCACTCATAATTGATTGTAGTTCTTTCTAATAAGACAAAACTCTGTCACATACTACACCTTTGGCCGAAAAGTGACAATCTCTCTTGAATTAAGGTTACAATTTTATAACATAATTTTAATTATTATCTATAGGTTATCGTGGCGTAGTGGGATCACGTCTGGTTGTAAACGCGATGGTTGTCGATTCGATCACCTCGAGGGAGTTATTATATTTAAATTATTTTCATTTCCCTGTGCCAGTAGATGAAATGCAGCGTTGAGTTCCGCTACTCAACAATGTGTCCACAATAATACGGTGCGTGGGGAAACGAAGGTATTTAACACTAGGTTCCCTTTGTTTGTCTCATTATATTTGCAGGATAGAGCGTGAAGATTTTTTTTTTATTACCGTAGTCATTCCATCATTTTCATTCAATTTCAAGGGATTAGGTGAAGTGTGGCTGAAGTAGTATCCCGACCAGCGTGTTGTGGGCACTCTGTATCCAGACGACACATTTTCACGCATTGCCTGCAAATATATAGCTTATTACTAAGTATATTTTATGTTGTTTTCTAATTATAATAAAAAAAAAAAATTCTGATTATATAGTTACGTCATCGTGGTTGGTAGAGTGCTCAATTCTCATCATAAATTAAATCCTTAATGTTACTTATTTATAAGTTTTAGCTATTAAATTACATTTTACTATTGACATATTTGTATATTTTTTATATATTTTACTTTTACCTACTGAAAGTATTTCCTGCGTTTTTTATAAAAAACAATTTCATATTAGAGAATTAAACTTATTATATTATATACAGATGTCGGGTTTCTTTCAGCCTTACGCTGTATGTAAAGAAACTTCGCTTCCCACTTTCCGCGAAATTCTGGAGGAATTGCGTGTTCAGTGGGGGAATTCAACGCAGCGCTTTGCATTGACTTCAGAGGCAAAAAATTTAAATAATAAGTGTTCCATTTCCCGAGTGGAGATCGAACCCACAAGCTGTAGCGTTTACAGTCACAGGCTTGTGCTCCTGCGCCAGGACTGGCATACATAAATGCATACATACATAAAATAAATACAACCTTATTAGCTTCAGATTGCATTTTTCTATAATCAGACAGCGGCGACGGCGACATCTTAGTTAATGTTTCCAGAGTTTTCTTCTCACAGCCGACAGCGCGACGATCAGATATGTGCAGCTCTGATATTATGTTCGCTAGTTCTGTTAGTTAAGTGAACATTTACAAAATGGCGTCGTTGATGTAGAGATAATTAATTAGGTTGTCTTTGTTTAGCGCTTGTTTAAATATTGGGAACCTTAACAACTGTTTGCTCTACCTAATAGATTTCTGCTGTTGGGATACTGGCAACATATATCTAATTAGGTAAAATTACTTCAGAAATAAATGGCAATTAATTTTTTTATATATTTTTCAGCTTCACGAAAGGGTAGGCAGAGGAAACCTAGTGTTAAGACACTCCGTATCCCACTTTCTGCCGAATTCTGGAGGCATTGCGTGTTGAGTGGCAGAACTCAACGCCATCCTTTGCCTCGACACCAGAGCAAAGAAATGAACGTAAATAAATATTTCACTTCCTCGAGTGGGGATGGAACCCACAACGGTCGCGTTACAGTCACACCCTTGTGTCGCTGCGCCTCGACGGCCTCGCTTCATGGTTCAGCTTCATGTTTTAGAATAGTAGCTTAAGCAGATAAAATGTCTTAGTATCAAAACACTTCTCCGAGTGGGTATTAAACCCGCAGCCATCGGGCTTACAGTCACACTGTTCCACTGCGCTATTATGGCATCAGATATAAAATAATACATAAAATAACTATGTAATAATACATAATTGTAACAATGGCGGGCTTCATTAAGCTTCGCTTAAAATAATTCAAGTATCTCAGCGAAGGGCGCAGAGGTACAAGCGTATCACTGTAATAGCGATGGATGTGGGTTCGGTTCTTGTTCGGGGGAAATTATTATTTTCATTTTCTCTCTCTGGTAACAAGGCAAAGTGCGGCGATAATTTTCGCCACTCAAAACGTAACGCCTCAGTAAATTCACACGAACATAACTTAGTGTTAATACAGTACATGTCAGTGTCTTTTAGAAATGAAATCGTCCTTTTCAGTCTTTTACATTAATAATATAAATTAAAACAATAAAATAAAATCAAACAAACCTTTTCCATGTTGCGAGCGATCGTTATCAGAGCAAGGCGTGGGGCTGTGGGTTTTGCTTATGGGTGACACTGATGGGGACACCACATTGCTGCCGTCACCCGCTAAAAATAAAAAAAAACAATATTAATATTATAACGGGAGAAATGCGGCGAAAAGTTCCGCCAGTCAACATGTGGTGTAAGCAAAATTTTATGGTGCGTGGGGAACGGAGTGTCTTAACATTATGTTCTCTCTGTCTACCCGGATATAAGCAAGATATCCTACTGCATGAAGCTAAAATGAATATTAGGTACAAAAAGTTGGCCAATTAAGTTGTAATTTTTAAACAAATTGGTACTCCGTGTCTTAATCAACGATAGGCTTTCAACAGTATATCTCTCATTTATATATAGGTGATATGAATTTTGCTGAATGGTACTCGGTTCGAGTTTAGTATAAGGATAACAAATTGTATGTACATGACACCTTTAAAAATACTATACTTTAGTTAAATAAAGAGGTTTTATTCTCTTTATCAATAAAATAATAAAATCACTTATCCTCTATAAATCACTATTTCATATACGATTGTGCAATAGGGGAGGCCACTTATTCATTTCATAAATGCAATAAGACTATTGTTTTAGGAATATTGTATATTTAATTATATTATAAAAAAACATTTAAAGAATAATTTACCTGATATATTCTGTGTATCCAGAGAAACTGAGCTTCCTGTAAAGTTGCTCTGGTAACCACTACTAGCTTGCGAGCTCGAATTCAGTAGTTGTGTTACCTAAACAGAAATTATATTATTTTTTTTAAAAAATCACGCATCTTCAGCACCTGATTATAAAAACGATGGTAGGTACTGGGCTTGACCACCAGTCGAAGCAATTGAAAAAAAAACGTATGCAATTTTTCTCACATGTCTATGCTCAGGAGGCACCTGCAGACATGGCATATTTTCTCCTGCGTCTTGCATGCCGGAGAGGGCTAAAACAGAGTATAAAATTTAGGAATATGTTGTTTTTTTTTAAAATAGCTCTTTATGGGAGTTTTATATAGTAATAATTAAAAAAAATCCATGTGTTAACTATAGTAAGAGAGAGTATTTAGAAAGAAATAACCTATTTACTAAAATATCTATTGTTTTTCAATTACAAAAAAGATTATTCGTGAAATAGGGAAAACTTAATATATTGACTAACTTAAAACTACCATTTAAAAAGCCATTTTTTTCCGAATGAGAGTTGAACCTCCAAAACTATCATAAAATACAAAATACTAACGATTCCATGACCCCTGATTCTTATAAACAACAGGGGCAGGCATGGCGGGGAAGTGGAACTGGGCCTGGCGAGGCTGCGGCGAGGCCAGCATCCAGCTAGGGTAGGGCGAAGCGGGAGACAGCGGCGGATTGTACAGCATGTAGGGCGCGTGCGGGCTGAACGGGCTGAACGGGCTGAAGTTAGGCATCACGTTGCTCAGGGATGGAATGTTGTAGGACTCTGGGACTTCCGCTGTAATCGAGGATTCCTTGTTGCTGAGGAGTTCGCGGCGGGCTTCGTAGATGTCGCCTGTGTGTTAGATATAAATTTCATTAAGCTGCTATGTAGTTAATTTTTTTTTTGAAATCCTACAATTTGAAAGTTCATCAATCTGCAGTTATTAGCAATTTTTCAAGTGCTGTGTCTTGGGCAACTATATAGTAATTAACTTTATAATGAGAGCGCTTGAAGAATTTACAAAAGCCGCAGGTTCAGATGCATCCAAATTAAACTCTATGTAGGCATAAAGCAACGTATACCTTTACGTCTATATAAAGAGAGCAGTTACGAATACAACACTTAATCCAATAAAAACATATAAAAACTTGCATCAACCCGAAATCGAACTCCCTACGCACTACTATCTATAGCACATACCAGCACATCGTTCAATCCCCTTTATAACCACCGACGCGATCCCCTGCTTGGGCTTGCGGCGCACGCTTATGTAGACGCGGTGCTTGTCCATTAGGCGCGAGACGGCGTCCCCTTCGACGCGGCACTGTTCCTCTGCCACATCGAATATGACCACCAGTGGGAGGCTGCCCTGGAATAGAGGGTAGTGGGTTCAATATATGATTAAATAAGTAGCTGCACTTCTTATCACGTAGGGTAGACAACGAGAACCTAGTGTCATAACAATTTCATTCCCCAGTTTTCGGCTAATTGTCGTAATTTTCAAGACTGCTTGTCGAGTGGCGGAACAGAATGGCAAATTTTATCTTCTTAGCAAAACGATGAAATGAAAGTACCAACTTTTGCAGATGTTGTGCCACTGCACCACGGCGTGATTATTTATTATTAATTTGCAATCATTTTATTTTCAAAAGAAAATAAACAAAAAATTAAAGCTAATTAATAATAATCGCTTAAAATAAGCACAACGAATAGGTACAATTTTACATAATTATTCACTTCTGGCTGTTCTAAATAATAACAATATTTGTTTTATTAATAATATTTCAGAACTAAACTTAGACCATTTCAATCTCGTCTTCTAAAAGCAATAAAATTGACCTAAAGGCCACACGAGTACTTTAAATAGCTATGCAAGCAGCAAGCACATGTATATCAACGTGTGCAAATTCGGGCGCGGAGGCGAATCAATTAATGTACGGGCTTTCCGATGTCATCCATCAGATTGACGTCTCGAGGCCAGGGTACAAGTGGTGTGGCCTTGAGTTTTAGCGTGTATGTACGAGTATGCTGAATGTACTCGTATGAATATTTGTGCGTATGATGGTTAAAGAAAGTTTCTTAATACTAATTGACGTTGCTGATGTTGTTTTAAATAAAAATTTTAAATATAATATAAATATTTTATAAACATAATCTTATTTTAAATATTATCAATACAGTAAAAGAAAATTCCCTTACAAAAAAAATTGACAATTAAAACATTTATTCAACTTAGACAAAACTTCGCTTTCATATAATCCCCCATACAAAAGAATAATCAAAAAAAGTACTTACAACCAACTGCTGCCTAGCCGTATAAACATCTTTTATTTGTCCAGTGATGGTGACGCAGCTCTTCCTCAGCACCGGTATGTTAGGATCGTCCGCGTCAGGGAACATTATCTGTGTGTTTGTCCCCTTCATTATAACTTTGAGTTGTTCCGCATTTCTCCCGACCACGACTGGATGGTGCATTGGTGATATTTCTAGACTCATTTGAACTTGAGTTTGATTCTGTAAGTGAAAATTTTATTATTAATTATAATTAACCATGCAATGCTCGATTCCCACTTGGCAAAATGAATTATTTTCATTTCCTCGCTCTGTTAACAGGACAAAGCACGGCGTTGAGGTCCGACACTAATTCAAGAGATATTTACTATCATAATTAATAAAATTAAACATTTAAATAAAATAAAAGTTAAACTAATATTTTCTATAATTATATTAGTTTATACAAAACATTGGAAATATCCGACTCGCGTAATATTTTCACAAAATTCAAACAATTTAATTCAACTAAACAGAATTAAATAATTACCTATAATATAAACGAAAATATCTACCTGCTAAACATGATATTAGTAATAAACTTTTTTAATGTATTCAAAGTGTTATTCTACACTTAGGAAAGAAAAGTATTTATTTACCACACACTTAGAAAGGAAAACATATAAAAATTTGAACATAGCGGGATTTGAACTCACGCTCTTGGACGGTTTCCGGCTACATTCAAATTTTTATACGTTTTCTAAATAAGTAATAATAAACTATCACAGCGCAAGCTGGGTACTCACAGCAAGAGGTCCGCACATGTAGTTCATGAGCAGCGTGGTGGCCTCCATGGTGCCGTGTACTTCCCACTGCACCCCTTTCACCACCAATAGGTTAGCGTGGAGTTTGGGACGGTTTCGGAGCATTACCTACGATAATAAATATAAGAAACTGTTTACATATCCACTATTTCGAATCATATTCTTTTATAAATATTAAAATACATTTCATCAACACTTTTTCCTACAATTCTGACTCATTATTGCCTGGAAGGGAGTATGTAACTACAATTGTACATGGTTCTTAGCATATGTAATTAGCCTGTCAGTACAACACTAAAGTATAAAAAATATCATAAAAAATTGTAATATCAATTCCGCTTAGCGTTTCCTATACATATTTGCTATTTTATATCTTTAGGTTAACAAAAAATATATTTGTTTACTTATTTTATTTGTATTTAAATATTCAAAGACATGTTATAAGTGTAGATTTATATTCTAGATATATATTTATTTTTAAATAAATAGTTGTTTAATATTACCTGAACATTATATTGCTCCTGTATCTGCTGAACGTACGGAGAGCTGATATCTGGTAGTGGCTGTGAAGGCGCTACAATAGGCAATTCGAAGCAAAACACTAGCGGTGTCAAAGCCTGGATTGAAATAGATAACATTATAAAACAATAACATTAATAATAATAAGATAAAGCGTAACATTGCCATCATTATTCTCAATTAGATAAAAACTTTGAGAAAATTTATCATATTTACGCATATGAGAATTATTGTTTGCGACGATCGCAGGTTCGAGTGTTTAAATGTAATATATAACATGGTGTAGGTACAGAGTATTTTATAAGCTCGTGCTACACTATACCCACTGCGACATAACTGGGTCAAATGAACATTAACTACTAAACCTAACCTAAATATTAAACCTCATTTTAGTAATTAAAAGTTATACGTCTTTTTAATTTACACTTTTTAACTTTTTATATTATTATAACTATTTTATTTTAAAAATATTTTTTAGTTTTAATTATATTATTTCTATAGATAAATAATATAATACCTATAGAAATAATGAGGCCAGTCGTGGCGAAAGGTACAGGCATGGGACTGTGTTATGGGTTTGATTTCCACTCGAGAAAATGAAATATTCATTATTTTAATCTTATAATAAAAAATATAATTAATACTAACCCGCACTCTAGCCCTCGCTCGCTCCACACGCTCCATATCGCCAGCGATGGACACCTGGTTGCTCTTCTCTTGAGTACTAGTTCTGTTAGAATCCGGGAAGTGGATATGGCAGCCAGTTTCTTCCATCACACGTTTGATTGTTAAACCACCCTAGGATTATTAAATGTATCTATATTATAAAATTATAGATTGTAAACGTCATTTAAACTCGAAAACATTTTAATTTGAAATTTCTCATAAATAAAAAATGTCAAAACTCGACTGCCGACGTAGCGCAGCGGTACAGCGTGTTTCGGTAAATGCAACGGTCACTACCGTCTATTCGGGTAACGAATTATTAGCATTTCTTCGCTCAGATAAAAAGAGAAAGAAAGACGTTGGGATCCACCACTACGCACGCAATATCCCGAAAATTAGGCGAAAATGAACGGAGAAGGAACGCAGTGTCTTAACACTAAACTCCCTATGCCTACGTTGCTATTTTGTGGAATTAAATTATAATAAACTAGTGGCATTGCAAGGGCGATATTACGCTTAGTTTAACCGAGTTGCGGAATTCCGCTATTCTTTATACATAATTATGTAAAAATCATCCATTACTATAGGAGTGACTGACGGACAGCCGCAGAATCTACACTGCATAGAAAGAAGGTTGGTATTTGGCATTTTCACTATATGAAGAGTAGAAACGGGAAAATAAGTCTAAGCTACGAAATAACTTACTAAATTTCTTAAAACGAAGTTACAGTCTACAACTAGGTAATAATAAATGTAATAAAGGCCGCACACATTTGCACAGCACGATGGTTGTAGATTCGACTCTCATTTGCAGGAATGAAATATTTTATAATTTCATTTCCTCTCTGGTAACATTAAGTTTACAGGTTGCATATGGGATACACAGGTGTTAAGTAAGTAGGTATACATTTCATATCATTTTTTAAATATTAAATAAATATTCCATTGAAATATTATTTTTCTAGCAAAGTATTATTAATATAATATTTACAACAAAAAACATAAAATAAGTGGTGGGAATTAACTTTTTTTAAATTAAATAAAAAATATTGCGTCAACCGAAATCGCTTTTAATAATATGGCAATTCAGCTATTGTTTCATTTGAAATTAAAACATAAAATCTTTTTATAAAAAATACATGACGGTATTATTAGGTATCGACGTTCATGAAGTAAAATATTTACACATAATAGAAAAAACAAAATAAAACAAGGTAAAAATCTTAGCTATTTAAAATGTAAGCAAAACTTTAAACAGCCAAGATTTGAAAGCTTTAATATCATATAAAAAATTAAACGAGACAGAGCGCAGTTTTGAGTTGTGCATTCAACACGCAACGGCTCCAGAAAATGAGGAACAGAAGTGTGTTAACGTTTGGTACCCTCAGTTTAACCTGCTACGCGCGGGATACAGCATGAAGCTTAAATTTTAAATTATATTAAATCAAAGGCTAAGTTTTTAAGTTCAATACCACTTTCGCTTAGCAACAATGACAAATTATAGAATTAACATAGTATTTTTTATAGATTCTGCTCACCCGCATGCAAAATTATCACACACGCAAATGATACATTGGAATTTACCATAAAAATAACAAGGTATCGCTTAATATTCCACATACATTACAGTTCGGAGGTCAAAATATTACGCGCAAAGAATGTTGGGAGTTTTATAAAACGTACAGAAGAAAACGTGACAAAAGTAAGAAAGTTATGTAATTTGTCGTAATCTTAACATATTCTATCATCAGTGTGGAATAGGTAAAACTTTAAATTATTTTAAAAATAATGGTTCTTTGGTTTGATATTTTAAAGTTTTTTTAATTTCTGAGAAAATTATTCATATTTTTATCGTAATTCACAATAGACACAATAGCGCATAGTAAAATGTCCATTAAATTAAAAAATTATGTATACTTAATATAAATTAAAATATTCAACTTACTTTTCCAATTATATGCGAGTGGTCTGTATAGCTGACATCAATCTTCATGGTGACACGGTTACTCTGCGAAATAACACCGACAAAAAGTGTTAATATATTCAATATCAAGACGTTCCTTTAAGCTTTAATATAATATCTAAATGAGCAATTTTTTAAGGGCACAAGTGTGCGACTATAAATGCGACAGATTGTGGGATCGATTCCCATTCGAGGAAATGAAATACTTATATAATAATTTATTTTCCCCGTTTTGATAACGAGGCAAAGCGTGGAGTTAAGGTTCGCTACTAAAAAAACAATGCCTTCAGAATTCGTCGAAGGGTTTTAATGGGAATGGAGTGTCTTAGCACTAGGTTCCCAGGTTCCCTCTGCCTGCCGCCACCCTGATAAGTAAAGAATACATGAAGCGTGGAGCTTAAAAAAATGATTTTTTTTACTGCATCTAATAGTTTTATAGTTATTTTAATAGGCTAGGTATGTTTACTAGTTTAAATTTAACAATAAATTTAACACCAAAATTTATTTTAAACTTGTAAAGATGATGTTTAAAGTGAGAATATAATTATTATATATACAGTACATAGCCTAAAGATGTTTAAGGTAAAAATATAATTATTATATAGTTTACAATACGAACCCTTGTGTCAAGCAACTGCATAATTTTTTCTCTCGCCAACTTAACATCATCAGGCCGTCCAGCAATACGCACATGAGGATCTGAACAAAACAATCATAATTTTTATGCACACACAATAATTTACTTTTAAATTACACTTATAATCTTATTACAAGGCTATATTTTCACTTTTTAAAGTTTAATAAATATTTATTATAATTCTAACCTAAAAAATTATCTAATAATTCATTATAATTATTATCACGTAATTTTCTAATAACATCATAAACTTTTTCGTAATTATTTTTATAAATCATTCTAAATATATTTAAAATAATATCAAATTAGTATAAATATTAAAATTGATGTTTCGCCAACGTACTCAATTACAATATAACAAAAAATTTAACTAAAATAATATTGCGCCAGACTGGCGCCGCGCGTTGTCTATTTGGCGCCATCCCGCCAAAATTCACTTTATAATATAGGTAAAAGTATACGTTATTTTTTAAAAAATCCGGTGCGTTTCAAAAGCCGGGCATTGTAAAATAAAATAATTATTTTTTTTAATTAGATATAATAAAATAAATTATAAATTTATAATAAAATAAATTATAAATTTATATTAAAATAAATTATAAATTTATTTTATAATAAAACAAAAAAAATAATGTAATTAATCTAAAAAAAAATTAAGTTAATTCGTAAAGTATAAAATATTTGTAAAACGACACAAAATGAAGAGGGTAAAATATATTAATAAATCCACTACGACAAATAGTAAAAAATATGCAAAAAAGATAATTTAAAATTTTATAATGTGTTTTGTATACCTTTTTTTGAACGAGCTCCAATTTTGAGTCGTGCGGGCCAATTTATCAAAGTGTTCGTTTCATTCATGACCTACGAAAATAGAAACTATTAGACATTATGGACAAATTATAGTACAATAAAAATAGATACGGAATTAATATCACACTTTAAAGGCAGCTATAAGAAATAACCATATTTTTTCTTACCCTATGAAAAAACACTTGGGCTGTTTGAGATTCTTCCAAATTCTCTGTAAATATAATAAAAATAAACTTTTTAGGCCAAATAGAATGTAATATTAATATACTCTTGTTTATTATAAGATTAAAAAATTTACCAGCCAACATGGCTTCCAACCGACGCCTGTCCACTCGGAATCTCTCCTGATATACATCCTCAGCACTATTTAATCCAAGTATTACCGCTAATTTTTGTAGGTCCTCAGATGATGTCACAGAATTGCTGGTTCCACTTTCAGATGCCTATTTCCAATAAAATAGTTAATGATAACAAGACATTGTTCTCGAGGTCAACCACGCTCAGAATGGTAACAAAATGGCGGATACACTTAACCATCTTCTATATTTTTAAAGATTCAACTAAAGTTAATTAACATTTTTTTATATCAATGTTAAGAAATAGACTTACCTCACTCATTGTATCTTTGTCAGAGTTACTTTTAAAGTCTGAGAGATGTGTTTTCACGGATAAAAAGTTTGCTGACGCCATAGTGAAAATATAATCAAATTAAACTTAAAATACTCATTCAATTTGTAGTCATTAAAATTTATATATGATCAATGAGTATATAAAACGTCTATACATAATTACAAACTTACTAAAATTTCAAAATTATATGTTAGTAAAGTACTTCCACTTTCCGTTTTGGTATCCCAAACCCGACTGAGTTAAAAAAAATATTTTTTTCGTCATTCTACTTATAAATTATTATAAATGAGGGTAGTTTTATTTTATGTATAACGATCTATGACGACTCTATGGTTTTAACTTACACGATTAATAAAGCAAAAAAAACACTTAGAGTCAATAAAATAATTTTCCAAAATATTATTTTAATTAACCTTGTCAATACTATGCACATTCCAAATATTTAACAATAAAAAACGATTTTTATTATAATTCAAATGGAGGCCTGTCGAGGATTCACCAATGAGAGGCCGTCCCGCCATTAGACGTTGCCGCCAAGACGGCGCCAATAGACAAATTGAATGTGAACTAATTTATTTTAATATTTTTAAGTTAATAATTTTGTAAAATTTATTTGCTAATCTATCACTAACAATTAAATAAAAGTATACGATATTACCAACTTGACATTCATGTCATTTAAAAAAATCCTGTGCTGTAAAACATTTTATTTTTAATATGGAAATAAATTCACAGAGATTTGGTTAAGTTATCTTTTCGTATATTATATATTTATTCAGAAAAGTAATATAATTTAAATATTAATATTAAAATGTAACAATAAAAATAAAATATATTCAACCCTCGTATGAATGAAACCTTTATTACAAACGGAACGTAATCCATTGTAATGAAATGTATTTTGAGCGCTCGCCACTTGATGTCGCATTAGTCGGGTTTCAGAGCTTGCCGGTGTTGGGTGTATATTACTCTCGACTCGAGTTCACGTAGCATAGTCATTTAATATTGTATTTATAAATTAAAAGTGCTATTTTATATTTCTTAAGTATTCTATAAGCTTTGAGTGGCCTACCTATTAGTAGTTAAGTGTATTTTTTTAAGTTTAGTGTTATAATCTAAGTCGACGGTGAGTAGTAAACTAAAAGTTATTCTCTGATTTTTATTTTAGTTTGCATTTAGTTTATGAGAATTTCTAACAATTCCTATAGTTAAAATTAAATACTTTAAACATTATTATATTTTTATAACTTATCAGTAATAATTTCCTTTTACATATAATTTTTTTGAGAAATTTTGCAAGTTTGCGGGTAAACTTGCTGTGTGTAATATTTTTAATATAAAAAAAAGTATTATATTTTTGCAAAAGTATATTTTACTTTTAGTATTGCAAACAATTGGGCGTTTGTTTATATCTAAATGATCTAAATATCCGATATTAGCAACCTATTGAATAAATAAATAAATATTTAATTCGGCATTTCAGTACTTGAATAAAATTTATAATGTATACGAAGTATTACATTCAACTGACAAAATTATAATTGAAAATATGAATATAATTTGTAAATAGGAAAAGATTAAAAACTATAAACTACTTCATTATATTTTGCGGTTTAGTAGTAGGTAATTTTGGTTAATAAATTTTATTTATATTTAATAGTAGGTATCTTATTTCAAAAACGACATGTCATCAAGTGCACTGTTAAAATCACCTATTATTTTACATTCAGACTGAATTTAACATATTATGTTTAACAATCGTCAATCAAAATTACTGATGTAAAGAAACGACTACTAACGACAATGCTTTTAAAATATTCGTTGCTTTACATAACAATAAGGTACATTTTGTGTTAATTGTTAAACGAATCATTTATTTTTCAAATTCAACTTATAATAATATTAGCAAAAATAAAGCACAAATTTGAACAAGAATCAAGACATATAGAATAAAGAAATTTAACAAGTCAATTATGTACAATACAAAAAAGCCGACTGCATAAACTAAATTAATGTAACAATAACACTCTCGCCATCCAGACAAATCCATTCACGTAACGTGTAATTTATCAAAATCAACAAAGGAACGGACATACAATAGAAACTCGATTAACCGGACTAATTGTTTTCATTAGTCATCCGGATAATCGAATGTATTAAAAAGCTGGTTTTGTGCATATGTAGCACGAAATTATTATGTCTTAAAAGCAACAAGGACATATTAACATAAATCAACGCTTATTAAGAAATTATTATCATTTTCCAACATACAATTAATGTACGTAAATACATAATTATGTGTAATATTTACGTACATATCAATTTTCTTAGGTTTCATTGTAGTAGGTTGTGTAAAATTATTATCGCTGTTGATAATCCGGATAATCACGAATCTGCATAATTGAGGGCCGGATAATCGAGTTTCTACTGTACACACATTACGCGCTAAAAACATAACCTTTCATTTGGGCTGCACCACACTTGAGTAAATAGTAAAAGGAATAGAGCTCATCTATCTCTCTATCTTAATATAATATTCATTCATATTTATTTATTTGATCCTAATAAAACCATTTATATTAAAAGCAACATTTTGTAAACTTTGATATTTCTTTATTATATTTTATTTATGTCAACAACTTGCATTTTTGCCTTTATTGTAATTAATTTCAAAGACATTCCTATAAACTATTGTACGATAAATTAATAAGTCTTAAATACCTTTAAAAATAAAACAATTATTCTTTATAGAGTATTTTGATTTCATTTAAAAGTTATTATTTTAAACTCTCTCTCTCTCTCTCTCTCCGTTATAATGCTAGACGATGCAATAACAACTTCTAAATATGCACAGAAATAGACATATAAAACTTAACAAATGTCCGTAATATATTTTGCATACTATTAGCACATAGCGGACGCATTGTTCTGGTGATACAACGTGGTTTACATATTAATCTTGCTGAATTTTCATTAAAATTGTGTTAAAAGTTAAAAGTTATTTAACAGATAATTTACGTTTATAAGTGCAGCTTTTAAATATCAGTTTATTACATGAAAATGGGTTTAGTAGCGGGTGACTGTTTTGAAGCATACGATATACGACGTTGTATGGACATTTATTTATTTACAAAATAAATTCACGCACGAACATCTTTCCGGCAATTTATTTAATTTAATTTTTTGAGCATTTTTTTTAAATATATTTCTTATAACAACAGTAATAAAAACAGTCCTTTTAATTTAATTTATCTACGTTGTTAAAATGAAATAATAGTAATTAACCGTAACTTGTCTTGTATTACACAATGACTCAGACTTCAAATCCCACCTGATACATTATTTACTTATTGAATATATTATATTTAATTAACAATACTCAATTTAAATGCGTCGTTATGGACAATATATGCGCAAAAATATATATTTTTAAGACCTGATAATTCCAATTAAATTACACGCTGTGATCAAATATATAAATTACATATTAATATTAAATTATTTAAGAAAACTGTGTAAAATTAAACAATTATTGAATAATTAAGAATATTTATAATAATTTTAAACTAAACGGTAGCCATTATAAAAATGATTGTAGATGTTTAGGCGAACCATCCAACCATGCCTGAGCCTAAAATAGAATAGCGAATGTCGCTCTCGCGGATCGTTTTCGCTTTCACCTTTCTTGTTAGTGATGTTTTGCAAGTATATGTGGCATTTAAATGAATTGAACATGTTAATCTAAAATAATAAAATATACGGAATTTACAGAGAAAAAATTCCAACACGTAATTTTTTTTAAATTAAAATTAAAACTACTTTACGCTGTATCCCGGACACAGCAAGGTGGAAAGCCTAGTGTTAAGACACTCCGTTCCCCAGGTTTCGCCGAATTCTGGTGGCAATGCCTGTTGAGTGACGGAACTCAACGGTTCTTGCTTCGAAACCAGAACGAAGAAATGGAAATATAAACTTAAGTAAATATTGCAGTAAAAAAAGATCATTATATTGTTGAATCTTTAAAAAAAAACAAGTAATAAAAAAATAGGGAACAGGCTAATAAAATAAAACTAAATATGCACGTACATATTTTATGTATTTAAATGTTGTACAGATAATAAAAAAAATCAAAACACAAACATTTACTTGATATAAAGCACAAAAAAATAACGATTAATATTCGATATAATTATGATACATACTTGTACATACAAGCAGAGATGGTCCGTTACTGGCGCCTCGTCTCTCGAGCATAACGGTGCCCGAAATGTGAGCCAAATAATTGTAAAAATTATATTGCAATTGATTAGATCTTTCGTTTAAAATTACTTTTATAATATATACTGGATTAAAATATTATTATATCAACTAGAATATTTTTATTATTTTTAACATTTTCAATAGTTATTCCAAACATAGGAAAGAAAAAACTTTTTTAGAAAACGTGTAAAAAGTAATATTTTAATATTTTTTCATTTTACGAAATATTTCAAATATTAATAAAAAAAAATTTCAAATATTATAATATAAAATAACAAATAAAGTTTAAATAATAAAAAGAAAAATGTAGCCGATGTAAATTGTAAATATTCTAATAGAGAAGAGTATGAAATGAACACTGAATATTTTTTTATTGACGATATGTTGCTGATATAATATTTGTCGTTTACCTTTTGATATTTATTTAAGATATTAGTTGATATAGTATGATAACTATACTGTCGCTTTATCTATTTATTTTCATTAATTTTATTAAAAATATAATTTTTACCCTATTTTATTCATATCTATAAAGTAGCATTTTAGTTTTTAAATTCACGATTTTGTTAAAAAAAATAAATGGTGAAGTTTCTTACTGAGGTAATAAAGAAACCGTTAAATATGTAGATTTTTTTTAAATTATTTCAGTTTCACAGAATCTATTACTATTTTCACAATAATGTGTGAAGCTATAATAATTCTATGATGATGATCTCTATTTTTTTTTGCAGACCTTGTTTGAAACATGGCCAAAACTGAGAAGTCTTTTCCAAGAAACTTTACAGGTAAGAAACAAGATGTTTTAGTTTTTTAGCGGATATATATATTTTTTAAGTAAAGTATATAAAATAAAACAAAACTCATGTTATTTTTCATATCAAACATTTCTTGTTAATCAAGCTCATTCTTATTTTTCCCAAAAAAAAAAAATATAATTTAACGAAAAAAAATCATTCAATAAAACATATTATTAACCGAAATTATCTTTGTCACTACCAGCCACTTAATTTTTATCCAAAGCTATAAAATAGTGATTCATAGTACAAATAGAGTGAAAACAATTGTATTTTATAATAACAATCGGCAAGCCCACCCAGTTATGTTATACAGCCGGTTATATTTGCACAAGTGCGATCGCGCCCGCCGTGACGCTCTTGGCAGACATCCATTTTGAAAATAAACCTCTATCTTTACGCGTAATCGCGTTTCCGCTTTGAAATGGCTATGATGATGGTGTATGGTGGGAGAAAGAAATATTTATTAGTTAAGTGCTCGTTTATTGAACGCGAATGTTTTGGGTTCGATTCTCAATTGCAATCAACAGCATCGTTTGCAATTAAAAAAAAAATCTTTCGATGTGAGTTTATATAGATAAATCTAGTGATAAAACACTCCACTTGCCTTGCAGGATTGTAATAAATTAATATATTCATCTGCTTTCCACTTAAACGCTTCATTTTAATTCTTGCCACCTCAAGAAGGGGCACTTCTCTCACTTATCACTTCTGCTACTCAATGCCTCCAGAATTCGGCGGTAAGTGGAGAGTGTAGTGTTTTAACACTATGCTTCCTCTCTGACTACCTTTCACATGCAGGATACAGCGTGAGGCTGACAAAAAAATCTTATAATTTAATACAAACACGTGCTAACTAACTACTGTTTGTAAACAAAATAGAACATAATATCGAGAATGAGCAAAAATGTTTCTCAAATGATGCCAAGGCTATTCAACTATCTACGATCTATGACATTTCGAGATTTTTATGGTATGCTCGTATAAAAGGTGTTGTTAGCACTATTCTTGACAAATAATGATCTTTTTAAATGGAATGGAATATTTCAATTTATAACAATTCCAGAAAAAAAAGCTTCATTATTATACTTTATGTTAAGTGGTTTTTTATATGCATTTTATATTTTGTATTTTATATGAGACGATGATGTTATTGCTTAAATTATGTTATAAACATTTTCATTTCAATTTATACAAATTAAATTCCACAAAAAATATTTTTTAATACAGCTTACTGTGAACATATCCTTATAATATGCTGATAGTTGGATAAGAGATTTGTATTAAGTAGATAATTTAATAAAATTTTAGTTTTAGGCAAACTATACAATACTTTTTAATAAAATTCTAGAATTCCGTAACATGCCAATAATATTTAAAAAATTAAGAAAGACACCGCTCCCACCTACCTCCAAAAGTAAATTTAAAAAAATATATGTCCAGCAATAGTAAAAAAAAGTGGGTTAGACAAATACAAATGGAGCACGAATATTATAGTATATTTGTAACAGTAATTTCTGAGTGAGGTGAGCCGTTCACAGGTGACATCGATAAGCCAATAATTGACATACATTATAGGAGATTAGAGCGAACAAAAAACAACGTACATACGAATTCATGGTTGAATAAATATATTTGCATATGTAAAATAATTTCTAATAGTTCCTCGTTTTTGTATTGATTTGGATTAACCACTATAACATTAAACTTATTTTGTAGCATTTTTTTTATATACCAAATAAAATATTATATATTCTCTATAAAGAGATAAAATAAATATTTATATTTAATTACAATTCCTGTTAACATATCTTTATGGGGGTGTGATTACAAAAATTACTCTCACATTTCATCAGCATTCAAATATAATTCAAATACAATATTTGTGGAAGTTTTATTGTATTTTTTTAGCATCAAACTGTAGCCCGCAAATAGCATAGGTATACCCTGCTACGAGAGGGGAACCTGGAAAACTAGTGTTAATACACTCCGTTCCTTTCGAGACACTTTTGTTTCCTACTTCCCGCCGAATTCTTGAGGCATTGCGTGCATACCATAAAAATATTAAATATTTCATCTCCTAGAGTGGGAATCGAACCCACAACCTGTCGCATTTACAGTCACACGCTTAATTCTCAATTGTATTATGAACTAACTATTACAGAAATACAATACACCCACGCTGAAATTGTCTCAAACACCCTAGCTCGACGTCGACGTCGCCCACGGTGGCATATTTCACGTCCTTTCCAGCTCGAAGCCGGAGAAAGCGTTAGAAATCGTATCTTTACATAAACTGGTTGAATATCTATTTCTGGCTGTAAACTTTACTGCTTGTGTTTTACTATTGTATAACCAAATTGACTTACCTTTGAACTGCAGTTGTAAAACTAAAAAGATTTACAATTTTTTTACATTTTCTTGGAAAGCAATAACAATGATTTGGTGTGATTTTGTTTTAGTTTTGCAAATTTATATTATTAAATTTTGGTATAGACGTAGATAGAAGTAAGTAGAATATAATGAAGGTTCCATTATGAGCGGTTTAATTAGGAACATTTCTAATGAATATCGCTTCTACTTGAACGAAAAGGTCTTTTTTTAATTTCACAATTTTTGTAAGCGTTACAGAATTAGAAAAGAAAACACTACTTGAATTAGTGATATTGGATTAATTAGCATGACTACATATTTAGTCTAACGCTAGCCCTTTTTTAGCTTCACGGGCAGGTAGGCAGAGGAAAGCTGGTAACCAAATGTCAAGACACTCCGTTCCCATTAAAACACTTCCGTTCCCCACTTCTCGCTGCATTCTGAAAGCATAGCGTGTTGAATGGTGAAACTCAACGCCGTGACGCTGTTTTTTATACTCATAAAAACTCATATAATTATAATCATTCCTCTGTGTATAGAATCCACAACCTTCATTACACCACAAATATATTCCAACAAATCAAAGTGCAGTTAGGAAGTTTACTTAAACTTCTACATATAATGTTAAACACGTCCGTCCGTCTGTTAAGCATGTCAACAGCATTAAGTTAGACTGAGACCGTTAAGTACGCAGTACCAGTAAAAGCTAGCAAAAGACATGAAAACTAAATAGTTAAATTTTGTATATTACATAACGCTATAATATTACTCTTTAGAATATGTATAAAAAAAATAACGTAGCGGATTTGAACCTGTGCCCCTTTGAAACCATCCAAGCGCCGCTATATCAACGTTCTCATCAACCTACTTCGAAATTACGCTTGTCATAAATATTAATTTTCATTTCCGCTCTAGTAATAAGACGAAACACGGTATTGAGATCTGCTACTCAAAATGAGATGCCTTAAAAATTAGGCGACTTAACTACAAAAAAAAATTAAACATCACGATTGAATTCAAATTTTTTTTTAACTTCACTTCACATTATTTAATCATAAGTGTTCTCCACTTTCCGCCGAATTTTTGGAGTCTTTGCGTGTTGAGTAGCGGAACTTTACCCCGCTCTTTGCCTCGATACCAGAGCAAGGAAATGAAAAATTAAATAACACATTTCCTCGCTACGACTGGCCTCAAATAAATTGAAATTAGACATTTAATTTCCTACACAGTATTATTAAAACCCTTTTATTATAGTATGTGCTACATATATTTTTTATCTGTATGATGTATACACAAAAAAAAAATAGTGCGAAAGAAACATGTTGTTACTTATCAATGTCAAAATTGACCCACTAATAAAATGGCCGTTTGACTTAAACATAAGTTATTAGATTAGTAGGACAACATATGAAATGTTTTTATAAATGATATCTCTTTGTGTTAATTATTATTCGTGAAAAAAAAATATTGTAGGTAGAATACTTTACGTACATTAACAATTTTATTCTATTTATTTAATTATTTGTAAATTTTTTTGTCTTGTATTCAATTCAAGTAACATTTGAAAATAAATTAAATCAGCTTCTCGTGGTATCCTGCCCAGCAGGGTAGGCAGACGAAAGCTAGTGTTAAGACACTCACTCACAGTGTCACACTCTTAAGTGACGGAACTCAACGCTGCCCTTTGCTTCGACACCAGAGCGAAGAAATGTGAATATTAAATATTTGATTTTCTCGAGTGGGAATCGAACCTATAACCTGTCACGTTTACTTTACTACTTTGTGCTCCTGGGCTAGGATTGGCCTCAATTGTTTGTTTGCAAAATGTGTTGTCTTGTGTTCAATTTAAGCGAGTTAATAGAATCAATCATTTTATTATTAGATATGTATTATTTTTTTATTGAACTTTATTTATATGCGTCAGTTACGTTATAACAACGCCACGATAATTTTAAATAGAAAGTAATTCTATTTTTTATTTCTATTTTATTTCTATTTCTTCAATTTATATAAAAGGTTACGTATTCATTTATATGTAATAAAATAATTTATAGCTAAAAACAATAAAATATATATATAATAATAAAAAATATATAAGTTAAATACAATTAAGTAAATAAAAATAAAATAAATCAATGTGTACTATATTTTTTTAAAAAACGCTCGGTATAAAGTGAGGCACAAGCTTGTGACTGTAAACACGACAGGTTGTGGATTCGATTCCCACTCGAGGAAATTAAATATTTAATATTTTATTACTATAATCCCGCACAAACTGTGTGAAGCGGGAAATTTAATAAAAGTTGAAAAATATAAAAGTAGAATAAAGTAGCGTGTACCATAATTAACACTACATAACGTTTTATATAATGAGCTATTTCGCTTATTTTTACATTATAGTAAGTACTTGTAAGTATGACATCAGGTGGCACTTAATACTAATAAGTATCCGGAACATGTGTGATATCACACGATCTTGCCGTTCGATCAATGCAAACAAGTTTCTTATCTTATTTAAAGCTTATTTACAATCAGGGGGACCTATTTTCTAATATGGCCGTTAGGGTGTTTTTGAAAATTAGGGCTATAAAAGAAGTAATACAAAATTAAATTCTGGAACTTAAGGTTGCGCTTTGCCCCGTTATCAGAGAAAATATTAAATATTTCATTCCACCGATTGAGAATCGAATCCACATACATTGCATTACAGTCGAAACCTCTGCACCTATCCTTGGCCACCGAGGGTCTCAAAGTAAATTAATATTTTAATATAAAAACAATAATTACTTTAAATAATAGTAACATATTCCTAGTATAAGCAACAAGGCTGGAGACGTCCATTATTTATAAGTAAGGTTATTAGTAACTTTATGCGTTTGTACTTCCGGTTTTAATTATTGTTATATTCTTATGTGGGTGTGGCATATCATGATGTCCATGAATGTCTCTGTAAGATTAACATTATCTATTTTAAATTCTTCCGTGACTGACTGACTGACTGACTGACAGTTTTTGTTGTATATTTGATTTTGAATTTCCAATATTTATTTATTAATATTAAAAATGGCTTTAAATCCGACCCTGCTTTTTCAACATTTGGAATATATTGTTTTTGAAATGATTATTAAAGAATTTCTGTTTTTTTACAATATTTAACACGTGCTTCCATTTTGTATCTTTGCCAACGCGACGTAGTGTCCTCATTACGATTTCTTAATGAATATTTAATTTTAGACTTATTTCGTAGTATTTTAAGTGAGATTTTAAGAGAATATCGTCAATATCACAATACTATCTGCTACCGTACCGTAAGGTAACCATACTATTATTTATACTGTATATAATAAAATAATTTTAAAAAAGAAAGATAAGAGTACAATATAAAAATAATCTATATATCTATAGCTATGTATATTTTCCTGCAAAGCAACATTACGTATGTTGTGAATATGAATGCTAATAGTAATTACTAGTGATTTCATCGTCTATTTATATATTCTTTTATATCGCTTTCTACCTTACATTTACATACATTTTCTACCTAGTCCTAGACCATTTAGTTTTTCTACCTAGATATCACACTTTCAAAAACAAACCTACGACCTAATATGGCGAAATTACCTGATGAAGTTAAACAATTAATTTTTACATCTTGCATTTACTATAATGAGAAACGGATTGAGCTCTAGAAATGCTTATTTAGATAATCTAAGTTTATTATTTTAATTAACATTTAATTTAGAAAATATGAATGAAAATTTGATTTAGAAAATTGCGCTAGAGTTGTTTTTTAGTAATAATTGAAAGAGAGAACGAAGTAATTTTGCTCAAAAGTAACAAATATGGAGGCAACATTGTACGAAGATATCTTGTTCACAGTTATGTAATATTAGCAAGAATGCAGTAGGTATTGTGTGCTTTGAACCTGTATCGTCTAGGGTTACCATATAATAAAACTATATAATAATTTAGTAATGATTTTTCTATCAAAATTGATGTTTAATATAAATATTAAAATCTTTTCAAGTGTTTCATTGTAAATATGGTTGTAGTGGGTTCGATTCCCAATCGGGGAAAATGAATTGTTTTTATTTTGCCGCTGCTGCTAAAATAATTCTTTTATATAATTATTGACTTTTATAAAATATGTGTGATGTGGAAGTAAAAAAAAATGTTATTATTTTAATTAATTGCTTTAGAATTCACAGATCTAAAATTATGTAAAAATTATTATAAAAGTATCAATAAATAATTATTTAACGTTTCAACCTTAGTCTACCGTCTCGCATCTG
Organism: Heliconius melpomene melpomene; assembly: GCA_000313835.2. Lineage (NCBI taxonomy): Eukaryota > Metazoa > Arthropoda > Insecta > Lepidoptera > Nymphalidae > Heliconius > Heliconius melpomene. Next base: position 410,117 of record HE671545.1, read on the forward strand.
GCACGAGTGTTACGCACGTGGCACTTTACAATTACTTATGAACGTGTACAATCGTTTTCATACAAACACAGTCTTCAGTAAACACTTACCTAGACATAACTTGGCTTGGAATATTAACAGCTAATATATATGACGAAATTAATCAAAACGCATTTTTTGCATTTTTAAATAGCTCTCTAAAATCCTCAATTATCTAAAATATCAGTTTTGTCCACCAGCAACCACCAGTTCAGATGGCAGTTTTGTCTAGAGGAATTAGCGAGAATCTTCGCAGTTGATCTTTTATTAAGATACTATTTTACAATAAGTATTTATAGTTTATTAGTAATTATAATTTATTAGCGTCACGCGTGAGCACCTTCATTGCAATTATAGTTATATCTTTTATTTTATACATAGCAGAAAAGGCAGAGGGAATTTGAAAACCTCGTGTTAAGACACACCCATTCCGTTCCCCACTTTGAGCCGAGTTCTTAAGGCATTGAGTGTTGAGTGGTTGAACTTAACGCCAATGTTACATTTAATTATGTTATATTACATTTCAATCCAAGCTTTAAACCATTCAAAGGGCGCGCCATTAGATCTCTCTGTCTTTTCAGGTAGTGACAGATGCGTGAAGATCTATGAAAGTAATGAATGCTAATTAAGAAGCAAGTTTGTTTTCTTTAGCACGAAGTATGCGTACGATTATACGGTACCATATATACCGCTATTCGGATGCGCGTTATAAATAACGTATTTCACTTTCATTTTTATTGTTACTTTTTTGTATGTGAAACTTTGCGAGTGCTTTCAATACACTTTTGCTTTTTGATTATAATGTTAGACTGGAAACGATGGTTGGGGGTTCGATTTCCACTCGTGGGAATGACTTTTTCATTTCGCTTTGATAACAAACACAACAGCGGCGTTAGGCTCCGCGCAATGTCTCTGAAATATGACGGTAGACACTAAAGCCTTTTAATTAAAATGCTTCAATCTGTTCAAACGATCGGTCGAGGCGTATCCGCGTATGTGATGGTTATCTAACTTCCTCACATTGTCCTGCACCCTGTGGTATGATAATGCGTTTAGTTAAGGTTTCAACCATTGCTCTACGATAAATAAGAATAATATTCGTTTTTAGGTAAAAAAAACAATATAAAAGGTAAATTTTGTAGAGATATTTTTCATTTTAAAATAAGTTTAAACCTCTTAAATACAAAAAAACTCGTGACCATAAAATATTACCAAAAACTAACAATTGATTAATTCATAACAACTCCGTTTTTGGCTAAGAATTTAACCTGTACGGTTGAATTCATTAATTAAAGTTCTAAATGCATAATTAATTATGTCTAAGTTACTATTTTTTTGTCGTTTAAGTTATTTAAATTAGGAATACTTAGCACATAACATACATAGAATTGTCATTATCAGAAATAATAAAAAGAATGCGCGTGCGCATGTAATATAAAATTAGGTTTTTCCAGTGTATTCATCATTTAATTTTATTTTACGATAAAATGAACATAAACACGTATTCTATGCACGATTTCAAGATTAAACTGAATATTACGATGTGTTTTTCTTGGAGCGCCAATTTTTTTGCGCTAAAAGAGGATCGAGGTACGTAAGCTTTTGACCTTGAGGTGACTGATTTATGGTGACCGTCAAATATACGTTATCGAAATAGCTGGTGGTTGAGAATTTGTAAAAATATTGTTAATTTTAAACATTTAGTTTCACTTTTGTGTTTATTATGCGATAATAAGTATTAATGCTTTATAGTTTATATTTAATTATGCTCGATTCCTTCTTATACTTACAATCATTGTGGGTTGAGTCGCGGAACTCAACGCTGCGTTTTGATTTGTTATCTAGGACGAAGAAATGAAATTATTTTTAGTGTTGTTAATATAATAATAATTATTAACACAATTTATTAACTACCCCTAAAATAAATAGGTCCCTTTAAACATTATTATTCTTACAGAACACATATAGTACCCATCCATTATATTTTTAAAAGTGAAAACGTGCAATACCGTTATAATTATCAAAACAAATATGTCCTTGTCCAATATTTAAAAGAATATTTCAACCGGTTTTTAAATAGCGCAGCTATTTATTCAGATATTTTATGATAATTTCATGTGTGACTGTATCGAGATATGGCGAGTTGGTAAATATTGGTGATATTTAATAAACATTAGTAATTTGTATGTGAATGCCGTCTCATTGAACTGGTTTTTTTAACTTAATAATTACGAGTAAATATCCCAATGGATAAAATATTTGTTTTGGGTACCTACGTAATATTATATTTATCCGCATGCAGATATTAATTAACATATGCCCTCGTGCGTAGGCTACGAACTCGTTTAATCATTTTAATTATTGAAGATTAGTCATTATTTCACAATGGAATGGGAAATTACATTTTAATGAAATCATTATATCTGTGACCAGTGGTGGCGCAGCTCGCGACTGTAAACACGTTAGTTAGTGCGTTCGACTTCTATATTTAATATTTTCATTTCCTCGCTTAAGACACTAACACTTAAGAAACTTTTAGACATTAGGTTTCTAGATATAAAACAAAAATCTAAAGACTAAATATGTAAATATTAAAAAATATAACTTTATCAAAATACAATTCAGAACTACCACACTGGCGTCAAACGTTATTTCAATACCAAAATCAATTAATAACCCAAATCATTTTACAACGCTCTTCCCGGTCTAATTGGTGGGAAGTACGAGGTTCCCACGGTACCGAGTGATTGATTACTATTTACAACCGACCGTGATAAACAGTGTGACACGAACATAATTTAGAAAACAGCTTAGTATCAATCAAGAATTATAATTATGATACTTCCTGTTGATGCAATGAAAGGGTTCTACGAAGGTAGAAACATTATATTCTTCATATTGTCAGACAGAAATCTTAAAATACAGTTATACTTTTAATGCTGAGTGCGTGAAATCTAATATTTCTCTTATCTACTTTGGCTATATTAAACATCCTTTCGTTACCAAAGTTCCAGTAATTTTGTTTAGTAATCATACTGATATGTTGGGAATGTATTGGATCGTTACTTGTATAAAACTTTGTAAGGCATTCTTACGCGTTTGACGTAACTTATGAAGTATTGAAGATAAATTTATTAATCTATTTCTTTATTTTTTGGAAATTTTGCAACATCTTTCAAAATCTTAGATAAACATTTTTTTAACTTTACACTATATCGCTTGTATACATGGAGAACCTATCGTCAAGACACGTCTCTCTCTTCTCCGCTTTTCGCCCATAATCGAGACGCGCCTTGATTAGCTCGTCTTGCTTAGTGCTTAGTATATAAAAATCCCTTCTTACATTTTACCATACACTGTCTTAACTGAAAATCTCTTTACAGGATGTCTAACATGCGTCCAAGTCTTGAACATCATGGTGCTCCTCGGCTTCATGCTGAACTACGCGCTCCGTGTGAACCTCACTATAGCCATAGTGGAGATGATCTTTGATGAGAAGGACAACCACACACTCATCACCAACGTTACTGACTCTCTTAATGTTACACAGGTACCATATTTTTTTCTTAATTATTCTCAACAAAATAGACTATAAAAATTTATTGTATACCTAGTTATAATCTGTTCTTCGCTATTTCTTGTTTGATGAAAGAGAACAATGTCTAGCTTTGTTTAAGCTGGATTTAGAATTTTTTCATAGCTTCACAGTAGGCACAGGAAACCTGGGCTAGTGTTAAGACACTTCGTTCCCAGTAAGTCAATTTCGTTCCCCAGTTTACGCTAATTTGAATAATAAATATACTATTTTGAATATACATACCTACTGCATTTATATTATTCCTAATTGCTATTTCTAAATATGCCATTTAAAATTTGAATAATATTTATATAAATAAGTATTTATGAAAAAATATTTTATAACTGTTATTTTATTAATGTCATATGAGACGACTTTGTGGTTTTGGTGTTGTTTACCACTTATTTGTACAGTAAAGTTATTCTTTGTTTTTAATTAGGTCAACTTAAATTAACAGAAAAAAGATAGAGGTGTTTAATTGTTTTGTAAAATTCATCATAAAAGTATTCATTCAAATTGAATTTATAAATTTAAAAAATGTTATTATAAAAGTGTTTGAGGCCATGTGTATGATTTAACTATCGCTGCGTTTTATCCTCTTTCAATATCATAGATATCTTGTCTCTCTGTATATTGAATATAATATGTTATATGTTCTTTCAGGACTTAAACAAATATAACAAAAAACTTATATTTCTTTTTTGTCTAGCATCCGGGACACATAGAACAAACCCGCTACCACTGGGATACAAAGCAAAAGAATCACCTATTGGGCAGCTTCTTCTGGGGATACATACTGACAGAACTGCCGGGTGGTAGATTAGCTGAAATCATTGGAGCTCGGTAAGTTTGTTATTATTTAATTTTCTATGTATAATCTATTTTCTATGTATAATTAAGAGATATGATACTAAAAAAAAGTATTTAGGATCTTTCATTGTGCTGGTGTTTAGGGAAAGATATATTTTCTTTCTGTATGTTGATTAAAATTATAATTCGAAATATTATCGAGTCTGTATTTTTTAGGATTTTTTTTTTATTTTTAAGGAATAATGATGTATAATCGCTATAAACCTTAATATATTATTTAAAAAAAAAACATACGACTAAGCACTTATAACTTGGGTAAAAGAGGTCATTTTCCTTCAATAGTATTGTATTTGAGAGAATGGCGGGCGCATCCTGCGTGATTAATAATTTTCTTAGAAATAAGTCGAATAATTTACTGTACGTTGACCGTAGGGTATGAAGCGATTGAATCCCAACGGATCTTTTACGACTACCTGATGTTTTGGGTTTCAGACCAGTTTCTAATATCTTCTTGGGATTTTATAAGAGTGTTATGTTTAGCTAATGAAGATCAATTTCCTCTGTGAATAATAAAATATTATCTTACCTTAGTTATCTATATTACATAGTAGAGACCAATTAACAGTATTTCTTTCTTTATTTTCGTCCCCAGGTAGTGACGAAGCCCGTCTGGTTATGTATATTAGTGTTAGACTCTTTATTTGGACTAGGTGGAACGCAGGGAAAAGAAAATAGTTCTTTTTCTTCCTTTCAGGGACCAGAATGTAACCGTCGTGTCAGACGGGTTACTGCGCATCAAGATTCTTCTTATTCATTACAGAATGTCATAATTTGCATTTCAAAGAAATAAACAGTATCTATTCAAATATATGTATATAATTAGTTACCTACTATATTATCAATTCTGAATAAGCATACCTTAGAAGTTTTAAATACATGCTGACTTCAATTGTAAGAACTAAGAAACAAACCATCATGCAATTTTGCGTCCAACTTTCTAGAAACATTAATAGAAGAGTCAGTCAGGTCAACGAGGATTGATGCCCGCTGGTCCATGGCCATACGAGACCACTTATAATTTATACTAATTGCGCCAAATATGCGGTTGTTATTATATGATTTCTTTTAATTATAATTTAAATGACTTGATTGTACAGATAATGATTGTAATAAATGTGGTTATTTAATGATTCGTCATGGCGTTAGATAATATCGGAATGGTGTTACTTGGTCGACTATTTATGTTTCAAATTGGTATTTCCTTATTCTAGTTAAATATTATTTTATTGTAGTTTTTTTAAGTAGTGAAGAGTGACATCAGTAAGTTCATTCCACCTAGACCGCAAAAAGGCAGATATGTGTATATTGTTCGTGCGTATGTTAACATTCCATTGCTTATTCAAGTCGATACAAAAATTATTGATAGTAAAAATACGACGCTATAATGGCTTAGATACACGATGGTTTTACGACTTCATCAATGTTGAAAAAAATAAATAAAAATATATACAACACCGCTTTGTGTGTTGAGTTCCGTCACTCAACACACAAAACTTGAAAACATTCGGCGGAAAGTGGGGAACGGAGTGTTTTAACACTAGGTTCCTTATGCCTACCCTGCTGTGTGCGGGATACAGCGTAAAGCTGATTTATTATTATTTTTAAAACAAGCGCCTACATTCACACAGGATGTCTAAGCCAGTAGTCGGTAAATAATTAAACGCCCGTGCAGTTGCATGGCGTCAGCTGTATCGACATTCGAGACTGGTTTGTGACTAATGCACAGTGAATAAAGCGTGTAGGACGACTAACTTTTATAGCCTTACTGATTAGTGGATTTAATATGTTTTTGATTAAATACTTTACTTTTTAATTTAGGGGAATTTGATATTTTGTTCTTAATTAAATGTACATATAATAATTGTTTATGTTTTCTTTGAATGTGTTGTTTTAATAGTTTCTACTATTGAAATGATAACGTTCTTGGAAACGCCTAGCCTTATTTTTCAATAATAATATTGATAATAAACTGTTTTAATATTATAGCTGCTGGTAACTTTCCAGAAGCAATTATTAGAAGTTCATTAAAAATTGAATTTTCATATTCTGTGCAAATTGTAGTTAAATACAATTATTTTTTTTTCGAACAATATTAACAATAATATCCGGCGTTGAGTTCCGCTACTCCACATGCAATGCCTCGTGAAGCTAAAGAAACAATAAAATAATAATACTACTTCAATCACTTTCGTGGCTTTTCATAAAAAAAAATATTTAGAAATATTTAGCGAATATAAAATCTCAGTTTGTAGGTTAGCGGTTGCCGGTTAGTCGCGCTTGGATAACGTTACATTAACTTGCGCATGATTCACGCGGAATGTTCTACATACATGCGGGCGTACGAAACGTTGTTTCTGATAATAAAGGAATTTAGCTAATGGCTTCTCAGTTTTCAGTATAACGCAGTATTTTTAATATAGAATTAAATAAAAGAAAAAAATCTGCTTCACGCTGTATCCCACGTATAACATGGTAGGCAGAGGAAATCTAGTATTAAGACATTGCCATTGCGTGTTGAGTGGCGGAACTCAACGCCGGGTTTTTGCCTTAGGTAGTGTCAGAGCGTAGAAAAGAAAATATTGATAAATAATGATTCATTCCCTCGAGTTGAGATCGAACCCGCTACCGTCGCTCAGCCCGTCAACCCAGTCATACGCTAGTGCCGCTGCGCGACGATGGCCTCAAAATTAAACAATTGCATTTAAAATTTTATATTACTTTAAATTATTTAGTTTTTGTAAAATTTCAGTAGTTCGGTAAAAAATATACTTCGAAGGTGCTGATAAGTTGACACACATCAATTATCATGTAAAAAGTTTGGCGGCGTGCGATGTTAATACGAGTTTAATATATTATTACTGCAATGTTACTTCGATTGGTATAAGAAATTTTCAAGAGAAATAAAAATTGTAATTTACTTTGAACTAATGAGATGTGACCAATATGAACTGATTGACGTTGGTTTAGTCCAATGCGTTATTTCTGAGCTCCTCTAGATTAGAAAGATTTGGGAAGTTAACTAACTTAATTAAATTTCTTTTTTTTATCTAGGCGAGTTTTCGGATACAGCACACTTCTGGCTAGTATCTGCACACTGCTGTCGCCAGCTGCCGCGGCTGCTGGGTATTGGTGGATAGTCGTTCTTAGAGTATTCCTTGGCTTCTTCCTTGGAGCCACATGGCCAGCTATCCTGCCTCTGGCCTCAAAATGGGTCCCACCCATGGACAGATCGAAGTTTATGTCTAACATGATGGGTGAGTCAATATAGTTTTTTTAGTAGCAATTTGAATATAGGAATTGTTTTATCAGTTTCCTCTTTTAATATATGAAATTTGTATTATACAAATGTAAAATACATCCATCACATTTATAAATACATTACATATCGAAGATTAATTACACTAATCAATCTGTTTATGGTTAATTAAAAACAATATCCTCATATGACGTACATAAACAATTAGATGATATGAAACGCAGTAATCTATCCTTGACCGAGGATTTACAATTCCGCGTAAGTCGTTCATTAATTATCTTTTAAATTCAAACGAACAAACATTACAATTGTTATCGTAACCGGTAACGTGCGTTTCGTGATACGATGACAGCTGTGGCAATATGGCGGCGGAGGCGCGCGCAGGCGTGGTCGCTGACGTCACGCGAATGCAGCTCTCTGATTGGTCGGTGTCGGTTGACCGCGCGAATTAACCTTGCGCAACTGTTGCTACGCGCCACAGATAGCGAGCGCACTTTAGTCGACGGTTTCAAATGTTATTATTTATTATTATTAGTCGTAGACACGTTTCTGCGTAATAAAGAAATTGCATTTTATTTTTTTATTATTTGTACGATTTTAATTTTTTTTTATTTTATGTTCAATATTTAAAGAATTATTTTTGTAGTAAAGTCGGAGATGTCATTTACGTTTTTATATTTCTCATATTTATGTAGGTAATAAACCAACAATTTTATTTAGATTTTCTCATAAAATTTACATAAGTCCACGTGACTGCCTATTACCGTTCTAACATTTTTTTTAAGTAATAGTAAAATATAGACATTTTAAATTAAAAAAATATTTGTAATTATTCTTCATTTTTTTTAATCTATTCCTTTAACTACTTTTAGCTTAAAGAAAAACAAATGACACTTCAATTTTATTTCTGTTTAGGCGCGGAGAGACACGTGTATTTATTTACTCACAAGGCTGCACCTGTTTCGTTTGCGAAACAACGTCATTGTAAGAGTCATCGATATTTCAATCTCATCTCGTTTATAAATATTTGGGTTAATGTCCCGTGTCCATACATAGTGTCCATTATATTTCAACATAAACATATATCTGTAAATATTTAATAAATATTGACAATGTGATTCAATAGTAATGTATTTGATTATTCATAATATCTGACTTAGCGACAGATTAAGAATAAGAAAATACATTCTGGAAAATAACCTATTTACTACTGTTGTCGAGGTAAGGCACGGCGTTGAGTTCTGCCACTCAACACGCAATGCCACTCAAAACGTCCAATATTCGGCGGAAATTGGGGAGTAGTGTCTTAACACTAGGCTCCCTCTGCCTACACTTCTACATGCGAGATATAGCGTGGACCCAAAGCTACTCAGGGGTGGGCACGAATCTCCCCTCTCCTCTTCCTCCCCCTTAGTTCCTACGCTCATGGTCGTTACATTTCAAATATCCCCGACCTAAATAGGCAGTCTTGGAAACTTACTTAAACAATTCCTCTATTCATCAAAGATTCCTACACAAATCAAATTTATGCGTCATTAAATTTAACTATGTAAGATAAATAAACAGACTTGATACTGATATGTTATCATTAATGACGAATCTTTGACGGTTGTCTTATACATAATTGTTTTGTAATATGTTGACGTAAATTATTTGCGTCACGGGTCAAATATATCGATTTTATAATAACAAGGAACTCGTTTTTATATTTATATAAAAAAAAATACCGCGATGGCCTCTTTTCTAATTGTTTTTTTTTTTGCTTATAAAAGAAAAAGGATATAGTATATTACAAATAGTGTTGTATATACGTACACTTTACCTGCTTTTAATTTCCTTAAAATACACGAATATTACATTTGTGGGGGTCTTCAAAGGTGAATAGGTATCTTCTAGGCAAGTGTGCACCACCGTAGATCGCATCAACGCTCACCAGACTTGTTGCGGTCAAACGCAAGCCTATTCCATATAAAAAATAAAAAAAAATTTTTTCCTTATGTCTACATGTTTTTTCCTTATGCCTCTTCCACCCTGTATATCAGGATTATCAGATGATAGGGAGGTAGGTATAAACAGAAAGGATACTCAAACGCTTAAACTATTTACTATCAATTGGAAAATTACGCAGTCAACTGTTTAACTGCATGTGATGCTAGTGGGTTCAAACTTCAATAAGGTAATGTTTATATCAGTTAAATAGATGTTCTCCCGGCAGGTTACACAATGTTTGACGTTAACTTGCAATGTGCATAATGTTACCAGTTTCGAACGGGACCGTCCCGTTTCTTGCTAGTGCGTGCCAGTGCCCCCAAAGATGGCACCAGGACGTAAAAATGTCCCGTTTTTCGAAATGGCACGTAAATTTAATCGGTCGAAAATAATCGAGTGGAATAATTCACAAAAAAAATTTAAACACATAATTTGTGTCTATTTTATACTTAAAAAAAACGAAAGCAATCAAAAGCATAGTACACGAGATAGCATAGTACTTTTTAATACAATAGTTTTATCTTTTAAAAGGACTATTAGGGTTAAACAAACTATTAATTAGCTTACTTTTAAAAGAGCGAGTTATCTTTCATAAAACCTTAATGGATCTCTGTATATTACATTTAATATATAAAATATACACCGTTTTATTTTCACCTAAAACACCAATTTTTGAAACTAAAATAATTTAAATATATGTATTATCACATAATAATGTAAACTGTTGACTTTTGATACTTGTCTACTGATTTACAATTAAGTAGGTATTGTTATTTAATATGTAACGGTGCAATAGTTCGTAGTAATGTTCTAGTTCACATCGTAACAACGTCGAGTTTGTGCTATAACTTATAACTATTATTTTAATGTTCATCTATATATATAAAATCGAAAGGTCACTCACTCATCACGAAATCTCAGAAACTACAAGTGCTAGGAATCTCAAATTTTGCATAGGAGTTACTTATAGGATGTAGGTGCTCGCTAAGACGGGAATTTGCAATATTCAATTTCTAAGGGATTGTTTTTGGGGTCGAAAGCTTGTATGAAACTTCGTTACTACAAATGCTAGAAGTCACAAATTTTGCATAGACGTCACTAGGACGTAGTCATGGAGACAGAAATTAATAATAACATAGTTCACGCGGGTGAAACCGCGAGCGGGCCGCTAGTATATTATAACTTAATAAGTTTGTTTTAAGTGGATGCATGGGTAAGCAGAGGGAACCTCGGAACCTAGTGTTAAGACACTTCCGATCTCCATTTTCTGTCGAATTCTTAAGGCATTGTGTGTTGATTGACAGAAGTCAATTTTGCTTCGATACCAGAGCGAAGACATGAAAATATTAAATACTTCATTTCCTCGAGTGGGAATCGAACCCACAACCTGTTTCGCTTATAGTTACACCCTTATGCTCCTGCGCCACGACTGGCCTCAAAAAGCCTTTGCAAGTTCACGTATAAACAAATTTGAATAATGTTTGATAAAAAACAGATAGCTGAGTTAACAAATAACTGTTCTTATATGACTCACCTGATAATATATGCGCGTATATTCAAAATACTTAAATACATTCTCACCTCGCGTTTAACATCTTTTTCGTCCTTTCCTTAAAACATCCTTCAAAAAGACATAATTTTGCATTACATGTGTCGCAAAACTGAAATGAATTATTCATATTACAGCAGATGTTAAAACTAAAAATGTGTATTAACTATTAATTTTTATTTTTCAACTTAACGCTGTATCATAGCAGGATAGGCAAAGGGAACCTGGGAACCTAGTGCAATGATACTCTGTTCCCATTAAGACACTTCCGTTCCCCACTTTGCACCGAATTCTGGTCAATGGTGGAAAGGTGGAATACATAATATATTTAACCTTTGATCTAGGTAAATACGTTGATTTGGAATTTCCCACTAATAATATAATAGGGGTTTACATTTTAACGTCATGGGAAAGTATTAATGTATAAAACTATAAATTAAGAAACAAAAAATCTTAATTGTGGACGATAAAATTTTTTGTTATCGATAATTTCTTAATATTAATATAATTTTATTTTTAACTTTTACGAATATTTGAGTTTTTTAACGGTTGTGTTGTTTATAATTTTTCGGACATTTTATTTTCGTTAATTAGGGATCGCAACTTAATTTTTTTGCGTATTTGTTTTTATGTTTTAAAGTGTATTCATCCATTTAAGTGTAGAAACGTTGAAATTCCGTAAACTCCGTAAAAATATCCGTGAAATCGCGTCTCTTGAATTATCTAATGTTATTGACTTTAAAACACATGTGGATGCCCTACGTCCTCAGTCTTCAACATCTGGGTCTAGGTACCGAGCAGGAAAACCCATTATATTTTTATTACCACCTCCTACACCTTGACCTCCTTGGTTTCGCAAATGGCATTAGATATAATCATATATGCGTAATATGTATTCCTATTACTATAAAACTAATCGGTTTTAAGAAATTAAATAAAAGAAACTGAATATTTTAAGGAAACTTATGAACACTGGTCTCACTTATGGCTAAAAATATTGTATTTCTTTATTTATTTTTTCTCTCCATTCTTAAAAAGAGAAATTTTCACCTGCGAAAAGAGAAGTGTTCCCCAATTGTTTTGGGAGTAACAAACTCCCAATAAATAATTGTAAAAACCTTCCTTTTCCTTTGATAATTAGTAGGTACTAAATATATATAAACTTTGAATATTTTGATTTCATCATATTAATATGACGCATTACCATTACTAATGCAAGGATATATATTGCTCTGCGACCTTTCATATCATCTCTTATCATTCTATTTTTATGATTACAATATAAATTTTCCAAAATATTTTTTTGTATTATATTATGTTTTGATTTCTTAGTGGAAATTAATCTCTTTAATCTCTCAATAATATTAATGAAAACAACCTAAAGTGGGTATCAGAGTGACTTAACACTACGTTCGCTTTGCCTACCATGCTAAATGCGGGAAACAGCGTGAAGCTTAAAAAATCTAAATATACGTTATCAACTTGTTTAATTATATAGATAGTTATATATTCAATGTGAAAAAATATATTTTAATTTATATGAAATATTTTTACAGCCTCATCCCTAGGAGCAGCGGTAACGATGCTTATTTGCGGTTTCCTCATAGCACACTTTGGTTGGGAATCCACTTTCTATTTTACTGGTAAGTTTATTTCACTTTGGTAAGTGAAGATATTTGCCTATATTTTTTAATATATCAGCTTCACGCTGTGTCTCACGCATACCAGGGAAGGCAGAAAAAACCTTTGGCCGAATTTTCGAGGTACTGCGTCTTTAGTGGCGGAACTCAACGCCGCGCTTTGTCTCTTTACTAGATCGAGGAAATGAACCTATTAATTTTAATCCCCTGAATCTCTGGGAATCGAACCCACAACCGTCGTGCGTAAAGTCGCAAGCTTGTAACCAAACAGTGTTTAGAGAACTTTTAACAAAAAATAAAAAAAAACAAAACCTTTGGGCATCGAATTGAAAAACTATACAACTCTTTTATATATCAATATATTTATATATAAATCAGGTATAATCGGTGTGATGTGGTCGGTGGCGTGGTTCGCCATGGTATACGACTCTCCTGCGCAGCATCCGCGCATCTCTGAAACCGAGAGGAACTATCTAATGAAGGTGTTGCCTCAGGACGTTAATAAAGGAGTAAGTTTTCATTTGTCATATACTATTGTTTTTCAATAAAATATAGTTATTGACTTTTATTTTTCTTAATTTGCGTACTGCTTAAAATATAGTATAGGTATCTATGTAAATGAATTTAGCTTTGAGTATAAAGTTGCCTTTACCTATTTGCTGTTGTAAGAAGGAGGAAGTAAGAAAATATTGCAGTAAAAAAAATGAGTAAAAATAGATTTTACTCATTTTTTGTTCTCCGTTGCTTGAAATTTTGCAATTCCTTTCAATGACACTTTTACTAGAGAGACCAGGATAACGAGAAAATACCGCAGGGCGCGTTTTTTTGAATTATTTTGTGATAAAAATTAATCATTATTAAAAATATATATGTTATGAACACAAAGAAACAAAGAATTTAACGTGAAATGGTAAATAAAAAAACGATCAGTAAATATTGTCGTCGCGGCCTTGTTAGTGTATTTGTATTCTTATATGATAAAAGTACTCCAATGTACAGCCTTGGATGTCTGGCTAAATGCGGAATGCATAATTAGCCAAATTTTCTATCTTTATGGTATTTTTTTATGGTATTTAAAAACCCTTTGTTTGATGAAAGTCTTTTTTTACCATTTTAATTACCACATTAATTAAATGCATTCTTAATTATGTTTAAATTATCTTTTTCCTTGCATGTTTGAATATTAACAGGTTTTTCTAGCTGTTTGTTTACTTTGGTGGTTTTCAATTATCAATTATGTTATCTTATCAATACAGCAGATATTCCTATGCTATAAATATTTATAATAAATAAAATACTTAGGAATATTTGCATGTTTAATTTTAGTGTCAAACGATTTTTTGTGTATTTAATAGGGGACCAAAGGAAAGGAAAGGAACACAATTTTTTTGACTCGTCCTCATGGCCTTTTTGGTTACTTTATAAATTATAATAGTAATACTGACTATAGAATATTTTCAGTCTTTCAGTTTGTGCATGCTAACCTAAGAAACGGCTTAACCGATTTAAATTCAGTTTTCACTATAGTAGTTTCGTTTCCTTTATGTAATATAATATCTAACTAAATATACTCCTATTACCAGCACATGCCAGTCCCGTGGCGCCACTTGCTGCTGTCGCCGCCGGTGTGGGCCATCGTCATCACGCACGGCGCCTCCGTCTTCGGGTACTTCACGGTGGTCAACCAACTACCCACGTATATAGAGAGCATATTGAAATATAGTATTAAAGAGGTGAGTTATTTTTTTATATAAGTATTTTATATATAAGTATTTTTTTCCTTTTTTTTTGATTTTTAGTTCTGTGTAAAATATAATAATCTTGTAAATCGACGATTTATTTAATTAACATATTATTCAAGTAAATAATAACAAGTATTAAAAATACTCCATTACATGTTTCTTTAACACGTTTTATACATAATTAAAAATTAATTAAATTAATTAAAAGTTAAAAAAAATATCACAAAAAACTAATAAAACTAAAATTATACATGGAATAAAGTTGAATGAAAATTGAAAAAAAAAGTCAATGCCAGCCGAAAAACATAGAATCCGCTTAATATTCATATTTTTTTATTCTTTTTCGACTTAAAAGTTTTTTACTTACTTGAAAATGTCTATACATATTTAAATTAATTTGAATATCATTATGATTATATCTAATTAATTTACTAGAGAAGAAAAAAAATATTTGCATTATTCTTGCTGTAAAAACATATGTATGAATATTATTAAAGCTGAAAATTTTGTTTAGCGGAATCTCTTGAATTTAGCTTTTTGCTTTCGTTCTCCACTTTCCGCTGAATTCTGTATTTCGTGTTGGATGGCGGAACTCAACCCCGGCTGAGCTTCATTACCAGAGCGATAAAATGAAAATATTAAATATTTCAATTCTTCGAGTGGGAATCGAACCCACAACCTTTCCCGTTTACAAACACACGTACTACTCGACTGACGTGCGGGTTATATTTACCTCAATGTAATTTTTTCAATTTTTTTTCATCTGACCGCGCGGGCGAAGCCGCAGCTAAAAACTAGTATATTATAAAGAACTGGGAAACGTTATATCGTGACTGACGTTTAATTTGCGACATCCATCTCAAATTGCTAACTCAAGTTCATCGTCCACAATTCGCGAAGGTTTCTTTACTCGTGTCTCAATCTTTACTTCCGAACTAATATTTATTGTGGATAAGTAATTTTAAACTCTATTCCATTTTGAGATGGTTCATATTTCAATAATCTACTAGAGTTATAGTATTCTTGAAGTGGCATGCTTTAGTACTAATAGGGCGACCATGATACTAATCGAGGTTTTGGATAAGTCTTAAAATAATATTATAAGTCCGTTTTGTAATTATTTTTCTAATTAAAATTAATTGATAGTATTCATTATAATTTTATATAATTAATTACAATAGGAATATCTTCAATATTTTGATTAATTTATAGTATTAAAGATACAGTATTTTATACTTGGAATATACAGTATTTTATATTTGCTTAGATATTCAAAATATTTTACAAAAAGTTTTTGGCTATTGCTATAGAATAATGGTTTATTTATTAAATATTTTTTAAGCAAAGAGAGATTTAATTCTTGCTACTATTTAAGATGGCGTTACCATCATAAGACTTTTATTTTATTATTCGATTTTTATTAGAAACTTTAAACAATTTATTTTATTTTTCTTATTATCGACAGAAACAAACAATAGATAAAACAAAACCAATCAATTCTCCACAGTTTAAACACACAAAGATCTATACAACAAACTAAAGAATTCATTTTATATTTTTAATTATCACCCATTGTTTAATGTACCCTATGAATAATACTGTGCAAAGTTTGTTACACGTGCTAGCTATTTTCTAATTGCAATAAGATTAATTACTTCTCGGTAAACGTCAGCAATGGCGCTTCATTTCAACACGTGCTAATAACTAACGTCCTAACCCTAAATGGTATTAGCTTTTGTATACATATATTATATGTGTTTACTATGCTGTGTTTTTGTAATACATAGAAAATATTTAGTTATATAAATGTATTTAAGTGTATGAATAAATTAAATGATTTAAATGTTTTCATATGACATATGTTTATTTTAATTATTATATGAACTATCAAATAATTTTCTATAGTATACGGAATATATTACATATGTATTTTGTACATCTTCACATCGACACGGTTCTCATTAAGACACTTCAGTTTCCCACTTTTCGCCGAATTAGAGGAGCATTGCGTGATGAGTGGTGAAACTCAACGCTACGCTTTCTCTTGTTTAGCAGAGTTAAAAAATGAAAACATTTAATACCTAATACGAAATAAACACGATTAATTAAATTTGTTACTATATTTTCTATTATTGGTTTTTTATTTTCACATTTTATTTATTGAAATACTAAATTTAGCTGTCAATTATGAAATTAGGCCAACATTAGTTACCCAATAAATATTAATTTACATGAGAATGATAAAAAATATTTATTTTTCTTATAATATTATGATTTTGAGCGTTCAGTGTTTGTTACTTTGATTTGTTTTTGCTTGTATACTTTTGATATTAAGACATAAATGGACCTGATGAAATTCTCTCACTCTATTGCATCAGCCACAAACTGGGTAACCTCAGCTTTTATATATAAGATAGCAGGTTTTCCCACTTGGTCGCATATACTTTGAAAATATAACTAGATAACTTTAAATTCTTGCTAACGATGTAAACCTTGGCTTGTCTTGGCTATTAATGGTAAATTAATGAATATTAATATTTTTATGGCTTGTGTAAATTTATTGACTTCCTATGACCGAAATAATCATGTTTGTATGATGGCTTTGTTGTGGCTAAAATGTAAATATTAAAAGTTTACGTTTTATTAGTTAGTTAATATACAAAGAAGTCATTAATATTTTGACATATATAAACAGTCTAAATCAACCACATCTAACGTACCACACCAGTTACCTTGTCCTCTCTTAAACATAAATAATAAAATAAAAAATATATTTATTTCAGTTTCACATATTATTTATGGAACAACATGTAATGTATAATACTTTTATTCATAGGAAATACCATATTTAAATAACGGTATACCATAATTACGATTATGCAGCGTTTGAAATAAATTGTATAAATTCATATTAAAATTAAACTAAGAAGCAAACTTTATAAAACATAGTTGTTTAAACAAACTTAATTGAACTTTATTTTATACATATAAAAAATAATAACGGTCTTGTTACAATCTTTTCTTAAGAGAATAAATGTGATCATTTTTATCATTTAGGTTTAAAGATACAGAATGTAAATTGTTCTTTTCTGTATATTTGTATGTAAGATGTAATTTTTGAAAATTTCAGTTTCCTTGGTCTACTTACAAAACAAGATATTGGACGGCGTTAACCACTAATTTACATATTGTTGTTAATACACCGGTAAATTGAATAAAAAAATGCAAAATATGAGAAAGGTACATTATGATTACATTTACCTACATTTAAAAATTTGTTAATTATATAAAAAATAAACCTTGTTTAAAATATAAAACTATAAATTTATAATAAATGAAACATAACAAAAAAATAATGGAAAATCCCAAAATGAAATATTACTTGTGAAATACACAATTATTTTAAAGTAAAAATATAATTTGTAATTTCCATGTCCACCGTACAGTGTGGTCTCCCTAACGTAAAAGAGACGCGGACATATTTTTTCATCATCCTTGCCGTTGACTTTATTGGCTTAAACGAAATACTTCAAATTGTTTATTTATACTTTACTTGTTCGTTTGGAGGTTATAATCGCAATCCTAATGTTTTTATTAGTTTCTACTTTCTTTTGTATATACGCAATAGATACTAAACTTTTAATATTAGTTTTTTTTTAATTTCATACTAAAAATAAATAGCTAATTAAATAATTGAAAAAAAAAAATCATAATGTTAAGCAAAATACGTTTTTTATAATTGCACATTATAATTATATTTATTAATTACCGTAGTTTAAAAAGAAAAAATAAGTCTTAAATCCAACGCTATACGACCTCGTAAAATTGTAAACAGACGCAATAAACCCCTTTATAGCGTACTACGGTGTAATTGTCTGGCGCGGACGTCGGGACGACTCGAGAACTGTCATATATTTAAATGAACAATTTAGATACTGTTATCTGAATAGTGTTATCTTTTATGATTTATACTTAATCAGTATATAAATTGTTATTGATATTTATTTTTCAATTCATTTTGGTTGTTTTATTGGCGTCTAAACGAAAAAAGGACGTGTGGCGATAATTATGTATCCTGCACACAGCAGAATAGGCAGAGGGAACCTAGTGTACACTAGGTTCCCTCTACTAGGTTCCCTCTAGTGTACACTAGGTTCCCTCTAACTACACTCCAATTCATCCCCCGGGTAGGGATCGAACCCACAATTTTTAACTACAATTATCTAAATATTCTATTTCGACAGAATTTTACAATCGTATAAAATTGAATTGTATTTTATAAGCCAAATTCTAAGATGGCCGAGTCGGTTGCATTCAACCATAACTTAACAGTCACTTGTATCGCGAATCTATTGCATAACAGCTATTGTACATTTCTATTAGAAATACCGCCGACGTCGGGTCAGTTGGGTGAACACCTAACCACTGCCTCTAGTTACATCAGGATATTACAAAAAATATTTTAAATCTATACTAATATAAAAGAAACTCAAGAATTTGGTTGATAGAACGCGCTTATCTCAGAAACTACTAGTTCGAATTTTTGTTTATAGATCATTCGTCTTTAATCATCAAGTACCAAGTAAAATCACAATAATATTGAATTTCTCCAAAAAAAATCTTGCAACCAAAGTTTGCAGCGTTGAGTTTCGGCTCTCAACAGACACGTATTTCTCGCATTCAGGTGGATAGTGGAGAATCTAGTGTTTTGACCTTACACGATTGCTACTCTGTCATACAGGTTAAGCATTAAGCTGAAAAAAATACAATAGAAAGTTATTTTGGTCAATATTTATTTAATTATCAACCTGTGTGCTATAAACATATAAATTTTCACATAAATACTTGATAAATACAATAAAATATTAATTGTATTTATTTAAGTTATGTTAATCGTTGAAACTTGAAAGATAATATGTAAAGTAAGCACTTACTTTATATACCTTTGTCAGCCGACACAATAAGGATACAACTAATTACCTTTAATGAACAATAAAAAAAAATGTAAAAAAGTATTGTTTTTAAATAAAAAAAACTCGTCTCATATTTTCTTGCTAAATCATAATTTTCCGTACCCATCTTGGTACCAAACGCTTATATCAAATTATCTACGGCAATATCTCATATGTATGTACAATACCCGCTCGCGGCTTCGCCCTCTTACACTACACAATTATTTTTTTCTCATCTGAATTAATTGTAGAAATTTTGCCTAAAATAATTGTTAATATTGACATTACTTTATTATTAATAAACCGATTTTGATAAAACAAACACTAATTGTAAAAAGGGACGTGTGTCAAATTAGAATAGTCACATTGCATTTTCATCGGTTAATTCTGAGATTAGCGTGCATAAACGCACGGACTAACAGACAAACTGATAAAAAATTCAAAATGATTCTGGGTTCTATTAATTTAATAAATTGCCCCGATATTAGATTTTTGTAAATATTTTCCAAGTACAGACAGCAGTGAGTTAGAATTTTATTATAGGGACCTATACTATGTATAGATTAGAATTATATACAATCTAGAGTATATAAAATAACACTTTCAAATAATTATAATAATTAATTATACTTGAAAATAGTTCATATTATAGATATTAATTGATCCGTACATATTTCACATACTATCACGATGAGATACGTAAACAATAATTATTATATAAAAAAGTATATTTCGTTCAGTTATTTACGTTGGTTGAACAATTAAAAAATATAATAATTGTTCGATTTGATTGATTTACGTGACAATTGCTACTCGCGTATGCATTTATTAATTAATGTATTATTATAATTATAATTTAAGTTAGTTAGTTAAATATTTTATATTTTCATTTCTTCGCTCTGGCGTCGAGGCAAAGCGCGGCGTAGAGTTCCGCCACTCAACTCGTAATGCCTCGGAATTCCGCGGGAAGTGGAGCACGGAAGTGTTTACGAAGTGTCTTAATGGGAACTGATTACAGAGTGTCTTAGCACTAGGTTCCCCGGCTCCCTTTGCCTGGGAATAAAAATAATATGTCTTTCATATTTAAGTTCAATGATGGATATTGAACAAGATCCGAGATTGCTCTGGTAACTTGCATCAGAACGAGCACATACATAATAAAAGAATTAGGCCACAGGATGCCACTTATTTAGATGATGACTGCAGTTGGACTTACAAGATACAATGTATTGTGTGTTGATTGTTATAGATTTGCTATAGGTAATTCAAAAAATTTTAATATTCTCTATATATAGGTCTTCTCGTTCGACTTAAATTTATATCACTAAAGAATTTATTACTTTTTATTTTGATAAAATCTAATTTATTAAACTTAGAATCCTACAGAACTGAACTATAATAAAAATCTAAACTACGATTATACAGCGTTACAGCATTTGACTCTAAACTAATGATAGGTTGTGAGTTCAATTCCCATTCGAGGGTATGATTTTTTTGCATTTCCTCGCCCTGGTAACAAGACAAAGGCGTTAAGTTCCACCACTCAACACAAAATTATCCTTTCTCGTCTCGCTATCCCTTTAACGTTATATATGTAAATTTATAAATTAATGTTTATTTCTAAGCATACAATTTATTTATAGCATAATTTCCATAAAATCTGGTATCATTAAGAGGAAAATAAATAAGATTTCTTTGAAATGGTCTGGCGCCACGAATGACTTTCTCATTAGTGCCGCGCGTGTAATTATCGCGATTATGGGCACGGATTTAGCACTTTGCGGTATATTATGTATAATAAGACCGGCTGTATTGGGGCTTACCTTTTATCTTATCTTTTTCTAATCTATAGCCAACTATGATACGCAAATAGACATTGCTACAGTTGTACATTATTAAAATTATTAATAATATTAATAATTTTTGTGGGGAACGGATCTTAACACTAGGTTCCCTCTGCCTAACCTGATGTGTGCGGGATACAGCGTGAAGCTAGTATTTTTTAATTTTTTTACACAGTAGTATTTTTACAGTCAAAATGCCTCCGTCGAATGTTCCAACATTAGGTTCCTTCGGGTTACCCTGCTATATGGAGGGAGGATAAAGCTAAAGGGAGTTTGTAAATTAGTGTAGACCTTACTATTTATATGAAAATAAGAGAATAAAGTTTTCCTACTAATAAAGTTTTCCTGTTTTCCTGAAAAAGATTAACATGCAATGTTTTTACCAATAAATCAAATATATTTGATAATTATTTTATAAATTTAAAAGATGACCTACAATTGTCTATCAAATTACATATTTTATCAAAAAAAATGTGAAATAATATTAATTTATTAGTCACAGATGTATGACTGTTTGCATATGTTTTTACATTTATTGTTTTATAAATAAATATGATGGTTTTTTTTATCAAAAGATTAAGTATATACCTACTATGTACAGGAAAACTATTTTTTATACCCCGACATTTTGTATGGCAGGAAAGGGACTTATAATAAAGAAATCCCTATGTTGTATGTAATTTTGGCTCATCCAGACTCCATTATATGGGTCTTTGGTGAGTGCCTGACTGACAATATCCACGCGGCTTTCCCTGTTATCGTACCAAGAAAGAGTAGGCAGAGGGAACCTAGTGTAAAGACACTCCGACTCGGTACCAGCATAGAATACACAACCTGTCGCGTTATAGTCACACGCTTGTACACCGACTGGTTTTAACTTTAAAAAACTTTATTTAATTTATTTTGAATTGTAAATATCTATGTATGTACGAGTATGTGTGTTTTTACGTTATATCACTATCAAGACAATATACGGCAAGACGCTTTGATTACGGTATTAGTAATTAAGTTATAAAATAACTTATAAAATAATAATCCTCATAATAACAACATGATTATAATATTATAATTATTTGAAGTGCATTTTGATTATGTACATACGATGACACTTCACTTTAATTCACTTGAGTTCACTTTAGTTTATTTATTATATTGGAATATTAGTTATTTGCTTGAGAATGTCGTGGTAGGGCTTAAACGTGTCAACGAATTATTGTATTCACGCTGTTTCACGTTGTATCCCGCACACAGCAGTGACATCATATTTCATTCCCTCAAGTGGCAATCGAACCCTCGACCTATTTATTACGTTTACAGTTACAAATTTGCGACTGGCGTCAATAATAGACCAATTCTCTGCCATTATGAACGAAAAAGGAGTAAATATAAAAAGAAACGTGGTTATACCGCCCTCGATATTTAATTCTGTGCAAATACAAACGTCCACGTGGTCACAAAAAACAAGATGGCATGCGAAGCTAATTAAATTGGCTTATCTTGACAGCAACAAATGAAGGCCACTTTGGCCAACACGAACACGAGTGACTCAGTACAGTCACAAAGTGCGCGTAAATTTTTGATGGCATAAATACTTAAAATTGATAACATTTTTTTATAATATTTTTATGCCTTAAACGTGGGGTCTCATTCTAGCGACTTTTTTTGCTTTTTTTAGCTGCACGAACTAAAAAAAAGACTTTAAACACTGATGACATTCCTTTTCGTACTAAGATACTCCGTTCCCCCATTTCCGCCGAATTCTGCAAGCGTTGCGTGTTGACTAGCGGAACTTAACGCCGCTTAATTAGATAGAAATAGAAACTATTTAATTTTTATTAATGTAGAAGAAGCGAAAAACCAAATAATTAACAAAAAAAAATAGCACACACATTTCTAAAATATTCTTCATAATAATTTATCGTTGTACGTGAACCTGTCAATATGCTATATTTAGAGCTAACTGTACACCCTGCTTACACTGTCAGTCAGTTCACTGTCATTGACAAGTTATGATATCCGTGGGAAACGCTGTAAATATCCGGCGTTAAACTATGGGTTTTAGTTTTTATGTACTTCCCTCATTATACAATGTGGTCAGACAGAATTTAGTAATACGTAATTATTCTCCTCTTTCTTCTTAATATATTGGTCTTAATGTCACAATGGCGTCTCTTCTCATCTACAAATGAGATCATGTTTTTGTTTAAAAAAATGTAATTCACAATTTTATTTACGTTTGTAAAAGGATATTTCAATTGTGAAAAACAACACACACAAGTACTTTTATGGTATCTATATTATTGTCAATCTATTTTATGAAATACATGTTATATGTATACATAGATTTGGATTCGAACCCCACTCGAGAAAATGAAATAATTATTTAAATTTATATTTTCATTTGGCATTGAGTTATGCCGCTCAACATGCAATGCCTCGAAAAGTTCGGCGGAAAGTTGGGAACGTAGTGTCTTAACACTAGGCTCCCTGTGCCTACCACGCTGCTTGCGGGATACTGCGTGAAGCTCATTTAACATACATACATATGGTATGTGAACTATTCACACGAGCTATCTAATATTATATTATCTTAGATTATTTTTGCAACCTTTTAGCAAAACATAATGACGTTAAGTGCTACAGTCAACAATTTCCACATCAGCAATGTAGGAAAATTCCAGTTTTTGTAGCAGTATCTGAAGTCAATGCACCGCGGTCCACGATCGATTGTTTCGCTCTTGATTGGTGGAAAACCCCGTTTTTTGCAAACAATAGATTAAAATTATAACTGTTGAATTTAGTTTCACAGAATTATATAATTGGTTGGTTTTCGTATAATACGATAAATTGGTTTAACACTACCATGACGCAGTGTAGTTATGTCGAATTGTATTGAAATATTTATTTTTTTATTTTATCGCTCTGGTGTCGCGGCGTTCAGTTCCGCCATTCAACACTCAATGCCTCCAGAATTCGGCGGGAAGTGGGGAACGGGGTGTTTTAAAACTAGCCTCTGTCTGCCTACTAATATTAGTTACTAGTAGAAAAAAAAATAGGAGACTGTAGTGATTTAAAAACTAAATTTTCCTAAATTCAAATCATCCCGCTAAATGTAAGAGCTATAGAATTTTATTAAGGCGAATTGATTACAATTGTCTCATTAGTTTACAAAATAATAAAAAACACCAATCAAAAAAAACAAACAATTTACATCGATGTTGATATCTTATTAAACTAGTACGTATTACAGTAAAAAATAAACGAGTTAAGGTTTATCGGCCTGCATTCTATTACATATTATGGAGGTATTAAATTAAAAAAAAAACTGCACAGTGGCGCCCGTCGCGAATACCTCTATCCTATCCGTGTGCTGCCGCGGACGGACGGTGCTCGTTATAGTTATTCAATGCATTCCTATCCTATCTATTTATAGTGGTTTATTTATATCGTTGGTGTTAACGTAGTTCGTGAGCTATTTCTGTTTGAACGTTTAAAATAGTTTTTATTGATCTAACTAAGATTACTTTTTAAAGTATTTATTATTATACACGTCGGGAAATTTTAAGGTGTTGCAATGCATCTAGAATTCGGCGGAAAAAAAAGTCAGGCAAATAAGTAAAAAAAATAACAATTTGAATACATTTATGCAAATTCATTTTTTTTGTGAACTGTAGGTGCAATAGTTTATGTTTATGTTCAAATAATATTGAAAAAAAGTTAAAAGAATATAATAAGTTTAAAAAAAAACCCGGGATCGTGATTGAAAAGAAACAAAATTAAGACAAATAAACTAAAATAAAAAAAGAGAAATAAAATAGTACATAAATTTTCTTTCCCGTTTAATATTCAAAATAATAATCTGAGTATTTACTCGATTACTAATTATATAAAACATTTGTCAACAGAACGGTCTCCTCTCCTCTCTGCCTTACCTCGGCAAGTACCTCTGCGCGCTGGCATCATCCGTGCTTGCTGATTCTCTCCGTCGCACCGGCCGTCTCTCCACTACGACAGCACGAAAACTTTTTACTGGACTCGCTGTTGGATTACCTGGTATTTTTTTGTGATTACCTAGTTATTTTGGTAAAATTTGGGAAATTATACTATCCACACGGCTTCCCCCTTAATACGCTCATGTTTGTATTAATTGATATCTTTAAATAGTTACGTTTATAATCTATATAATATCCTAGAAATAAACCATTAGTAAAACAATTTATATCTGTGACAATTTATATCCATTTATTTTTATTGAAACATTTATTTGTTTCCAGGTTTAATGATGATAGCCCAGGCTTTCTTCGGGCACGACAGGGTCTGGTCGATCGCGATCTTCACCTTCGCTCTGACCATCAACGGCGCGGTGACCGCCGGATATCTTGGAAATGGACTGGACATTGCTCCTAAATTCAGTGGTAAGCTTATTTTCTTTAATACGTTACAGTATGGTCGATGTTGATAAGTTTTTCTTTAGATATTACAAATACTATAAATAAATGTTAAGATATTATTTACGTAATTTGTCTGTAATTAATTAATCTTCTTACATTGTGTCAGAAATAGAAAATTGGCTTCGCGTATAATTAACAGTATGTTATTAGTTAACAATATTATTAGTTTAACGATCGCCATATTTGCTAACGTTGAAGTGATAACAGCAAATATTTTACTAGATTCAATAGGATTTATATTTCTTAGGCGCAGTTGTAACGTAACGTGTTTTCTAGTTAGTTTATACCTTCACACCTTATTAAGTGATACTTTAGCGTCAATACACTCTTTCTCTGCTTTCTGTACGAATATGCATTACCAAAATCGGGAAATGAAAATATATGATTCCCCGAAGCAGGTATCGAATCATTACTTTTACAGTCAGAAACGTCACACTCTGGCACATTTTTTCGCTTCACGCTGTATCCTGCACATAGCAGGGTAGGCAGAGAGAACCTAGTGTTAAGACACTCCGTTCCCATTAATACATTTCCGTCGAATTCTGTAGGCATTGCAGGTATGTACATCCGATCATAGAAGTAAAAATAATTTGAATATGCTTTTCGATAATTTCAAACGCTGTCATTCTACGCCACGACGTCTTTCCTCTGTAATATTTTCGTTTTCATTTTTATTATATTTAGGACTCTTCTACATAATATATAATTACTAATTTTCCGTTTTTTAGGAACTATCTTCGGTATTGCAAACACTCTTTCCTCACTGTGCGGCTGGCTGTCCACATTAATGGTTGGAGAATTAACTAAGCACCATGTAAGTTACTTTGTCAATATTTCATTGAAAAAGTTATATTTTTTGTTTTTATTTACTTAAGCTAGGCTAGGAACTTGACATAATTATATCTAGTTATTCAATTATTAACAGAGTGAACATAATATTTGGATTGTCTTTTTCTACATAAACATGTAAAAGTATATTTTTGTATTTCTTTTTGTTTTTCATATTTCAAAAACTTTTTTTTAACTTACAGAACACGTACGAACAATGGCAGATAGTATTCTTCATCCTCGCAACTACATACATATGTGGAGCGCTGGTGTTCGTCATTTTCGGCACGGGAGAGCTACAGCATTGGAACTCAACGCCGCAGCCACCCACAAAACATGAAGAACAACCGCTCAACGAGGAAAAAGCGTAATTTTTTAAAAAAACATCGTCAAAATATTAAATAAGAGTGAATTTTCTAGATAAATATTTATATAGTTCCATAGAAATTGAGTCAAAATGATAGTCCAGTATTCTGCTACTAATTGGTAATGTTAGTAAACTAACGCCTTTTTTATTATTATAATTTTAAATAGTATAAATGGTAAAAACTGAAAATAGGGGTCAATAGATTTTTTAACATTTTTTTCCCTCATATAGGTTGTATATTATTACAATGTTCAGAATCTCAAAAATCACAAAACATAATTTATATGATAATTTATAAGTTATGATAATTTAAAATTTATTCGCAAGTAATTCAGGCATGTTTATTAAATGTATGTGCTTCTAAAATTTATTTTTATAAAAAAAACATAGTAAAATGAAAAAAAATATATCACGTTTACCAAATGGGTATCAACGAATTTTGATAAATATACAATAATCAGGTTGAAAACCTATGGAAATATTGCAGACTGATCTTAATATATAATTATTTTATATAAAGAAGATTCAAAATTCAATTAATGTAATATAAAGATATTATTAATTTTGAAACGATTTATATCTGTAATGATATCAAAGTCTAAAAAAGAGTAGCTTGGTTATATGCCATCTATTGACATGTAATAAAAAAAGAAGAAGTTATAAATAATATATTTTTATTTAAACCAGTCATAAAAATATATATAGAACCAAAAACATTCAACAGATAATAAATTTGTAATCAAGTTGCATTTGAACCATAGACAATGAAGCTAAAGTATTTAATAAGTAAAATAAAATATAAAAAAAGCAAAAAAAGGCTGTAATAACATAACGATTGTGATTATATTTATAATTATATAATGTATAAATATAAATATACCGGCTTGCGCAACAGACTTGATATACTTTAAGTTGTGAGAAGTTTAAGTTGGAAACCCGACTCATTGCTATGTCTAATAGTGATAAGTTTAAAAGGAATCTTGTAGATTTCATTCTAAAATATCGAATTTTCTAGAATTATCTACTGTGAATTTTTATTTTTTTTCTCATCAAATGACTGATATGTTTTGGCTATTTAAATTCTTCAGACATCAGCGATTAAGTTGTACAAGAAAATATCCAAAATCTTATTACAAGTCGAATATATATATTAATTTATGGTTTACTATAATCTTGCATCATATATTCCTCAAAACCGCATGAAAATCATACTTTGAATGTTTTTAATGTTGTTTTTATTAAAGCTTCAGTCAGAATAATTCGAATAATAATTATATCTTTCAAAAAATATTTCATCAAAATTTCTTTAATCGTTTTTATCTTTTATCTATTATATTTAAATCTTCTATTTCATTCAACATGTGTTAAAATAATATTATCTATAGATAGTTTAAATAAATACATACATTTTCTTTTAAAGCGGATATTTTCGTAATAAAAACAATTATTAATCTTTCTCATTAATTTAATAAAGCGTTAATATAAATATTTTAACTTTGGGACCAAAAAAAGATATCTACAAGATTTCTTAATGTATTTCATTAAGTATTTAAGTATGTATTTTATTAAATAATTGAATAATTTATTTTTTTCTATATTTGAAATGGTATGGCAAAGTAAAGTAAACACTTCTTGAACACCAGTGAAATAATTTTAATAGAGGCTAACTACTAAGAAAAAAAAAATGTTTTTTATTTTTTTAACAATTAATTTTTCTGGCCAATACACCTTTGGTTAACTCTTGATAAATACTAATTTTCTCAAAGTTTTTATGATTTCTATTTATGTTTTGCAATTTTATCTTTTCTTTTTATTAACAAAAACTTTGTCTCTAAATTAAGTTTTTAAATCAATTTTGTAGTTACAATACAGCTATTTTAAATGTCTTTAACCCGTTAGCCGTCTATTCTACCATAGACAACTCTCGTTACTTTCGTAAGACATAGATAATAAGATTAAGCCATGTTCGCACTTAGCTTTATGCCACTGATAATGCATTAACCTCTATTTTAACTATACTTTAAAATATATTCGAATACAGAAGAAATATAAAAATCTACCTATCCTGCCTATTTATATTAAAAATAAGAGTTTAACATATTTTTATAAAAGCTGTTTTATACGTGTCCTTATTTATAATTTTTAAAGTATTTATTAGAATAGAGGTTATTTTTATTGCATTTCGAGAACTGTGATAAAGAGGTGTTGTCTATGGACAGCTGGTTTTATTTCACGAGCATCTTTCATATAATTTTGGAATTAAAAATACAATATTAGTTATTATTAGTTCCTAAATTACTATCAGTATTTCGTGATTGTTTGCTTTTATCTACAATTTTTGCCACAGACATTCTTTTTTACGAATTATGTAAATATTAAATATAGTAAATTTGATGCTTGTCCATTTTTTATTAGCGCAAAAATAGTTCTGGGTATTTTTAAAGCATTTACATAGAAAAATGTGAATTTAGTATTTAAAAGTATTCTCTGTCTGTGGTCAAGTATTTCAATATAGAATATTATTTAACATACCAAGACCGAGTTGTAAATACGACTCATTGCAACGTTAAGTGAATTTTCATTTGCTGCAAAAAATGAGACCATAAATTTATTCTCAATAAGATATAAAAGATTGATGGCGGGTAAAACCCCAATTTGACTAATACTTTTAGAATATTGTCTTGTATTTTTGGTTACGTGCAAAATAAGTATGTACATGCATACGACCATTATTTAATTATAATTAAATCTTATTTAAGTAGACGATAAATGTACCAATATCTGAATTAAATATAATTTAATATACCAAGTGAATATTGTTTATGCTACGACTTATGATTAAATTGTTCTCATTTGCAAAGGTGATTTCTATTGTGCTATAAAAATATGTGCTATAGTCTACTATAGCACATATTTTTATAAAATATCTATTATAAAATATTTCATTCTCTATATAAAGAAAATTTAGAGGAAATGTGGAAATCACAGCAAATGAGTACAGTAGCATTATATTTAACATTTGCTTGCGTGTATGCCTGTATATCGAACATGTGCCTTTTGTATGAGCTCCAAGTAAAGCTGCTAGGTTTAGTTTTAGACTCGCTGAAATCGCTCTCAAGTCTGAGATCAATCTTGAGATGCCGTTTTCAATCATAGATATATAATTTATGAATTAAAACGGCGTCTCGAATCGATCGACCTCAGATTATATTTAACGTTAATTATATTTAAATAATTGAATCCTTAAATGAACCAGAAGAGTCCTATAAAAACATGAAAATTACGGCATTGATATTTTGAAATATTCCATAATTTATGTCAATGCCATAATTTTTTTTAATACAAAATTTCATACAAAAATATGCAAAATTAGAATTCTAAAGGCGTGTGCTCGTAAATGTTTATTACGTATAAGGACATTTATTGCAATTATTATAAAATGATAATTTGTTACATGTCACTTTGACTATGTACTTTGTAAATGAATATTTTTTTTAAATAAAGTTTTTCAAAAATTTATGAGTTTTGTTATTTTTGTGAATTGTTGCCAATCCGTTTTAATTTATGTGAAACTCCAATTATGGGTACATCATTACAGCGAGGTGAACATTTAAAATTAATATTAAAAAACTATTAAATTTCCAACACACTATAATTAAGACTTCTTTTTCTTATAGATTTGTAGAACAGAAAAGTAATTCTTACCTTATAAACGAAGACTTACTTACTTTAAATTGTTGTAGTTGTTTAATTTTGTTTTAAAAGTTTAAATCCGGGTAACAACAAATTTACAAGTGGCGAGTTGAATAAAGACGTTAAAGGATGACTGGATGATGAATAGTTTGGTGTTTACTTAAAAAATATTTAGATCTAAATTTAAGTTCTAAGATAAAAAAGCAACGTTAATTTTAAATGATATTTTACACTGTTTAATTGAATTAAATTATTTATTCATAACACAATTACAACTAAACAAAATTTATAAATTTAAGTCAAAATGACAGCGAAAATGGCGGTTAATTTTAAAAAAAAAAGTACCGAGTCCAATTTCATTGGAAAGGACAAAATAAAGGAAACAGGAGACAAAATAGGTAATATTTGAAATAAATAATAAATAAAATGTCCACGTTGTAACTTACGATAGTTTATTGAAGAAACATTTGTAGCACAGCCTAGCTGTCCCTACGAAGCTCCCATTCCCTACTACGTACAAGGCAAGTGACGTTCTGCACCCACTAAGCTGCTTGAAAAATCATTAATTAAATCACTTTTTTACCCCAAATTTCAATAATTTTTCAAGCAAACACGAACATGATGTCGGTTACCTATCACAGGGTTACTATAAATAGTGACAAAGCCTTATAGAAGATTGTATGAAATAGCACTTTTGTGTAAATTTATTCAAATATTCAATAATTTTGAATTGTTTTTGAAATTTCAAAAAAAATAATAACAATTTATGAGGATTTTTTTGACAAAAGTATTATTATTATACTGAAAATTATTATCCTTTTGCTTATTTTAAAGATATAGTTAGTATACCTTTAGTTCATATTTCACATAAAAATACTATTTCATTTAAAAATATAAGCGAACCTCTGTCTTGCATAAATATCACATGAATGAGTGCATTACCTTAAATATCATATTACATACACATTATGTCACATTTTGGATTTAAAATAAATGTATTTATTTAATTTGAAACAAATTTCCATTTTTGGATTTCCGACATATCTCAAACTTACACTAAAACCGCAAAAAATACTCTTAAACTATATCTAAGTACTAGTATATAAAAAATAATACACGGGGGAAGAACTTTAACGCGAAATTATTTACTTACTTGTAATTTAAATAAAGCACCGGAAAATGTCGTAAGAAAAATATGATCTCGTCTATCCATCTAATTATTCTGTATTTTCTATATCATTTACTCATTTTATTACCTTTTAATACAACCTATTTAATGTTTTTTTTCTCGTTGGATCGTTACTTCTCGATAGTGTGTGAAATTTTACATTTGTTTTCAAAATTTTATGAAAAAATGAATGGTAACTAAAGATTTTTGTATTTTTAAGCATTATTTATTTACCTTGGAATTTGAATAATAACATGTAAAAAAATCTATTTTAATTCACTTTATTGTCAAAGTGACAGCAAAAATGGCGGTAATTTACCACACTTTCATTGCTTAAGATATTTTTTTATTCATAGTGTAGATAATATAAGTTTTATAAGATTATTAATATTTGGTGTTATTTATGTAATATCTAGTATTTATTGTTTTTTTATTATTATTATATTATTGTGAGATTATTTGAGGCAGTAATGAGCTTAGATAGCTGAAGCGCCTTATTTATAATATCAAATAATAATAATAAATTACAAGATACAGAGAAAAGAAATCAGTGTTGATATTAATATAATAAATTACAGCATCAAAATGTTTTTAATTTATCTGTTTTTATTGACTAAGTAGTTTTGTTTAAAATATATTCATAAGCGTGCAAGTAATATTTTGTAAGATACACTAATCCATTTTTTAAATCAATAATTTATTTAAAATGACGTCATTACATAAAATTTTTAAATAAATTCTTGATTAATTTGTATTTTCCGTCCACCTAATCCCATATCAATCTTGACTTACCTTACAACCTTTCTCACAAGATCTTTCATTCATATTTTTTTATCTTTTTAACTCAAATTAGTATTTTTTCTCAATTTCATCAATAAATTTTATATTATGAAGTACATAATAGTATATTTAATTTAAAGATGATTAATAATAATTTTAACAATAAACTATCAATATATTGACAGGAAAAATGTATATGTTATATAAAAAGTGAAGTATTATTATATCAGAAACGTTGAAATTTTAATATTTTTCATAACATAAGATAATTTTTAATTGTAAATAAATAATTCTGATTTATTAGATATGTATTAATAAATGGGAGAAACACGGGGAGAATAAAAAAGAATGTGTTCAGTTGGTTTGGGCTCGCGAAAATGAGTGATGAAAGAATGGCAAAAAAGATTTATGACGGAAAGGTGAGCGGTAAGAGAGGTAGGGGGGAGACCTCAGTTGACCTTCGAAAACAAAGTTTCGAAGATACTGGAAGGTCTACGTGACCTGAAAAGCATGAGGACCCCCTGGAGGGCATGTATGAAGAGGTTAATGATAGTGGACGAGGCAAAAGAGGTATGCAGAGACCGTAGCTTTTCGCTCTCCGTTCTCTCTGAGGGAATAGGTATCCGGTAAATATAGAGATACAGCGTGCCAGCCGTGTACAGCCTAAATAAAATATTTTTTTACAACTTTCATGTAACATATAATATTACTTCACTCGATCGATACATCAATTTTAATGCAGCGAAAATATGAAATCGATATGGAATAATTAATTCAATACCTACACCCATAACATCGTAAACACGTAGACTAGAAACAATTGGAATAATCGAGAGAAACAACGATTGGTCGATTTCCTATAATTAAACAACAATTAATAAAAAAATTACGATTGATACAATTAAAATTGTCGTATAATTGACAGTAACTATCAAATAAATGGGCGATTACGAATAGCTAATCGATTTTTCATCAATAGAGACATTGGAATTAATTAATTATTAAAGAAATGTGAGACAATGAAGAGATTTTAATTAATAAATCGATTTTTATAATCGCCCGACACTTTTACATAGACTTACAATATACATAAGAAAAATTTGAAGCAAAAACTTTATAAATATTCACAATATCAATTATAATATAGAAGAAAATACACAATTTTTAAAATAATTTTAAATCATACATCTCACCTGCTAATCTATAGTCACAGGCATTATAGACACAAAACGATTATATGTCATTATTATATACACAAGAAGCATTAATATCATGTTTGAAACATACACAGGCAACTTTAAACAAATCTATAACTAACGACAATGACAATTTGTCAAACTCGTCTTTCTCGATTTATTTTTTTTCAGATTTAAGGCTTGGACAGTTTATATAATGTTTTTTTTATTTAACAATAACCGAACACTTTTTAATATAATTCTTTATAACACACAAATTAATAAAAATAATTCAATATATTTTTTCATAATAATCAGAATTAAGCCACACATTTTTTTTATTATTACAGGCACCTTTTTTGTTCCGATCCAACCTTTTCCGTTTTCAAATAAAATAGATCACATTTAAATTAATAATATTGTTTCCAAATCTATCTAGTTTACGTAACACTTATTTTAGTTATTAAAATATATTAATTATATTAATAATAATAATTCATTGTCAAAAAAAGAAAAAAGTTAACATAAGTTTAAAAAGTAGTGGTGATATTTTTTTATTATTTAAAAAAAAGGTTATAACATTTTTACTAATATATATATTGAAAAAACAAATAAAAAAGTATAATTGTAATAAAACAAATAATAACTGATATTCTGTGTTATTACATTCTGTGACATCTTAATGTTATTACATAATCATAAAAAAATAATATTATATGTTTATTATTAAAAATAACAATTGTTATTGACTTTAAATGTTCAAGTAGTATTATTTTTACTTTTTTTTAAATGTGATCCATTTCTTCATAACCCATCTATCTAAAATCTAAAATGCAATTCCTTTAGGAACCATTAGTGTGCAAAATAATTATTATAGTGACTTAAGCGGTAAGTGTCTTAGCTATAGAAGGCGACGTGAAGCATTATACAGGATGAGAATATTTAAATAAATCATTAAATAAATAAATATAATTTTTTTTGACACCGAAGAACGAACGACAGTTCTGTTCAGACAGAAGGATCCTACTGTTAAGACACTACGATCCCCAAGCACCGACCAATTTTCGAGAAATTGCGTTGATGGCGGAACTAAACGCTGCATTCTATCTTATCAGAGCGAGAAAATGGAATTATTAATTACACGGGGCGAACCTACAACACTGTCCTATTTTACCCTTTTCCGCTTTTTTTGTATAATTTCGAATAATGAGAATTAATGTATAATTTCTATTTTTCATCCCCACCCTGTACATACGTTGACTTACTAACAATTTAACTATAAGCGTTAGATTAGTTAATTAATTCTTCTCCATACAATTAACACTTTTATACATTTTTATGGAGAAAAACTTCACTTTTATATTCATTGTATATAAGGATCGTTGGTTTGTAAATATTATGTTATATTATATATATGTAATTCACAATCGAAACAAATTGACAAATTAATTGAGGTAGAAACCACTAAAGAGAACTAAGCTAGAACCATTTTGTGTCAACCTTGATATTATTATAAGATATTTTCTTTTCTATTTAATATATAGAATTAAAACAAAATAAAATCAATTAAAAATAGTCTAAAACTGTTTGTTTAAACATAACTATTAAATATAAAAATAATAAAACAATATTTTTTTTAATAAATAAGAAGTACACAGTTGAAATAATGATTGTAAATTGAGTCATATATAACAATATCAACGAAGACCTATAAATTAAGACTAGACAATTTTTTTGAACAATTATAAAGACAGTGTGGTTATATTTCCTCTAACTCTTTATTTATTTTCAAAACCAAACCTAAATTATTTCAGTTATTTAATATAATAAAACAAAAACAAATGTGAATTAGAAATTAATCATTAAAATAATTTATTTAGTTCGGAAATATCAAAATATTTTTAAAATGGCGCCACACTATCTCTAAAATTAATAAATAATTATTAGTATTATACATTTTTTTTAGTACATAAAATGTATTTAAATAATAAGTATGATATAGTATAGATGAGATCCGCTGGGACCGTCTCTTAAGGGATACGCACAGATTGCAACACTTTGCTGGCCTGGAAATCAAAACAGATAATAAAAAAATAACAACACTAAATGAGGCTGTCGTGGCGCAATGGCAAAAGTGCGTGACTGTGTCACGCGACGGTTGCGGGTTTGATTCCCACTCGGGGTATTGAATTATATAATATTTTCATTTCCTCTCTCTGGTAACAAGACAGACAGCTGCTTCGAGTTGCACCACTCAACAAGCAATGCCTGCAGAATTTAGTGAAAAGTGGGGAATGGGTGAAACTATATACTCACTATAATTACTTAATACTAACTTATTTATTAACTGACTAATTTATTTATTTTAACAACTGTAACATCTCTACTTCCCCCATACCTGATACTCCCCCTCGTTCGCCATCACGCCGTTGACGCACAGCAGCTGGTACTGCTTGGCGCGGAGGGCAGAGGCGCCACGCCGCAGCAGGCGGAGAGCGGTGGCACTCGCGGACGAACTGCCGCACACCACTTGACGTACCTGGTGACAGTGACAGGCGAGTTCACAGGTGAATTGACAATTGGGAAATCAAATTATTTTTAAATATAGACCTCCTTCGTATTTTCTCCTCATTTCTCCTCACATTGGCGAAATAATATGGGCTCAACTGGCACGTTCGGAACGCCATAAAAAGTCATACCATTAATAGAAATATTGTTTTAGTGTCATCATATCTCCATCACATCACAATATTCTATTTAAAAATACAGCTTCACATCATTTATGTTTTTTTCTACTATATGTGACACTGGCAGGTTATTTTGCGCCCAAACTAAACTAACTAAACTATTAAAAAATACAAATATACCTTTGAATGGAATGGAACCACAGTTGATTTGTAGAATCATAAGAATGTTAAAACTTAAATAATATTTTTACACATAGCTTCCAATAGGTCATTATTTATTACTTACTTGAGCTGGTGAATGAGAGGGATCCAGAACTAACAACGTCGCTTTCCCATCTTTGTGCCTCTCATAGCCTATTATAGTTCTAGAATGACCTAAAATAAATAATAAGGAAATTATTACACAAAATATTTATATAATAGGAATAAAAAATATAATTAAAAGTTTCTTTTTCATCTTCAATCTACATTGCTAGTAGTAGAGTAGGCGAGAAAACCCTAGTGTCAAAACACTCCGTTCTCCTTTTTGCATTTAAATTTGAGGCAATGAGTAGGGTGCCCGAAATACATTCCCCCGAATGTATAAAAGTAAATATACATATATAACAGTAAAATTCTATTTCAATCCTAAAGAATATTTGAAAATATTTTTATAAAATATTTATAAAAAATATAATAAAATATTTATAAAAAATATTTTCAAATATAAAAGTTTTTCGACTATACCTTGATGTTGTAAATACAGTGGTGGTTTAAATGCATTAGGATCATTCTGGAAGTACCGTAGCACCCAATCGAAGAGGGCCGGATGACTGCCATCAGGAGATGTGGGCTTGTGGAAATCTATTAATTGGCATCTGAAAAAGTAATACAAATATATATCATTAGAGAAAATCTAGCCGTATAATAAATATGTAACTGATGGATGTTAGTATGTGATAGATATAAAACAAAATCTTTTATTGATCCAAAACAATCATTCTTAAATTTTTACGATTGTATTTTGGCAAAGTTCTCTTTACACTTAATGTTTGTTTTCTATCACTGGGTTCATAAATAAAAAACTTATATGAATTTACCGCCGCGTGCTAACGCAATCACCTTTTTGCTAAGTTAATACGAAGGATATGAAAGTTTATTTACTATACGTTATATATACTATATCACGTTAATCTTTTCGACAAATTTATCCCATTCTAAGTACTTAAGTTAAGTTATTATTATGATTGTTGGTGTACCGCATGAAAGTTATTATTAAAATAAACTGTAAAATATACAGAACACGTTTAATAATAAATTAAAAACAAATTCTTATTATTTAACAAAGATAAAAGTATAAAAAAAAACAGAACACAGTTAAACTCGAATATTTTTTGGTTTCGTAATGAAATCGTTATAACTTACTTTTATAAATTTATAAGTTACTAAAATAGTTAATATTGGACCAAGTAATACAATAATATTCTTCATCAGTACATTTATTACAGATAGTTTTTTTGCATATGTGGCATTGCATAGATGATTTATAATTTGAGCATTTTGAATTTATTTGCGGCGTTGACCACGTTTATTGGAATTCATTCCATCATACAACATGCAATGCCTCCAGAATTCGGTGGAAAATGCTAGCGAAGTGCTTAACACTAGATTACATGTATGTGTGATTTAGAGCTCTTACACTGGGTGAATCGCCAAGGGCACTTAGAAGGAAAAGTTCATCGTCAATAATGATGTATGGTTCTGGAATGTAACAATGGAATATCTGCGCCACCCCTTCACCTCCGCATCGTCCCGAAGTAATGACAATATGTTAAATTATACCCACCTTATCCTTAGTGAAGACAGTACAGTGACGACCTCGCAGGCGCCGATCCACTTGCGAGTGTTATGCAGCTTACAACCTAACTGCTCTGAGCCCTAGAAATATAATAAAAACGTATTAGTAGTAACGTAATCTGGAAGTTTTATTATACTTATAAATAACCTCCAAAAATAGAACACAGGTTTATTGTATTGTATATTTGTTCATGTCCAAACACAAACATCAGAAATTCAAATAATAAGAAAAAAAAAATTTAAACAACATCAATTTTTTTTTACCCAACTTTTTTTTAACCAACTTTTAACCAACCTGAGTATCAAACCCCAGCTGCCACGCCCTCTCAACCAGCAGCTGCAGACTCGGTATGGAGGGCACGCACTCGCACTCCCTCTCAGTGACCCCGCTGAGCAACGCCGCATAGGGGGGGTGACGCATGAGGGACGATAGCACCATTTGCATGTTTCTGAGGAAAAATATATATTGAATATTAAGACACTCAGTTATCTATTAATACCAAGCTCGACATTGAGAACTGATTGTCAAAGATACAGAGAGTAGATACCTAAATCAAAATAAAATCAGCTTCACACTGTATTAAGATACTCAATTCCCCCCTTTCTGCCGAATTCCGGATGATCCAAAATAAGACAAGTATATTTATTTATATGAATTTAATGTATTGAAAAGAAAACCAAAATATCTAAATAACCGGACAAGCACGACGGGAAAAGTGTCTTGCTCGCACACCAACGGTTCTGTACAAAAATTGGAGGTTTTTCTGAAATTCAAGCCTAGCTTATCCAGAGCCCTTCATCTGATCCTTCACTTGAACTAGTGGCTTTACTACCAAATTTTCCTCCCTTTTAAGGCTATTATTTTTTAGGATTTAGCCACCAATGTATAGTTTTTTCCTGAACTAGTAGATGCTAGCTGCCAATTTTCACTTTACTACCTGTACATGCTAGCTGCCCAATTTCATAATTTGAGATCAACTGGAGGAACCCTATACATTTTGATTCTTAGATCTGAGTACATGGATTGAATATCAACTCGATATCTCCAAGCGTTCCTGAGATAAAGGCTCTTGACAGCCAGATAGACGGATGGACATCAAAATGATTTTATAAGAGTTCGTTTTTACCTTAAAATGGATGGAACCCTAAAAATACTGTAGAAATGTTAAGTATTGTTTATACTAATATATCAAAATAATTTTGAATACATATAAAAATTTTATTCATTCCATATTACAAGAAAAAATCATATTCTTACCTATATCCACAACCCCACCCTCTGTCCCCATAAGTACTGGCATAATGATCCACTGCACTGCACAAGTAAGTTTTCGCTATACTTTGGTTCTGAGCATTCAATTGAGCTATTCTTTTTAGAATACCTAAAACAAAATATTTTCAGTTGTTATTATTTTATTCTTCTTATTAAAAGCATCTTTTGTTTTAGTTGTATGTGTATAAGTAAGATTCAAACCCCAAACCTATAATATAAAGTATTGTACAGCATTGAGAAACATTCTAAGAGGGATTTAAGTATTGTTTTATAAAAAATTGATTGATATTATATTAGAGTTGAATTAATTTTAATGTTATAACAATATATTATCTACAAAGAAAAAAAATACTACATTACACATGTCATAATGATCTACAAATATTTTTTATCTATACTAATATAATAAAGCGGAAGAGTTTGTTTGTTTGTTTGTTTATTTGTTTGTTTGTTTGAACGCTAAGATCTCTGGATCTACTGGTCCGATTTACTTTGTTTTTGTTTTGTATGAAAGCTGCATTCTTCAGAAGTGCTATAGGCTATATAACATTACATTACACATATAAACTAATATATTTTAAAGTACTTTCTTATTTGACATGCAATTTATTCTGCCATGTTAATAACAACCGTCGCGTCGATACGCAACCGTTAGTCATTTTAGCATTTTATCTAGATTGAAATTATAGTTTACTGTATAACATTCTAATAAATAATTAAGGAGATGTCCATGACGTAGCCTTCGGGCGGCATAGTATGAGTATGACCGACGCGAAAATATTCTTATAGTTCAAGCAGGCGTAGCCGCGTCCGGGTCCACTAGTCATTAATAAAGCTATCAATAAAAATTGGGGAAAAAATAAATATTATTAGTTTTAAGATATTACATACTATTCGTTAATTATGTTACAGAAATAAAAAAAAAATACCATTTGTTTTAGAGCATCCAGCGTCTAATCCCTGAGCAGTCGCTTTCTTAAGACCTACACTCCTTTCATAGTAACCGGCCACTGATAGGGCTCCACTGTAAACTGCCCTTTTGAGACTGGAGGCAGCTCGGCTTGTGTAGCCCTCTTCGTCTTCCTCCATACCGTATTGGGCCTGTGAAAATATAATATTTAATTTAAAATAATAATTTTTTAAGTAATATATCTTTTAATTATTTTTTAGCTGAATGCTGTATCTCATATGTATACAGAAGGATAAGTTCTGCCCCTCAATGCGCAATGCCTGCAGAATTTGGCAGAAAGTGGGGAACGGAGTGTCTTAACACTAGGTTCCCTTTGCCCACCCTGCTGTGTGGGATACATCATGAAGCTGATTTTTTTTTAATAGTTTCTTACCCTAAGTAATTGAAATTCATGTTCTTCTCTATTCCTTTGAGCTTCCTTCTCAGCTGCAGATATAGTAGCTGATCCACTATTTTCACCTCTTTCAAAATGTTCTTCTATGTGTTGAATCTTATAAAAAAAGTATGTATGAATTATATATTAATAAAGAGTAAATCAATGAAACCATAAGAAATCATTATAAGACCTATAACTTCCAGTGGTTTTTATTACTTCCTTTATTTCTATAAACTAAATATTCACATTTTTAATACAACAAGTTTTATTACCAATTCATGCTGCGACAATGGTAACGGTTGACAGCAAACAGGACAATTGCTGACAGGACTCTCCTCCATCA
Source organism: Heliconius melpomene melpomene (assembly GCA_000313835.2). Lineage (NCBI taxonomy): Eukaryota > Metazoa > Arthropoda > Insecta > Lepidoptera > Nymphalidae > Heliconius > Heliconius melpomene. The sequence goes on from HE671545.1 coordinate 451,501, forward strand.
TCACAACATCATCACAAGAAGCATTATCCATTTGATCCTGCAAATTTTAATATATAAAAATATGAATTTGAATAAACTAGAAGAAATTTTACTAACTACAATAAAATACTTAAGAGTGCAAACAATATATAAGTATTATAATTAAGAAATTAAATTAAGTATCGATATCACTGATACTTACAGACTTTTGTGGACTCAAAATATCTTTATGTTCCACATTAACATGTACTTCTACTTCAGTTGCATTTGAGAACTCACGTTCACAAATAGGACATTGATACGACGAGGAATGAGGCCCGGGGGACATAGCCATTGCAGTTAATGCTAATGTAGGATTGTCTAGCGTTAAAGTTGCATTTGATAAGCCTAAAGTCGGGTTGTTAGAGTTATCATTCACATTTCCTAATACTGACGGCGACGTAAGGTCGAAATGTGCCCGGTTTATATGCTCTTCTAATTTCCGTGGGCATGTTGATGTAAAGTCGCATAGGAGACACTGTAAATATATTTTATGTGTACCGAAATTTAATAAATAAAATTTACAAGCAGGTAATCGATAACTGCTATCAAAAATGAAAAGTTACGATATTTTGGCGGCAACGATAGATTTTTGAAAATATTAGTAAATTCAAATAGGTGACATTTACAATGTAATTGTCAAAGTCAAATTGTAAGGTTCGTTAATATTTAGAAAGTAGACATTGATCTAGTATAGTTCAGCCTAAGATAATTTTCAAAAAATAAAAAAATATTTTATTTATTTATTAATTAAAGATAGTAAATAACGTGATATTTACCTGTACTGTAGGACTCGGCGTAGGGGCCGATTTTTTAGGCGTGTTAGATTTTAGTTTTAGGGCTAATTGTGACCTAAGTGGAGATCCTTGACCGGCACTAGCCATTGATAGCTAGAAAATGATACATAATATTAATGATACGAAAAAAACACAAACGTAACATAATACCATATCTATCCATCCTCACTAATATCTTACCTTATTTTTATTTGGAGAATTGTCGTTACTATTATGATTTGAACTAGAATGTACAACTGTAAAATAAATAAAATATTATATTATAAGTATTTAGTTATAATGTATAAGCTCTTACATAATATATGTAATAAAATACGAGAAGTAATAATTAAGTTTCTTTTTAAAGTAATTATTTCTACATAATCGTATAATAGGTAATTTAGGCTTGCATATTCTATGTTTTGTATTAAATCAACTACAAAAAGTATTTACTTCACTAGTGAGTTCTGCAAGTCATATGTAATTAACCATATAGCTACCCTTGTTATCACGTCCGTTGATCATATCACGCTCGATGGAATTCTCTCTACTGCATTTCTTTTTTGGAATAACGCCATTATTTATATTAATATTCTTTAGTCCATTAGTTAGATTGATGTTTTTAGGTGATCGCGGGCATTTTTCATCGTCCTTTTCACTTCTGTGGTAATCTTTTTCTTGGTAGCCATTGTAATATGTTTTTGATATGGCCCCATTATGGTATGACGTGGTTGTATCTGGACTATGCCAGCCATTTATTGACCCTGGAGTATTATAGCTACAACTGTCTGTTGTTGTCATTTTAGAGTCTTCATCGAAGCTGCAATCGATAATGTTTATTTCGTAAATTTGAGATTTTCTGATTGTACTTACATGGTGGTTGTGGGTAGTCGTGCTATTGGAGAGTTTATTATATTGTTCAAATATTTCTTCCATTACTTTGCTTGGGCAAAGCACTGCGTTGGATTTTGTAGTACAGCAGTGGGTAGGCTTAGTTTATTCAAGTCACAATATGCAGTAAATATTTATATTTTTTAAGTTCTCTCTGTATCTCGCACAGAATAGGGTACGCAGAGAAAACCTAGTGTTAAGACACTCCGTTCCTCATTTTCCACTGAACACGAGCCATTGCGTGTTGAGTGGCGCAACTAACGCCGCGCTTGCTTTGATAAATATATATTGAAATATTAAATAATATGAAATATAAATTTGAAATATTTAATCTAATGACAATATACATATTTCATTTCCTCAAGGTGTAATTGAACCCACAACTTATCTCGTTTACAGTAACACGTTAGTGCCCCTGCGCCTAGACGACGAAGATATTTAGAAATAATAGTATTTATTAAAATATGTTATAATCCTTGCAAAAAGCTTAAAATTGAATACATATTTTTTTATTACCTTGGACTTTGATCATCAATAAATGCCATTAATTCTCTTTCTGGTGTTAGATAATGTAGATGTGCTCTTTGAACATGACCGACTAATTGAGGTTGTGGTACTGTACAGTCGCAGAACGGACAGTCTGGTCGTCCTGCCACATGTGCTTCGAGAGTGTGTGACCTCATGCCCTCGTCTGTGAGGCCCTCTGCTCCGCATAGCTCGCATGTGTATGGAAAAGGGCTACTCGACATGATGATAACTAAAATTTTATCATAAATAGAATAATTTTATTTATTAAAAGATACTTTGTAAAGCGATAAGACAAACGAGATCGACTAGCTTTTTTTCTGTAAGTAATACTAGTAATAATGTGTATGGCTTACACTATCGCGGCCATCAACTTGTATTACGAGCTGTCAAGTCCTATTATATCCAAGTTCACCGAGTACATTTCCTTACAAATATAAACTTACTACTAAATATTTCAAATATATACTTTAATAGGTAAGTATGTGTAATAGGTATAGTAGGTAAAATTGTTAGTGGTATAGATTATATTGGAATTTAGGGAATAGGAAATTGATTTCCAGCCTTTCTAATTTAATAATCAGAGATTGAAATTTCTACTATTTTATTTTTTAAATATATTATGTATAAAAATATAGATAAGTATAATATAAAATTTTACAAAAATGAAAATATTGTATGAGCTCCTAGCCCTTGACCGAGATTTACTGCACATGTTGCGAAGAAATAAGAGCCAAAGAAATAGTGTAGCAAACGAAGTCATTAAGTATTAATGACTTAAACATACAACAAGCACACTTGCCCTAAAAATACCAGTTTAGTAATCTAATTTTTCTGATATATACATAGTAACGCTTAAAAACGGAGTAATAAAGTAAATTAATTTTTATTAAATTTTATTTCATTCTTAAAAAGATATTAAAACATATAATAATATATTATATTGCTTGTTAATAAATTTTACCCAAAAAGATTCGTTTTCTTACATGATTCTATATAAAAAGATATAAAAATAACAAATAGGGCTGATTTTTTTTTGTAATAACTTACACTCAATAAGTATATTATGTACAGTTATTTAATTAAACTAACCAAAACTATGTACTTTAATTACCTATGTAAGTGTGTATATGTTGTATAGATTGATGATTTAGCCGCAATACGCTATGAACACGTTCCGATACTCATTAAACTGATGTCTTACATAAAAAGTTCGCATAGAAACGATTCACAACATTGAATTGGGGTAAAGTGTCAAATCAATAAAATTACCGCAGTTTTGTTTTATTTTTATTACACTCATCTAAATTATTGAAATAACGCATAGAAACAAAGGATTTATATGTTTCCGCATTGTGCTAATTAAAGCCTAAAATTTAAAAATAGATAAAAAATAAAGTACTCACATTTTTATTGTCAAATTTTGGGGGGAACGTCTTGTCAGATGCACTACCTAATAACTTCGTCACTGTTCGTGTAATCGGTTTGATGTAACATTTTCAAACATTAAATAATAAATTTTATTAGTGTAAAGAAGGCAGGTTGTGGACTAGAGCCATTCATGAATTTCAGGGACGTAAAAAAAGGAGTTCAATACGCATGCGAAAATACCGAACGCTGGTGGCGCCTCTAGTGTTAATGAAAGGAAGGTAAATAAGATCCGCAATCTATATAAATATTATTTTTCTCTCGAAAAACATTAATAACTATTTATGTATATTATAAAATTCATTTTTTCTAAAGTTCAATGCTTAATACAGTTATCATAGCAAAATAATTTCTATTTGTAGTTATAGAACGGCCATCTGTGGAATAGTGATTGAATTTCTAGATCCCGTTTTACTTGATATTATAACTTTTGTTTCAGTCTGATGTGGCGTAGACACAAAAGATGGAGTATGCAAGAAATTCCAGGCAACCTATGGGTAGAGGAGAGTTAATGAAATGGAAAGGGGTATACATAGTGTATGTATTATTACCTATGCATGTATTACATGCGGGTTGTGGGTTCGATCCCCACTTTAGGGAATGATTAAATTTAATGTTTTCATTATCCCGCTTTGGTACACTAAGTGCAGCTTTGAGTCTCGCTATTCAACGCAATCTATCGATTTTGGGCGGGATGTAGATAACACTAAGTCATTTTCGCGTATCTTGCTATGAGGAAAAACGTGAATCTTTTTTTATATATTTTTTTGTCATTATGCCAATATTCTTTTATATTAAAATAGAAGTAAATGTGGAACGGACCAATTATATTAAATGTTAGGCAAAATGCTACTACCTGGAATTAAGGGTAAGCTAAGAAGCCGTGTTTTTAAACAGCCATTTACTTAAATAGCCTGTTATTACGCGTAATAACAATTCCAAGGAGGTTCAAAATGTGTAAGGTTAACGCGTTCAGTACTTAAGTAGTTATAATTGACTAATATACAAAATAATTGCCTTTCCTATTTTAAAAAAATATGTATTTTATTCTGCTTTATAGCAGCAAAATTGGTCTCTTGACAATTTTTTTTCTATTAAATAAAATTCTGTGCAGCCTTACGTGCATTTCAAACGTAGGTAGGTACATTATTTACTAAAAGAGATATAAAAAGGCCATAATTTTCAATCCCTAGTGAAGTCAGTGTAGTTAATAGCACACGTAAAAGATAATGATGGTATAAAAATTTAATGCGATGTGATTAGTAGAGCAGGGCTACCATCATTACGACATATTTCTATTGTATTTCTGATCTTATAAAAGTGTTGAATTAGATGTCAATGAATATGTTATATATGAGGCCAATGAATAGGTGCAGAGGCACGTGCCTGTGTCCGGAACGACGCAAAGCGCAGCGTTGAGTTACGCTACTTAACGCAATCCCTCTAGCGTTTGGTGGAAAGTGTTTGATATTAGGTTTGACGCTCAGAAGACATTTTCAATAAATTGTCGACTGCAAGTTAAAAAATATCTATATTATTATCTTAATTATACAAAACTTTCTTGTATATTTCGTTTACTCTTAAATATTCATTTCTGATTGCCCGACAGTGACACAGTCAACACTATACGAAAAATTGTCTGTTATTATAAACTTATGTTAACTAAAAAGGTAATAGCTTCGATTAACTATATACAGTCTATAGTTGATCGATGGGTAACAGGTTCTTTTTGCTTTACGTCGTACATACTAGGGTAGTCGGCAATGTATGGGATAATGTGCAAGAATAAAAAAATAATGCTAAATGCAGTTGCAGCTTGCAATTTAAGTAATTTAATTGAAAATTTAGTTAGCAAGCACTGCTGGTGTAGTGGTATCATGCAAGATTCCCATTCTTGCGACCCGGGTTCGATTCCCGGGCAGTGCAGCTCTTTTATTTATGTAAAACGTAAGGATTTTTTTTACAATTAATTTAAAATCATAACAAACAATATCGGTAATTGTATGAAATAAATATGTATTAAACGAAATATAATAAATTTCCTAACACTTTATTAAGCGAAGCGTAATATTCTTTGTAATATCCTTTTTTTCTATAATATATGTAAATATTAATTCCCATTTTTTAGATTTTTTCTTTATTTGTATTTTAAGTTGTCAGTAATATGATTAGATTACGCCGAATTTCATACAAAATGCAAAACTGATGCATACATGCTCGTTTCTTTTGATTGCATCGATCTTTAGAAGGTTGATGTTTGATATAAATTTACGTGACATCTCCACGCGATCTCGAGATTAGTTATCTTGAAAGATGGGCAGACGGATGGGGAGACGGATCCTATAAGGGTTCGTTTTTATTTTTTGAGGTACGGAACCCGAAAATAGAAAAAACCAAAATAATATTTATTAATTTTTTAAAAAATATCTTAACAAAAAAAATCGTATACTTAATAAGTTTTTCCTATAATATAATATTTCCTATATATAACCAAAGCAATAATTACAATTTGTATACAAAATACAGATTTTTAAAATCCAATTTTAATATCTACATTGAATTATAAATAAGTACAAAATTATATCCATTCCGATACAGATTAAATAAACGATTGCAAGCTGTATGAGTTATTAGCGGATGTCAGTGTTCGTGAAAGATATAAAAGAAAATACGCTCCTGCACAGAGGCAATATTACACTGTTAATTTCACACTGCCGCAATTTTACTTGATGCTCCATGAAATGAGAGATTCATCTTAAAATGACGGTGTAATATGTTACGACGTGGATAGATGGATAAGGTGTTATTAAAACATGAGTCTTGGTCATAATTATTTTTAAATTTTATATGTGCGAGTGTGTATATACATATTCGTACAGTGCATAATATTTCAAAAGAAAAAGTAATTGATAAATGTCAATTTATTTATCGATTTTTAAAAAGCCTATGAATAAAATACGAATCTATAAATAACATAATATTAATTTACATCGTAAATCACTGAAATTGTAATATAAATTGGGACTGTTTTCTTTTTTTTAAACAAAAACAGTACCGACAAAAGTTTACGGTCGAGCGGTCTACTGGCCAGAACTCTGGACATACATTATTTTTTTTTATTTTTCACAGAAAATTTCGTCCATTTCCCGCGCTGTCAGGGCCACTAATTTATGTGACAGGTCATTTCTGTTTTGTAAGGCCATTCAAAAACCAAAAGGTGTTGTCTGGACCTCGTTACTGTTGGTTCTCGAATTTAACTAGAAATAAAAATAGGACTTTAACTTAAAAAAATATTTGTCGATATATTAAACGATTTAAATATTTAGTAAGTGCGAAACAGAAATGTCTTTATGGCATGGCATATGGCAACACTAGATTTCCAGGTTCTCTCTACTTACCCTGCTACATGCATAATACAGCATAAAGCTGAGAGAGAATGTAACTTGTAACGTCTCACTACACTAGCACTTACGGGTAACTAATCAGAGAGAGTAACATAAAAAAGAGTAATTTATAAACTTTTTTATCCTGCACGTGGCAGGGTAGGCAGAGCCCCAGTTTCCGCCAAATTCTGTAGGCATTGCGTGTTTAGTGGCGGAACTTAACGCCGCGCTGGAATTCTCGTTACCAGAGCGAAGAAATGAGATGATGAAATATAAAATTTTCACGAATGGGTATCGAACCCACAACCTGTCACATTTATAGTCGCACGCTTGTGCCCGTGGGCCACGACTGGCCTCAATGGTCATTATATAGAGGAATAAAATATTTAATATTTTAATTTATTCGAGAGGCAAAACGTGACCATGAGTTCCGCCACTCAACACGCGATGCTGAGGTGCGGAGTGTCTTAATAATACCTCCCTCTGGCTAACCTGCTACAAGCGGGATACAGCGTGAAGCTAAAAAATATATAGTTACTTCGAATTTCCCTAGTACGGTAATATTTAAATGGAGGGATTGTTATGGGAGTCAGCACCTGAATTTCAACGGGGACCGAATCGTGCGTTTTTTTCAGAAGTATGTCACTAGTATTTTAAAAATTGATACAATTTTTTTTTTAATTTATCACAAAGTGGACGTATCTGTGAATTTAAAATATTCTGTCATATGTAGAGCTGAATATATTATGTTCATTTTATAGATTTAAATTATTTTATAACTTATCTTATGATCGTGGTGGTGGTTCGGTCTCCCAACGGGGGACCACTCCCATTTTTTACTTCAGGGGCGTTGTTTTTGCCGCTACTCTATACGCATTGATCCGATGCTATGCGAGAAACGAAGAGCTGAGGGTCTTAACACTATTTTCTCCATCCCTACCATACCAAAAAAAACTAAACCTGCACCCACTGTGACTCACTAGTGATTTTATAATAAAAAATAACAAATTGACATAATGATGTGGAATAAAATAGTTTGCTGTAAGTTTTAATAATGTGAGAAACTGAAATTAGTGGGAAAGAGACTGACTGAAAGCGCGGCAGTTGGTTTGTGTGGGTTCTTATTAGGCGGAATGATCTCTTATGAGAAGATCAAGCACGGCGTTCAGTTCCGCCACTCGACACAATATATCGGAAGTTGGGAAGTGGTTGGGGATATAGTATGCAGTGGGGAGACTAGGGAATATCTTAAGGAAAGCTTCGCGCTGCCTATCCCGGGTACTATACGTGGGATAAAGCGGGAAGCTAAAAAGAGAGCTATTATGAACTCTCCGCTTTGCTGACAACAAACCAACCTACCAATCATACCTGTTACTAATACTACCGAATGCTACATTATCATAATATTGTTTTAGCTTAGATAGGATAATGCTAAAGTAAGTACCTACGTGTTACAATGTATTAATTATAGAAAATGAATATTCACAAAGAACCACGTCTATACCAGATAAAAAAAAACAAAAATTAAAAAAAACTAGCAAACAATAATCTAGCACACACAAATTATGCACAGACAATGCACAGACGAGTACTTACAACTTTAATATCTCATGGTGCATCTTCTGCGGATCAGTGTGGATTGGTACAATGAGATGATTGCTAGCTCTTGTTTGCTGCTTTGCTATGCACTTTACGGTACTTGTGAGCTTGTCATCTATTATGTGGAAGGGTGATCGGACAAGGGGTTGAGAAACGTTAATGGATGCTTAGGGGTTGAAAAAAAATGTAAATTAGATTTTATATTATGATATATGCAGCTTCACGATTTTTTATAAAGTAAAAACATATAGTAATGTCACTCACATGGTAAGGTAACGCGCGCTTTTTCCTATGATATGTAAAGGGAATTAGGGCCCGTATTTGTAATTGACTCTCAACTGTGAGATCGATTTTGAGAGCAATCTTGAGATGCCGATGCCGTTTTCATTTAAAGGTTTTGATTTATATTTTTTATTAACTCTCAACTTTGAGGTCGTTTTTGAAATGCCATTTTAATTTATAGATTATAATGTAAATGAATGAAACTCAAGAGTTCTCATAGTTGAAAGCTGTTTATAAATACGAGTCCTAGTATTAAGCCAGTAAAAATTCTGTTCCAATCCACACTAAATATTTAAACATTATAAACTAAAAATAACTAAATAACTCAATAAATAGTTCAAGGATGAACTGAAAATTTACATTGTAACATTTATATGAACAAAATATGATAAATTGTTAAAGCACAAACTAGTTCCCAAACCCCTAATGACGCTCGTCTGCCCGCTTCAAACTTTTAAACTACATAACTCCTGCAAAGCCTGAGTTAATCTGACAGACAAACTGATGTAGCCTACGGTATATTGAATTGAGTACTTGAAGTCTTTTATATTATAATATTATAATTACGAAAGGCTTTGCTGCTAGTAGCAGGGACAGTGGTGCCTTGATGAGACGACGAAACGTCAACACGGCTGCACGTTTGGTCGTATACAATGCAGTATTGGTACCGACCGATGAAGAGATAAATAGAATGGCAGGTACTAGGGAGGATGTCACGGTGAAATTGAAGAACGTGCTCAGTTGGTTTGGGCACGTCGAACGAATGAGTGATGGAAGAATGGCAAAAAAAATATTTGAAGGAAAAGTGAGTACGAGAAGATCTGGAGAAAGGTTTCCTGGAGAGCATGTGTGTGCGGGTTGATGATAGTGAATTTCTAAAAATGGCTAGTAAAACAGTATTGCTGAATTAAACTGGTATGTACAAAATGAACAAAACATTTAAATAATAAATAAAATCGTATCGTATAAAGTATTATTTCATTAAAAGTGAGATTTTTCAACACAATCGCGCTAAGTCCTTAATTTTTTAAGCGCGAAGTTCAAAAAACCGCGGTAAGTAAAAGGAAAAAGACTTTATTTTTTTAAAACCGGGCTGAAACAACGCGCAGACAACCACGAGTTGTTGAAATGTACTGCGAAAGTCGAAACAGTGCTTCACGTTTGTATTTGTTTTTTTAGCACTTTTTGCGGTTTTTGGAAAAATTCGACGGGGATTTCTGCATAGGTATATGTCATAGTAAAATCAGGAAAAAGCCGTAGATAGTGGTCGAGTATATTTTTTTTTAACTAACCACAGTCGGAGATTACTCTGGCAGTTGTGGTTTTTTTAATAAGACCATGTATTTTAAAATATCTATTGATTATATTTCAGTTCGAGATAAGTTACTTACGTAGCTATAAAGGTGTGTTTAAAAAAATATTAGTTTAAAACAACCATTCTATATTGATTGTCTACAATACTTCAAAATTAAGCTAGAGGCATTATAATATCATCATCATCAACAGCCACCGATCGTCAACTGTTGGACATAGGCCTTCCTCAATTCTCGCCATCACTCTCGATTTTCAGCTCTTCGGATCCAGCCGCTTCCCGCCAAGGTCTTTTGTCTTTAGGTCGTCGGTCCATCTAGCAGGAGGTCGTCCCACCGGACAGTTTGCACGGGGGAATATAGCAATTATAAAACACAAAACAAAAAGTAATTTGTAATAATTAACAACCTTGATTTTTTACATACCAAATTATGATAGACAACTTACAAAGACAAAGGCAACTTACAAAGACAACTTATAAAGAAAGAAAAAACTATTTAAAAAAAGCTTTATTTTGATAAGTATGTATTATATATATAATTCATCATGTTATACACTCTAAGTGAAGTTTATCAGAATTGTATTTTCATAGGCGTTTATTATTTTATAAAAAATATATATATTACAAAATATAAATTTCCATACATTCATTTTATATAGACAATTACGTAATTTATTAGGTAATTTAAAAGCATTAGGTAATTTGTAGGTTGTTTAGTAAATAAATTCATATATGAATTGTAAAATGTTGTTACAGTCTTATAAAAGAACTGTTTCAATTTAATTTACTGTCATTATCATAAAAATTATCATTACAAAAACTTCGTTATTTGGTTCTTTTGATAGAAAAAAATGTATGTACCTAAATAATTATCTATTCATATTTTTACTCTTCATTTAACATAACTAGTGTTGTACACAACATTCTAAAACCATTCGTTCACAAGCCAAGTGAACGTCGACAGTCTTCATATCGCTGAAGCCATCGTCTCCCGTTGGCTGAGCGGTTCAGAGGCGCTGAACATCCGTATCCGCCGTTACCGTTCACCATCATGTAGTCGTAGCAGTCCGTAACGCCGTCGTCGTTACAATCCTGTAAAAAATGCGATAAAATGCAGTATATAAAGTCTAATAATTATTTTAATTTTACCCAAAACTCCTTTTTATCTCCGGAAAAGAAAGAAAATATGAATCGAATTTATGTATTACTCTCTAGTGGAGGTCGAATCTATAATACCGTTTTTATTTAACGATATTTTAAAACTTTATTCGATCTTTTAGCATAATAAACATACAGAAATTCAGGACGAAAAGTTATAATCGCGTTATAAAAATTCCAACATGGCGGCCCGGGTACTTACAGCTTAATTTGCTTAATTTAAAAAGTCGCTAGTAAATTATTACTTACTTTACCAAATCGCTCCAAATAACCTTCTATAATCCTCTTAGCGCAGTGGAAACTTCTTGCGCAGTCTTCCCAAGCTGGAATTAGTGTGTTTTAATATAATTATTATAAAAATATTGCGAAAGATCTTAAGAAAATATAATTATGAAAAAATCGGATTTTGCTATCAAAAATTTATGTTATTAGAAACTTGTGATTGTAACAAGTGTTCTGTGTAACAAGCGATATATTTAGAGTTAAATATGCTTAACAATAGGTTCCCTCTGCCTACCCAGCTGTGTGGGAGATACAGCGTGAACTTGATTTATTTATTTTAATTTTAAACTAGGCACCAGTCATTTTATTGAGATCGTTAACAATAACCCAAAAAAACTATCCGTAACCGTAACCGAATTCAATATAAAACTTTCGAATAATTTCGGATATGGGCTAAGTCTATGAAAAGACTTAAGAACTAATTTAATTTACTAATTTATGACCATAAAAACCAATCCCAAATAAAATTATATTATTTTAATATTTTTAAGCAGTTTACTTGTTCTGTATATTACTTTAAATTAATTAATACAATATAATTAGAAAAGTAGGTAGGAATTCTGGCTGTAATCACATATGAAACATTGCATCAATAACGTAACTAGGCACTAGAGAAACTAATGACGAATCGGTTTGCCATTTTCCGCATGAAATCATTATTAGTAACATAAAAATTCTACGCCATATTCAGTTAGACAACACTACCTAGTTTTTAAATATAAATATTTCCTCTTTAAGTATTTGAGTCTTCTAGACTAGAAGTATTTCAAATTGTAAGTGTAGGGTTAACTATTATTTGTTATAAAAAAAAAAAACAAAAAAAAATCAGCTTCACGCTATATCCCGCACACAGCAGGGTAGGCAAATATAAACGTAAATAAATATTTCCCTTTCTCGAGTGGGGGACCGAACCCACAACCCTAAATTTATGTTATATTTATTGTTATATTTATTGTTTATTTAATAGAGTAGTGGAGATTGAGAGAGACGTCAGAGTGGGCGTTGAGTTCGCGTATAGAGTAATAAAGTAATTCCTGATATTAAATAAAGTGAAGTGAAGTGAGGCCAGTCGTGGCGCAGGTTCGCAAGCCTGTTATCGTAAACGCAACAGGTTATGGGTTGGATTCCCACTCGAGGAAATTAAATATATAATATGTTCATTTTCTTCGCTCTGTTGTCTAGGAATACAGTGGCGGTATACAGTGCGCTTAAAAAAAGCATACCATGGTTTCGTTCAGGATCGTCATCAAGTAAGGTAACCTTGCCAGCGTCGACCCAGTACACTCTGGATATATTGAAGGGTCCGCAGTAACCTTTCGTGCACTGGTGGGACAACTGGCACTCCGTGGACACATGACAGAGACAGTTGTAGCACGCCTCTGATAAGTTTGGAAGAAATGTGCCTGAAATTATGTTTTTAATGATTATTAATAAAATTATTAATTAGAGGCCGGGGGCCACCGGCTATTTAGAGTTTGGAGCAGAAGCATATGACTGCAAACGTGACAGGTTGTGGGTTCGATTCCCACTCGAGGAAATTAAATATTTAATATTTTCATTTTCATCGCTCTGGTACTGGCAAAGCGCGACTTGAGTTGAGGAGTTGAGGAAGTTTCTTAGTAGTATAGTATTTAAGTATCTATCATACTACTAGGGCGAAACCCCAGGTTAAAGCTAGAGCTATATAAAATAAAAAGACAAAAGATAATGATTTAATAAGGAAACATTTCTCACCTTTGGAGTGATGGAAAAATAATATCGCAGCCAACAAACAAGTACAGAATACGATAAGGTTGCTATCCATTTTGCATCGCTTATAGTCTGAAATAATTTTTATGTTTTATTATTCTAAGATTGTTATAAGAGAAATTCAAACTTTTTAGTAAATATGGTGAAGATAATAAAGTGCTGCATTTTATTCCATTTACTGTAGAATTTTGTTTTCATTTTTTATTTCTCTTTTATTTTTTTAAAATTAAAATGACACAGTACGTAAGTAAAGTTTTTAGCCAGGTTTTTTTGTTTTGTCATATTCATTTAAAGGACAACCCCTGTTTCTTATATTCAATTCTATATTTAGTTAAAAAAATATCATATTTATTACTTGAAAATATTTCATATACAATTATACACACACTAACAACAAAAACCTGTATTTTTCTTTACAATATGAAATATTTAAACCAATATGGATTTTTTCTCAGAGCTACGTACTTGCGAGGCGTACTTACTTCAATTACTTAGTTGATTGTAACCGGTTATTATAGTCTAATTATATTATCGTATATGCTCTTTTTCCTTCACATTGGTTACTTGAATTAAGAATTGGAATGTAGTTTTATTTTTATTTTTATACTAGTTAAGTTTTATTCTTTGTGTAGTTTATGACTATTATTTTTATAAATAACACCGTGTCTCGAATATAGCAGCATAATAATTCCTTTCTCCGAGTGGGCAATTCCCACGACCATAGAAAAAAAAACTGCTTTTTTAATAATCTAAGTTCAAAATTATATTGCTCATCAGTTATCTTCAATTCTTCTCTTTATCTTATACACTTTGTTTTGTGAGTAGGTACGGAGAGTTAGTGATATTTTATTCCGTTCTCCATCTTCTACTTTGTTTCGAACCTTTATAAAAACGAAATAGTTGAAGAATGTAAACGTAAATGTCTTTTCCGCATATATCCTCAAATTTACCTTGATTTTGAATACATTTAAAAAGTAAAGTTATGATGATGCTGTTGCGGAGCAGTGGCCTCGATACCCACTCTGGGAACTGAATTATTGTTTATTAATATTTTCGCTCTGGTAATAAAGCAAAGGTGTTGAATTCCACCACTCAACGCGCAATGGCTTGAAAATTCGGCGGTAAGTATCCCGCACGCATCCCGCAAATAGCAGGGTACCCAGAGGGAACCTGGAAATCGAGTGCTAAGACATTCCGTATCCATTAAGACACTTCCGACCTCCACTTTCCACCGAATTCTGGAGACATTGCGTGTTGAATTGCGGAACTCAACGCTGCGCTTTGCCTTATTACCTTAGCGAGGAGAATGAAAATATTAAATTTTTCATTTCCTGGAGTAGAAATCGATCCTACAACCTGTCTGATTTAGAGTCGCAAGCCTGTGCCCCTCCGCCTTGTCTGGTCTCAAATATAAATAGATGTTTTCTCATATATTAATAAAAATAACAAAAAAGCTAAACTGGCCTGTTCGTGAAGCCATTGACTTTGGTTAAGGTTAAACACTAGCACCTGTTGTGTTATCTTATCAAATATTAATCTGTCTAAGTCGGGGGTCAAACTGCTTTGTATAACTAGATAATTATAATTACATGTACGAGTATTTCCTAATTTAAATTTGCCTTTTGAAACCATCGTGGCGCAGGGTCTCAGCATCTGAATGTAAACGCGACAGATGAGATTCGATTCTCTCTTGTTAGAATTAATAATTTATTTTTTTATTTTCCTCGCTCTGGTAAAGAAACAAAGTGCGGCGTTGAGTCGCGCCACTCAACACATTTTTCCAAATTGGGTGGCGCATGGAACGGAATTTTAAACACTTAATGTAAATATGGTTCGGTTTTTACAAGCATATTGATAAAATTATGATATTGATAGCGTTGTATTATGTTCTCGCATTTACCGAAGAAGCAAGAAAAATATGGAACAAGTGACTCCGTTCTCCATTGTTCGTTATAAGAACATTTGTGTTGATGGGAAACCAACGCCACGCGATATTCAATTACTAAAATATTAATATCCATCCAATATATACAAAACGAATCTACAACCTTTGCGTTTACAAATCGACGCTTCTCATCGAAACAATGGCGTCATAAATAAAATAATAAATAAATTAAAAAAATACCACTTACTGCTTATTCTCACATATTATTAATTCAAAACTTTAACAACATTAAATCACTAGAATATAATAAATTATATTATTTAAATTATAAATTAAATACACTTAAATATATGTATACGTTCACAAACTCGTTTCACGACTGACTTGCTTGAGAATAATGATTGTATTAATCATTAGTCAGGTTTGCTCCTATAAAGGTATTTTTTGTTTTATTTAATGCAACCGCACTCACATACGTGAATTAGCGTTTGATTCAAATTAAATCGGTATTATGATTAAATGTCTTGAGGATTAGGCAGAAAATTGGGAACAGAGTGAGGGGATGAGATGTAGGGGGGATGAGATGTAGGGGGATGTGATATAGGGGGTTCCTTTTGCCTACTCTGCTATATCGGGGTACAGCGTGAAGCTCTTTTTTTTAAATTTTCCATTTTCATTCGTCAGTTAGTCAATCATCTCATATATCTTATTGTAGATATATTATATTATGTAGTTTTTGTATATATAGGTACATATCTCGTGTTGTCGTGGGTTCAAGCACGTGTTTTCATTATAATTATAAGGAAATTATTAAATAAATATTATTTAATTGATAGTAATCAATTCTATATTTGTCATATTCAAATTTCCGGTATAATTACTTTATATAAATGCAAAATATAGTCGAAGAAGTCGAACGCAGTATCTGAAAGTGCACGCGACGGCTATGTGTTTGATCCCCACTCGATTTTCATTTGTCTTCTTTGGTGGGCCAAGCGCGTCATTGATTTAAATTTTTTAAGTTTAATTAAGCAATTTTTTAATTTAATTAAGCAATTAAATTCTAGGTTTTCTACTGTCTTTACGCTTTGCGCTTTTTACGCATAGCGTAAAAGCGTGAAACTGTTATAGTGGGTATAGAGACAGGCTGACTGACTGCTAATCACAAAATTTTCTTGAATAATAACAAAGGGTTGTGTATGACATATGTGGAAACCAGGAGTTCCTAAGTATAATTTAATTTAGTTCCTAATAAAAGTTTACAATATTAATATAGCAGGTATAGTATATATGTAAAAAGATACTCTAAATAAGAGCAGACTAAAAACGTATAGCTTAGTGGTCAAAGTGCTTGGACGGATTTAAAGGTCGTGGGTTCAAGGTCCGCTACGATAAAATATAAGATATATATTTCATATTACTGTGTTAATAATAAATTACTGTATCAAATGTTTACCAAGAATTCCTGTTTCTTTTGAACTCCGATAATGAAATCCAAAACACTTACTTGAGTACTATTTAAGAGTAATTAACGATACTAGGGGGGTCATAAAGTTGGGTACTTTCGCTCGTCTCGTAAGCTTCTCAAAGCTTCAGGAATTAGCTTAGAATTAAAAGAAAAATAATGAAGGTCTTTTTCGAGTGTTTAGTAACTCTTTGGATGCTTGTAGTTTAGAATTTTTGTCATTTATTGTTTTTATTTTTTTAGCTTTATGTTGCATCCAACACATAGCAGGGTAAGCAGAGGGAACCTGGGAATCTAGTGTGAAGATACTCCATCCCCATTCAGATACTTCCGTTTTCCACTTTCCGGCGTTAATTGGCGGAACTCCAGGCCGCGCTTTGTCTCTTTACTAGAGCAAGGAAATGAAAACATTAAATATTTAATTTTCCCCGAGTGGAAATCGAACCCACTACCTCGGCTTTGCTTTGCTCCATGCTTTTGCGCCTTTAGACTATAATTATATGAAAAACAAGAAACTGGTAATACAATCTCGCCGATCTAAGATAAATCCGCGGTCAGCTGCTATAAATATATCTATTTAGTACCTACTCATCGTAACAGAACTCTTGAGAGATGCTCCCGTTGCAAATCCCCAAAGATAGTTGATTATGATGGATAATGATGGTTGTAGTTCTTAATTTTGTACGATTTTTCTTGTTATTAATTGCTTTTAACACAAAAAATATTTTAGTTTCCTGATTTTTGTATAAAATATATAATTTTTCTTTGAACGCGATAGGTTAGGGGTTTGGTTCTCACCCGAGGAAAGGAAATATTTAATATTTTTATTTCATTAATGCCTTGCCATACCTAATTCCTTTATCAATTTAGATGTAATTCACTGTATCTACGGCCTTGAATTTTAAACCTTGAGAACTTAGTTTTTTCCACATGAATACAAGGGTTTTTTAGTTTTTACGTTTGTTACGCTCACGCTGTATCCTGCAAGGTAGAGGTAGTAACATGGGAACCAAGTGTTAAGACATTCCGTTCCCAATAAGACACTTCCATCTTTTTGGATATCTATTTTATTTTCTTTATACATTTATTATTTTTTTTTTTTTGTATTTAAATTTTAATACAGCAATATATAAAAAAAATCACTCGCATACCCTGAATTACCACTAGCAATAAAAAGGAACCACATTTGATAATTTAATAATACAAGCCGATACAAGTAAAGGTAAACACGCCGCGACGTGACGACGCGACCGCTGCGGCGGGCAACATGGAGGGATTGTTTACAGTGATAGTAGAGTATTGGTGTGTATTATATAGCTAGATATTCTAACCTGGCTTCGCCCGCTAAAACTATTTTTTATATTCTACTCGTAGCTAAAGGAAAATGTATTCTTTAATAAAAAGTTACATTTATAGTACGTTTAATTAGGTATGATGCTATTGTGGACGAAATCTAGTGCTGAAACACTTCATTCCCGACTGTCCGCCTTATTTCCAGGATATTGGAGTTCAACGCTGCGCTCTGTTATGTTACCGTTATCATAAAATAAAAACAATTAATTTCCCCGAGTAGAAATCGAACCTAAAACCGTTCGACCTATTTTTAGACGAAACCTCTTTGTTTTCCCATTATTTATATTTATTTGCGTCTAGAACATCCATACACATACATACATATCGTGGACATGTGACAGCTACTAATATATCGATTCTCGGTCAAGGATTTGAGGTTTATCGGACCGAGTGTAATGCTCGGGCTTATCCTTCCTATATCAATGCTACACATTTATTTTTTCTTTTTTCTCTTTATTTAATCGACGAAAATATAGAAAAAACATAGTAAAATTGTCATGGATTAGTATTTTTTAGTAGCATGATTGGCACTAAACAAATGTACACATGACGGTGGTTGGTTCGATTACCATTGGAGGATAAATATGAAAAGGAAAATTCCTTTTCCGGACTCCTCCACCGCAAGACGAAACGCGGCGTTGAGTGGCACAACTCAACACATATTGGTCGGTAACCTGCTATATACGGGATACAGCGTAAAGCGTGAAAAACTTAATAATATTCCATTTATAGTATCTTAATATTTGAAGAGACAACTTAAACACTTAAGTCAAAATTATCGTCCGACAAACGTAATATCTTAGGAAAATTATGTAAATTTCATAAGATATTTGAACAAGTTAGCGCGTGTTTGCCGTCAAAAACGTAGAGCTAGCTCTCGAGTTCAGATAATGATTGCAAATTTCTTTTAGCAACTTTTACTAAGATTTTTGTTAACATAAGTCATTTTGTGAGTTTTGTGGCGCAGCTAAAGCGTGCAATTGTAACCGTGACAGGTTGTGGGTTCGATTCCCACTCAATTCACAATAGCTTCAGAATTCGGCAATAAGTGAGAAACATAAATGTGTTAATGGAAACGGAGTTTCTGACTTCTTTCTCTGCCTATCCAGCTATGAGCGGGATACGACCCGTTTTAGACACAGTGCCTTACTGTAACCACGATGGTTAGGTGTTCGATTACCATGTTAAAAACATTGGCCAGAGAGTGTGAAACGTAGTGTCAAAACATATTTTATAGGATATTTTTATTTTCGAGACGACGGAAATTTTAAAGTTAATCCAAATAAGTACCTATACAGCTCATTTAAAAAAAAAGTAAATTAACCTCCCCCCAATATTGTTATTTCATAAAAACATATAATAACTTACATAGTAAGTAACTTGTGATATGACACTTTGCAGTAGCTATAAAATGGAACCTTTTTAAACTTTATGTTTTTAATTCCATACTGATAGTTGTTTATTTTGTAAGGAGCTGGACCGCGGCCAACGACGCGCCGTTACAGCGGACCCAATATAGTTTGACCAATTGGCTATTATTATAACACTTTCTTTATGTATTGGAAAACCTTAAAAAAAATAACACCAAGTTTCTATAATAGTTATTTTTAAGGGAATAATAATATGAATTATGATTTGTTTTTAGTTTCACGCCTTACAGCGTGATAGGCAGAGGAAAGCCAATGCTAAGAAACCCATAATATATATTAAGATGGTTTGTTAGCTACGACAAAAGTTCTTTTAGAAACAGATCAAAAAAATATTGGGTTGGGGCCTTTAGCTTGACGTTGGGTATGCCGCGTGCCAAACACTTTATAATTATATACTGTAATATAAAAATCGTAATGTATTTTAAGTAATATAATATTGATACAATTATATCCTATTAACCTAGTTGATTTTTTTAGCTGCACTGTATTCTACATACAGCAGGCAGGCAGAGGAAGCCTGGTGTAAAGTAGTAGAAGTAAAGTAAAAGATACTTCGTTCCCGACTTTCCCCCCAATTATTATACATTGTAATTCATTTCTTCGAATGGAAATCGAACCTGCAACCACCATAATTACAGGCAGATGCTATGCCACTGCACTACATATACTGCCTAATCATCATTTAGCAAAAAAAAGAAATACACTCGCTAATATGATATTAGAAAGAAAATTAATATGTACAAAAGGTTTGTATAATATATCCTATAAATCAACTAAAGCTGTTCCCCCGACGTTTTTAATATCTACCAACATCATTACATCTCTTTTATGAAGATAATCCAGTAATTTTGATCGCCATATCTCATGCTGAATATCTCATATCGCAAAAACGATAATGGATGGTAAAAACGTAATAAGCTTTTTACCAGAATAAAGTAACGACGAAAGACTAATGGTTATATTTAACTTTTTTTTTCTGCTTCACGCTTTATCCCGTATCTAGTAGGGTAGGCGGAGGGAACCTGTGAGAAAGTGAAATAGGACATTCGTTCACTCGAAACCGTTACCTACTTTCCGATGAATTCGGGAGGCGTGTGCGTGTTGAGTGGCGGAATTCAACGCCGCGTTTTGTCTTGATAGATTCTCTCGAGTGAGAATTTAACTATGTGTTGTTTCACTGCGCTACGGTAACTCAGTTAGAATGTTATTCTGACTGAATAGGCGATTTGCCTTGTGCAAAGGGAGTATAAAATATGTTTTTGTATTCATCTCTACGTTGTATCCCACAGGCAACAGGGTACACCGAGGTAACCTAGTGTTGAAACACGCCGCAACCCACTTTCCGTAGCTATCTGGTGTCCTCAAATAAGAGCTCAAAATAAATTTTAATACTTTTATAGGTATTCATATTCATTTGTGGTAAATTACATTGCTAGTTGTCTAGCTACATTTATTATAATTGATATACAGCTTTTCCATAAAAGTTGTGCTAAAAGCTTTCAAAATTTAATATTATCATAGGTTTTTCCAATTAGACTAATTGAACAACATTTATTAATGGATCGCATTTGGATACCCATTATGGATATTGATTGTATTTCAACTGTTCTTTTTATTTAAAATGGCAGAAAAATTAAATTATTTTTTTTTACATATATTGATATTACATATAAAATCAATATATTCGACTCAACCTAAGCCCAAACACCACAAACCACCCATAACTAATTTGTCAAACCAAAATAAACGTAGCAATACATTGTGTTAGAACACTAAACATTTATGTCGGGCGTTAAAAGAATTTATTGGGACACGCGCTGCCATCGCGGGAACCTACGGGGATTCCCGGTAACATAGTGTGTGTAAAACCGCAGGCGAATAGCTCGGTGTTGCCTGTAATATCTCTCCTGGCACTGACTGTCCGACATACGGCCGAATACAGACGGACAGTATAAACATAAACATTGGATATGAATTTACTACCAGTGCGGACAGAATTTGCTATTTTATCTGTGGATTTCAGTTTAAAATGTGTGCTTGATAATAACTCTACGTTGTTTTTATATATTGCGGTAAATCAAAAGTTACGTAGAGTTAAAACACTTCGTTCTCTATTTATATTCAATTTTCGAAACAGGTGTTTTGAATTATTAGGGTGAGAAAGGGAAAATATTAAGGAATAGAACTAAGAGCCATCGCTTTTATAGTACATACTCGTAGCACCCTCGAGACCCTTGTTCGATATAAAAAAAAGTCAAAAGTAGAAATCGAACCTAGAACTACCACATACATCAAATATATAATAAGTTGACGTGGCAAATATTAAATAAGTATATAGACATAAAGAAATTTACGATTGAAGCAGCTACGGGTTGTACTGCGATGCACTTTTTATTTACTTTGTAGCGCGTGTGCAAGCAGTTTATTACGATCGAGCGTTGACTTTGTTTCACTCATGTATTTACTATTTACCTATGTATGTATGTAGGGTTTGTGAGGACTTTTATATTTCATCTGACTATAATCTTTAGTAAGTCTTTAAAATGATAAAGCTTAGACGATTCGTTATATTATTTTGTTGGTTCTGTAAGTATTTTTATAATCCCTCTATGTGAGGGAGGGCAGGGTAGGTAAAGGAAACCTTAGGTTAATACAGAATGAATTCTGAAGGCATCGCTTGTTGAGTAGAGGAATTCAATGCCGTCTTTAATTTTTTTTAGCTTCACGGCGGGAACATGGGAACCTAATGTTAAGGAATTTCATTCCTATTAAGGCAATTTTACTCCCCTCACTTTCTGACAAATTTTCGAGACATTGCGTGTTGAGTAGCATAAATCAACATCCTAGTAAGAAAAGAAGGGGAAATTAAAATATTTAATATTTCTTTCTTTCCTATGGAAATCGTACCCACAAAAGTCAAGTCTACAGTCACACCTTTGTTCCACCAGGCTACGACGGTCTCCAAAAGTTTTACAATTTTAAAATTCTTGTTATTATAATAGTTTTTTGTAGCTTTCAATTAGTTGATCGATATCTAGTTTAGGCTTTCACGTCTAACTTGGCAACGCTCCAAACGCTTACAAAACCAATTGGGGTAAATTAATTGTCGTGTTGAAAAAAATACACTATAGGTATTTATATATCTGCTGCATTATACTTCTCTGACCAAGAATTTAACTATGAAACCAAAAGAACATAAATGTAGAAACAAAAGGGAAGTTCAATTAAGACCGGACTCGGAACCTACACCGACTCGTCATCTTGGCAAAGACATTAAAATTAGGAACGTATAGTATTATTATTCCATTTTTAGATATAAAACGAATGAGTGGACGATAATAATAAATATAAACATTATGAATAAAAAATATAAATATATCGTATTTTTCTTAAAATAAATAAGATCATTTTACAAGTTGGCACGTTGAAGTCGCACGTGGAGGGCTCTTACTCTGAATAGAGTTGACTATCAGCTGACTATCTGAAATTGGTTAGCTTTCAGAATATCAGATAAATATAGTTGTAAGGTGCCTAATAAAACTTCGGGTTAACTTGAACTTGTCAGTGTCAAAGAGTGATTTCATATTTAAATATTAAAATTGATATATGTAAGTGGCTCAAGAGCGTGTGACAGCTAGGTCTTCGTTAATTTATAAAACCTGAAAGCATTCTTGCACTCACATTCACCAAACGCTGGTAGGAACGAGCAGGGAATATGAAATTAGGATTGTGGAACCTTTTTAACAGATTTTATAAAATAAGGAAAGTCTCTCTGCCACAGCCTCGAGACATTGGTAATAACAGTATCAAATAATAAGCCATAATATATAGGATTAAGGAAATGTTTATTTAAGCAGCTTTTATATGTGGCTTCTCTCAGAGGATCCTGAGATTAGCGCATTCAACCAAACCAACTCTACAACTTTAAGATACACGTTAAGCGGGTTTTCGTAAACATTTTTTCGAATATATTCGTAAGGGAAGGTTATCCTCTCAAAGATTTAACACCAAACAATTACAAAATTATCGATAAAAGAAGAACAGACAAGAACACAACCTAAAAAATCCGTAAAGTAATTTTTATCAGCTTCACGCTATATCCCGTATACAGCAGGGTAGGTAGGAAACCTAATGTTAAGACACTCCGTTCCCCGCTTTCCGCCGAATTCTTGAGGCATTGCGTGCTGAGTGGTAGAACTCGCAGTAGAACGTAGAACGCTTTGCCTCGACACCACAGCGAAGAAATGGAAATATATAAATATACTAAATATACTATACTTAGGTAATACCGCGACTTCTTTAAAAATTATTCAACTTAATATCCGAAGTATTTCACATAATTTTGACCACTTTCAAGCTTTATTACTAAGAATTCAAATCCCGTTGGACATTATAGTTTTAACCGAGTGTTGGTTAAGCCGGTGTCCTCTCGTCCCTATATTAAGTGGTTACACAAGTCATACATCAGATACAAAAATCTACAAAATGATGGTGTGGTAATATATATAAAACAAAACATAACGTGTAGCGTGGAGATACCGAATTTGGCCGACGCCAACTGTCTGATTATGAAATATAAAGAACAGTTCGCTCTCGTCGCTATCTATCGATCGCCATCTTCTAGAAACCCTGATATTTTTACGAAATCGCTAAATGATATTCTAAATTCCTTAAAACACTTTCAAAATATAGCAATCACCGGCGACATAAATATAAATATAGCACCCAACAGCAACGACAGTGCCCTTGATCAATATTTAAACACGTTAATGTTTCATGGACTTATGCCCGCGCACACCTTGCCCACTCGGAATAATAACTGCTTAGACCACGTAATTTTAAAAGCAAAGTCCAAAGCTACAACGCTAGTTCTCGACACCTGTATTACTGATCACTTACCAGTAATATTGAGTTACACT
This sequence comes from Heliconius melpomene melpomene, assembly GCA_000313835.2. Lineage (NCBI taxonomy): Eukaryota > Metazoa > Arthropoda > Insecta > Lepidoptera > Nymphalidae > Heliconius > Heliconius melpomene. The sequence continues at coordinate 475,956 of HE671545.1, forward strand.
ATTAACATCCAATCGACTCAAATGAAACAAAACACCAAAGTTCTAGACATTAAGGCTTGTTTAGCTCATTTAGCAGAAACCGACTTCAGCCCCGTATTAACCTCTCAGAACCCTGAGGAGGCAGCTTCATTAATGGTACATACTATCTCTGATATCGTCAATAGTCATACACGCACTGTGGTCACTTCAAGCCGGAAAAGAATATTAAAACCTTGGGTTACTCCTGGTCTACTGCGCTGCATAAAAAACCGCGATAGACTGTACCTTAAATCAAAAAAAGACCCTGAAAATCATATTGCATATGTGACTTACAATCGGTACAAGAACTTTTGCAATAACTTACTAAAAAATGTTAAACGACAATACGATCGCAGCCAATTTCAGCGTGTTGGTAAAAATCCAAAAGCTACATGGGATCTTATAAAGAAACATGGGGGCATGCATAAAGAACAAACGCCCTGTAATCATCTGTTAGGTACAAATACAGATCCTTCTGTTGAATTAAACAACATAAACAAATATTTTGCGAATGTAGGACATAATCTAGCTTCTAAGATAGAATCTATGAGTGAAGTTACTTACCACGAATTAGATGAAATCGTTCCGCCTTTGACTTCTATGTCCGTTCTTGCTAATGACTGTGCTGAGATAGATAATATCATCGTTGGTCTCAAAAATACATCATCTACTGAATGGGATGATATACCGGTGTCGATTGTTAAACAGGCAAGGCCTATATTGGTACCAATACTGGAACATGTTTTCAACCTGTGTCTCCTGAACGGCATATTTCCTGATGTCTTTAAGATTGGGCTAGTTATACCGATATACAAGAGTGGAGATAGGGACAGTGTCCAGAATTATAGACCCATTTCAATACTTACAACCTTCTCTAAAATATTGGAAAAAATAGTCAATGTCAGATTAATAAATTATTTAAATTATAATAACGTTCTTGCGAATAATCAGTTTGGTTTTAGGGCTGGTAAATCCACGGAGGACGCAGTCTTAAGCCTAACAGATACTATCACTTTAAATTTTCACAAGCACCTTAAGTGTGTGGCTATATTTCTGGACCTTACGAAAGCCTTTGACACTGTCCCTATTTCCAAGCTTCTTAAAAAGCTTGAACGCATTGGTATTAGAGGCGACGTGTACAATTTATTTAGAAGCTATTTTGAAAACCGTTATCAGTGTGTAAGGGTGGGCAGTGTCGTCAGCGAACGTGAACCCTTGCTTTTTGGGGTGCCGCAGGGTAGCGTCTTGGGACCAACCCTGTTTTTAATTTACATTAACGACCTTTGCAAATTATCTATAAAAAACTGCAAGATAATAACATACGCAGATGACACTGTTCTCCTTGTGCACGGGGCAAACTGGAATAGCACTCAAATTCATGCCGAGTCAGCTTTGTCCATAGTAACACACTGGCTTAAGCGAAATCTGCTAACCCTAAATACAGACAAGACAAAGTGTCTTACCTTTGCTCCAAACTCAGCTTCCCTCCCTCCTACATCATTTAACCTGGTTGCTCACGTACCGTCTTGTGAAGCAAAAAATGACTGTGCTTGTATGAAGATTGTTTGTGAATCCAAAATCAAATATCTCGGAGTTTGGATTGACAATCATCTTTCTTGGAAAGAACACTTAAAAGTAAACCACAAATAGAGTCAGAAAGCTTATGTACCTGTTCAAAAAGCTGCGCTCGGTTCTGGACTTCCCTACGCTTAAAATCATATTTTTTGCTCTTGTACAGTCAGTGGCTGGATACTGTATTGCAGCCTGGGGCGGCGCGGGTAAAGTAAAACTACTCGCTCTTGAAAGAGCGCATAGAGGAGTTTTAAAAATTATGTCCTTCAACCAATATGGTTCCCCACATCCGAGCTATACAAAGAAATAAAAGTTTTAACAATAAGAAAACTTTTTTTATTAACAACTATACTTCGCAAGTACGCAGAACTCCCTTATACACATGATCCCAATAAACGCAGAACAAATCAACCCTGTACAACAAGATTATGCAAAATGCAACTCGCTAAACGACATTTTCATTTTTTGGCCCCTGTGCTGTACAATAAAATAAATAAAATATTGAACATCTATCCCAACACGTTACTACAATGTAAGACACGAGTTACTGAATACTACTACTCGGTCTAACCTACGATGAGACCGAAGACTTGATCGCATCGGTTATATGAGTATGATACTTTTACTCACACCCATTCAAGAACAGGTGCACAAACAAACACACACACACACACATACGTACACACAAAGTTACTCACACACAAACACACACTACACACCCATACTCACACACCACTCATACGCAACACACACACACACACACACGCGCGCACACACAAACATGCACGCAGGAATACTATACAAATTTAATCTGAAGTTGTAAAAATAAAGATGAAAGGGAATATTGTGAACCCAATCCGGAGGTGGGCGTTATTGACTGCGATACAGTGTTACACTAATGCAGTCACTACCGAACACAAAGTTTATGTTTCTGTACTGTTTTTCCCAAAATAAAGAATTTATTATTATTTATTATTATTACTTATAAGGTCAATTTGTAACTGATTAACTATGTTATAAAGCTTTATCATTATCATTATATATTTTGAAAAATATTTCTTTAAAACGTCCTACGTCCTCTAGCTAGATGGGGTGACGATATTCGCAAAGTAGCGGGCAGCGGCTGGATGCGAAGAGCTGAAGATCGAGCTCAATGGCGTGCCATTGGAGAGGCCTATGTCCAGCAGTTTTTTTTTATTTTTTATATGGAATAGGCTTGCGTTTGACCGCATCAAGTCTGGTGAGCGTTGATGCGGTCTACGGTGGTGCACGCTTGCCTAGAAGATACCTATTCACCCTTTCTTTGAAAACCCCCACATTGTATGTCACAAGAAAATACAGTTGCCGGCAGTGAGTTCCAATCTCTCGCAGTGCGGATAAAGAATGTAGCCTCAAAGCGTTTCGTTCGTACGGTAGGAATTTCTACCGTGTATGGATGGCGTAAAGCTGTATTTCTGGAAGTTCTGAGGTAAAAAGGGGCTGGGGGAACCAAGCTATGTAAATCATGGGCACACTCTCCGAAGTGAATCCGGTAAAACACAGACAGAGATGCAACCCTACGCCGGTGGCTAAGGCTCTGCAGTTGAGTTTCAACAAGGGTCCCGTCATTGATTAGCCTTCTGGCTCGTCTCTCAACTGACTCTAAGGTCTGTAATTGGTACTTGGCAGAACCATCCCATAAATGAGAGCAGTACTCCATACATGGTCTAACTTGTGCTTTATACAGTGTGAGAAGATGTTGAGGTGTAAAGTACTGTCTCACCTTGGAGAGGACGCCAAGTTTCTTAGCAGCCAACTGAGCTCTGGACTCAATGTAAGATCCAAAGTTAAGAGTCGATGAAAGAGTAATGCCAAGAAGTTCAAGGTGGTCGCTTAACGGTACCGATACATCTCGAAACGAGGGGGATAATTCGAATGGTCTTTTTTCGCGGTGAACAGACACGCCTGGGTCTTAGTGGCATTAAATCTGACCAAATTAGCATCTCCCCAATCGGAGACTGCTTTGAGGTTCAAATTAAGGCGCTCAACCATAGTATCCCTATGCGATTGTATTTCAGGCCCACTTGCAGTTGCTTTAGCCATATAGCGCTCTACAACAGTGCTGTCATCTGCGTACCCAAGAATTCCAGGAATGAGTAAATCATTTATATGGAGCAGGAATAGAGTTGCAGAGAGCACTGACCCTTGAGGAACACCGGCATTTACATCCATTATATCAGACGAGTAGCCATCCACGACTACACGTATTGATCGGTCCCTTAAGAAGTCCGATAGCCAAGAACACAAGTCATCGGGCAAGCCATATGCTGGTAACATTCCTATAAGGCTATCATGCCAAACCCTGTCGAAGGCCTTTGAGATGTCAAGAGAAACGGCGATTGCCTCACCATACCTCTCAATGGCCTCACTCCAGAAATGAGTGACATACGCTAGAAAATCCCCAGTAGACCGATTACGCCGAAAGCCATATTGGCGGTCACTGAGAAGGTCGTTTGTTTCTAGGTATGCCAAGAGTTTATTATTCAGAACACGTTCCATGACCTTACAGATTATGGACGTGACTGAGATTGGCCTGTAATTGGCAGGGTCGGCGCGACTGCCCTTTTTGGGCACTGGTTGCACGTTGGCAAGCTTCCAGAGTTTAGGCACTTGTCCAATCGTAAGAGAAAGTCGAAAAAGGCGTGTTAAAACAGGAGTCAACTCAGCCGCACAATTTCTCAACACAATGGCCGATATACCATCAGGACCACTAGCTTTGTTCACGTCAAGACATCGTAGAACTTGGCGCACCTCCTTTTGGTGAATGTGTATATTACTCATTAGAGTGTCACATTTTGGTGGTATTGGAGGTACTGCGCCACCTGCGTCTAGACGCGAAGATTCTGCAAATTGAGATGCAAACAAGTTTGCTTTCTCTTCGGAAGTATCAGCTAGTGACCCATCGGGTTTCAGCAGTGGAGGAAGTGAAGGGCGAGCGAAGTTTGCTTCAACTGATTTCGATAAGGACCAAAACGCTTTACTACCTGCTGGGTACGACGCGAGTTTGGTCCCTATATGCCTTATGTGCTTAAGGCGAGCCTTCTGCATTACCTTTTTGCAAGACTTGGCCGCTGAATTGTAGGCTTTCTTCTTTATGCGAACATCCTCTAGTTTGCGGTTACGAGCATCTGCCCAGGTTCGATAAGCCTGTTGATGTAGAGCTTCTGCGTGTTTACATTCAGGCCCGAACCAAGGGCGGGCTTTGCTTGACAGAGGCACGACAGAGAATGGAATATAATATTCCATACCCATGCGCAGCACATCTGTTACAGCCTCCGCACAAACTGAGGGATCATTAGAGGAGAAGCATGCAGATTGCCAAGGATAGGAAGCAAAAAAGGACCGCATTTCATCCCAGTCCGCTGACTTGTATCGCCATACTCGCCGATTTCCTAATTGACTGGGGTCGGGTGGAGAGTATATCGACACAGATTTCACCAAACAGTGGTCAGATCCACCCAGTGGTGGTGAAATAGACACTGAGTAGCGGTCTGGTTCGGTTGACAGCAAGAGATCCAAGCAATAGGCGGTATGCGACTCAACATCAGGTACACGTGTTGCACCTTGGACCAGCTGAGTAAGATTTAACGTTAAGGCAAGCTTACGTGTTTCTCTCCCAGCATGGTCTGTATCCCGGTATGGGAATAGCCATTCACCATGGTGGCCATTAAAATCCCCCAGTAATATTAATTGGGCTGTTGGGTACTTTTGTTGAGCCGAATCAGCAGCTTCACTCAAGTATTCGGTAAGCCTAGTCGTCTCATGATCCCCACTATGTGAACGGTATACACAGGCATAGAGTATTTTATCAATGCCCAAGTCTACGAGTGCCCAAAGAACTGAAAAAGAGGGGTCTTCAAACTTACAGAGACGCTGAAAGCAGATGTCGTCACGAACGCAAACTCCCGCATGGGGCTTGAAATTGTGCTCCAGGGTATACCCAGGGTAAGTTAAGTAGGCGATGTCGGACGAACAACCAATCTGCGTCTCCGTAAGGAACAGCAAATGAGGTTTCTCTGTCTCGAGATGGTAGTGGACTGGTATGAGATTCGAGTGCAACCCTCGAATATTGCCGAGTTGCACTTTAAGAGAGAGGGAGTGCAACCGCTGTGAAACTTTTTAATTTACTGTTTTTCATAATGTTAAGAGTGTTATTGGTAAGGGAAGTCAGCAGTAGAACGAGGCGTTATACAATGTTTAACCCGAGAAACACACACAAGAAACGTACACACCAATAGTAGACTGACCTGGAGACTGCGGGGACGCCCGAGCCCCCCCAAAAAAGTCCATCGGGCCCTCTCATCCGGTCGCCGACCGGCACGATGGCGCATCTCCGGGATTTTTCGCTAGTTGGCGGGGCAGCCTTTTACGAGTGGCTAGCTCGCTACTTGGGCCCCCTACTACCTGCGGTCGGCCAGCGGTGAACCGTGCCTCGGATCCCGCTACCCTCCATGATCAGTCTCCAGCCTGTGACGATCTGTGTGTGAAACTTATACGGTCTACATACAACACAACTATTCTGACCCGACTTTCCCATCCGGTTTCACCTGACATCATGCCGAAACACGACTAGGCCATTTCACGACACGACTTTGTCAGGTGGGTGGTAACCAGCCTCGGCTAATGCCTCCCACCAGAATGTTACCCGATTCGCACTACCCGGGGGTCACGTGTAGGGATTCGATTCTTCGAGTGTACTCCTACGGACGCAGGTAACTCAACCCCCAAAAAGTGGACGAGGACAGGCTGATGATGATGATGATGATGATGATGAATCGCGGATCGAATCCACAACCAGTCGAGTTTACAGTCACACTTTGACTGGTCTCAATATATTTTTTATCAATAAAAAAGAAATCCGATTTTATCTCTAAACTGAGATAAATATAAATCCAAATGTCACTTTATATATTCATCTAACTATTAACTGTATTTAGGTAGTATTAAACGTCCAATTCCAGTTTTATGTGTATGCAAATCACGCTTATTGTGTTTAAAATTTACGGTACAACAAACAATGCGCAATTCTGTCTGGCGTAGTTTTCCCGCGTCAAAATTTTCCTTCAGCTTTTAGTTTTGATGCAAAGACTTGTTCACGTTCTGCCAATGAGAATTTATAATACTTGTTTAAATTTTGCTAAAATAATGCTGTTGTTAAATTTTGTATTTTTTTTGGATACATTTAAATTATTAAATTAAACTTTTTAATTGAATTAATTGAGTGTATTTAATATTATACATTTTTGCAAATCTGGCTTTTCGAATATAATATTTTCGAATGTAGTCAGTCTGTGGTCGCGGGTATATTATGTATCTAAAGTCGTTTTTAGTATTATACTAAAATTGAAATTGCTAATACTTCGGGTTTATAATATTTATTACGTTTTAATGAAACTGAACTATTAATGAATTTGCTTCTCAAATAAAAAAAACACTCGCGTACAAAATATATCTAAAATACCACCAGTACGAAAACAGCGTGCATTAATACATATTTGAATTACTATCGCTGCATTGTTCGACTAACAAATATTTGCAGGTAAAATTACGACTAAACACAACGGAAGCTGTAATCCCACATTTCAAATTTAAATTAAACGGCGTTCATGTGGAACATTCGTTACTGTATTGCTATTATAATACAAATTTGCATAATATTTCGTTACAGTGAAGTAACATAACTTAGTGGAGTCAAGATAAATTAAATAAAATAAAATGACTGCACGTGGTTCGATTTCTCGTAGAGTAAATTTCAGTTCTTTTTTTTCTGGGCACAGGATTAGAACCAGCGCTTCTTTGAAACGGTCCAAGAACTCTGACCACTAAACTATATTTCAAGATACCTCGAAATTATCAAGCGACGCGTATTTAAAGTTTTGAACTGTTTTCTTCAAAAGTAACAGTAAATTCAAATTATGGTCTGATATTGGAATGCTTATTAGTAAGACAGACTTTGGGTTCATGAAGAGGACAATTGAGATTGAAGGTTGTCAATGGAACTCTAAGCGTGTTTTAAGTTTTTTAAACAAATAATTTATAGTTTTTTTATTATTTATGTCAAATTACTATTTAGCTTAATTTTTCTATATCTTTTGTTTTTATTTATCACTTAAGCTACTATTTTACATATTTATAAAACTCGAGTTGCTCGTACAAATACATTAAATCACTGACAGTGATATATTTACGTATTGGCAGAATGCAGATAAGCCAGTGCCGTTGTCAAACGTTACTCGGCAAAAGGAAACTGTTTCGCGCGGGAAAACGACGCCATTTCCCTGATCTGATGTAACTGTGTCGAAATGGCGACGTCGTTTTGTGGATATTGTGGTGTTAATCATAGATTACATCTTTTTTTACTGCTTACTACTATTAGAAAAAATAAATGTTTGGGTGTTTTATATATTGTTCACATAGTTTACCGGATCGATTGATTGAAATAATGTTTAGTGCGAAACTTTATATGATGCATTTCACAGGAAAGGTAAATTTTAAATTATTATAAAATAAAAAGTTTTAGACGACGAAACAAGAATATTTTTAATATCAACATTTCCTTATTCTAATATTCACACTGTTTAAATTATTTTTTCTAATCTATATTCTATATACTTGTACGTCTTCCGCTTATGAGTTACCGAGTAAAAAAGTTAGACATGTCGGTAGATTACGAAGTGTAAGATATTACTATACTAAAATTTGCCAAAAATCCTAAGTGAACGGGAAAAAATTACATATACTGTTTCTCTTTTTACTGCAGTTGCGGTTGCGGACGACGCCGATACTAGCAAATACTACTGATGCAAACAATTGAGAGAGATATATCTAGCAAAATATAGGTACGTAAACAACAAAATTGTTGCCTTTCGCATGTATCCTCGATCTATAGGCAATTCAAATTGATACTAACAAATGATCAGTATTAAATCATTCTGTGCCCATTCGTGAATATTTAACGTTATCAGGAACAATTTATGGGCAACGCTAAATCGTATATTCTTATAATTTGACCGCCACAGTAATAGTATACACGGATGGTAGATAACAAATATTTTATTAGATTTACATTAACTTGCGGAAGTTTCGATACGTCAAGATTTGGGAGATGGGTATAATAAATGAATTCAAAGATATATGTATAATGTTAGTAATTATTAACGAAATATTATTAAATAAATTCACTATCTAGCATAAGATATTTTCTAATTTGTTACAATTCCACCTGAAATTAAGACGTTCAACCAAACAAGCTCTTCATGTTTTTAATAATATTATAGATATAGATAAATAATTATCTATAATTATAATATATAGATAATTATTATTTATCTATAATATATAATAATGTTACCTTCACAGTACATAAGCTAAAAAAATCAACAACGATATCTGTAGGGAGTAAGCTTAATTTAAGAGTAAGCTTAATTTAATTACACAGAACAAAAACCATACTAGCATCAACTTTCAACATATATTTTTTTGTGATAACATTATTTCTAAGCATTAATAATGTTTATAATAACTCAAGAATTTGGCTTCGCTCTTTATTCTGCCTGGCAGGATAAAGAGAAGTTGAAGAACTTACTCAATTAAGTTATACCATGTAGGTATACTACCTTCTTAAGATATAACTTAATCAATTAAAATACTGGTGTTAGCACGCCGTCGCGCTTACATGCGGTGAATGCAAATTTTCAGTAAATTTTGCATAGAATCTAACACTTCGCTCATAATGTATCATAGTGGGAGCTTTGTATATTTTAATTATTAATATGCACATATTTCATGGCTCATATATATCATCTTTATTTTAAACTAATATTTAAATTTGTTGATTTGTGACTTTAGTGATAGTTGTAGGTTCGATTTCGAATAAAGACAAATAAGTGCGTCACGCTGGTGTTACTTTATGAACTTAAATTGTTAGATCATCTTTTGTTGTTTCTTTCTATGTTCGGACCGGTCCCAGCTTTTGTTGCAGGCCACATTCCAAATTTAGCATAAGTGATTGGAAGCCTTAATAGATAAATAACCATACTGAAATATCATCCAATTTCAACAATTAAATATAACACACTTAACTTCTTTTTCGAAGTCAGTTAAAAAGAGTTCCGTAGATATAACATACAAATTACAACAGATAAGGCACAGCTATTTAAATTCCCATCACAGAACTATAATAATTAGCATTCCTTTATTTTATTCAGTCTAATTAAGTTTCATGGCTGAGCCTTGTAATGGACTATCGGGTTCAACTTTTTACAATTTCATTTGCGCCTCCATGAACATTTGGATGTAAATTGCCATGTCCTTCGAATATTTTACGCAATATTTGCGGACTTATTTGGGATTCCTCTCTTGTTTTGTTAAATATAAAAGATAATATTGAGTAGGCGACTGTCAACGTGATAGGTTGTAGGTTCGATTCCCATATAAGGATATGAAATATATAGAACTGCTGGTGACGAGCAAAAGCACGACGTCGAGTTCCGCGTCTCAACACGAACAGTCTTCAGAATTCGGCGAAAAGTGGGAAATGGAAGTGACTTAATGGATTCAGTGTCTAAACAATAAGTTCCCAAATTCCCTCTGCCTGGAAACTTGGGAACCTATAGAATAGCATACAGAAGTAATACAGCGGAAAAGTAGAAAAAAAGAGAAATAATGTGCAATATTTATGACATTACTTAGGACTTTCTTCTATTTCTTCGTGCTTTTCATGCATGCAGTTCCATGAAGATCAGAAAAAAAATTGACACAAATTTTAAAATACTTTCTGATTCCTATTTGAACCTGCAACAAACAGTCAACAGTCATAGTTGATACTTACATTTTTACGAGAGAAGCACCAGAACCTCGAAAAATATCTTTCATCTCAACCCAGCCATTTTCTTTAATATCTCAGTACAAATTCTCAGTAAATATAGTCACGTAACGGTGACCCTTAATATTGTCAGCGTTTCTGGGGTTTTTAATAAAAAGTTTAGAAATATGGGGAAGCGCGCAGAACATTCTGGAATGATGTCACGATGGGTGTGACACAGATTTTTTTTTTTGGGTAAAATGAGTGTAATTTGTAAGCGGACTCGTAGCAATGCCTGTTTTGGTTGAATTTGTATTAAATTTTACTGCACAAACGTTTGTATAAAGTATTGTGGAGAGGACTTATTGCATTAGCAATTTTTTTTTTAGCTTCATGTTTAGCAGACCTACAGTCCTGCAGTCCAGTTAAGAGTTAAGACATTCCGTTTATCACTTACCCCCTTTTGAGTTGAGGCGTGAGTTCTGCCACTCAAAACTGTAGGAGGGCGTTAAATTGCTTTTTTGGTACTCTATTTAATAGATTATAAATATATTGAACAGTTTGTAAGTAACAATTTCAGCTGGGCATATTTTGCGTGATTATCAGTAGTTTTCATTTTTTAACTTATTCTTTTTTTCCTTTTTACCAACAAGAAGAAATATTTCTTATTTAAACATAATATTAAGTAATATTTAAAATATTTGTTATTTCCAAAACACATTTAACTTTTCACTTATTATTTCTCATTTAAGCTTACTTTATTGTCGCAGTAAACTTGGTCCATATAGGTTTATAAGAATATTACAATAAAGCACATTACTTGGACGTAATATGCGTCTCTAAGGTAACTTCCGTCTTAAATAGGGTTGACGAGAACTTTTTTTAAAAGATTTTATTTTTTATTATTCGAGAATTATTTTTGAAACAAAAATGGAGGGACCTCTAAAAATAGTTTTCATAGTTATATTAAACACATATACAAAAACACATATGTTTTTCAAACAAGATGTACAATATGTGTTTAATGGTCACGCTCCTATATTTCGTTTAGAAAAGAGATCTACGATTTTTGGTATGTATTTTTTTTCTGTAGAACACATAGGTGTTAAAAATTTCCACTTTTTAGACATTTCCCTTTATACGAACTACTTAACTCTGATATAATTGTTTATTGAGCAGTTATATGAGTATATAAAACTCGTCCGACTGTCGTGAGTGAATAACAGACAGAGTGAAATTTGGCATAAAGTTCCACGAAGAAGTTACATTTCCACATACATATTTTTAAGTGGCAAACCTACATACAACAAAATGCTTTAATAAAACTTGTTTTGGTGTGAACTTTAATATGATATAATTTATTATTCGGAAGTGAAATAATAAAGTGGCAATATTATGTTTTTGAAGAAAAAAATGTAAGAAGGCATTGCGTGTCAACAAAATTACTTTTTTTGTATTTATATCTTTAATATCTAATTTTAGCGTTCTTAGAAAAATATAAATTATATAAGATGAAAATATATGAACATATTAAAATATTGTCTATTCAGTTTTAATTTTATGGTTATTTTTGGACATTATTAACTGATGAAACTGTCTTTTCACCTCTCAACTCTTTTTTCACCGTACTAACTCCTTTGTGTGTTCTATATACAACGTCAACTAACACCTTTGAAATGCTATGATTAAATGAATGAAATTGATACATCATTATTTTCCTGGACGAGCACCTTGTTTTCTACTATAATTTGGTTTTTATGCTTATGTTTTAGTGTTCCGTATCCATCTGTCAAGATTCTTTTCTTTAGGAACGCTTGGAAATACCAATCTGAAATTAATAGCATAATATTCCTTGTGTTGGCCTCGTGTGTGAACTATTGCAAGTAAAAATTTACCGTAGGTATCTACAATTCAAGGAAATGAAAAAAAAAACCACTAGAAACTTTTATGTGTAGTTCTTTTCATACAAAATTAGTGAATACAATTGTAAAATTAAGTTTGTAAATTTTTATGTCGTACTACTCATTCATCATAAAATTGATACGGAACCCTCAGTGGGTGAGTCCAGTTCGCACTTGCCAGGTTTTTGTTGTTCGAGTCTTTCATCATTTTCACATTTTTAAATGTTTTGCAGAACATTGTTCTCAAGAATTCATTGTCACGGTCTTGAATATAATAGCACCTATAGGATACTTTTTTACTTTGACTGACGTGGCCCAATTTCAGTGTATTTAAATGAAAGCTACTAGTATAAAAATAATTTAATTTTTTTTAGAATCACACTTATTCTGCATTGTTTTGATATCTCTATCTAGAGAAAAGCTAGTACCAAAACACTCCATTTTACATTTTACAGATTGGCAAAACTCAACGCAGTGCCTCACTACACCGGAAGTAAAAATAATATATGTTCCCTAGTGGGAATCGAACCCACAACAATCGTCTTTATAGTCATTAGTGTCACATAAAACCACGGAGGCCTCATTTAAATTATGCTAGGCTAGACATTGCTCTGGTTTAGATTTATAGAGTGCACCGTAATTCATAATCTAACATAGGATTTTTTCGAATATCAGTAAATGTGAAAAATTGTGTGTATTTATTATATGTTAGTTATTTGTTATGTTTATATTGTGGTTTTATTTTGTTTCATGCTGCATGCATCTTACAAATACCAGGTTATGCAGAGAGAACCTAGTGTTAAGACACTCATATATAAGGATTAGGTACATATATTATGGTAGCAGTAGATCGGTTTGAAAAGAATAAAGATTATTTATTAAGTACCGAGTTTGATATTAAGAGGATAAGGAAAATTAAATAAAAGAATGTTATAATCAAAAAACATTGAACGCTATATTTAATAATCTATAAACAACATTCATATAGGCGTTATAAGACCGTCTACACAAAAACAATATTACACGAACATTACGCTAATATTTGTAAACAAATATAAGAGAGGCTGTCAGTGTGAAAGTGGCATCCGTTTTTTAAGTTTAATTCTGTTTGTTATCAAACTAGTTACTTTCAATTAATTTACCGAATATTTTGTGTCTCTCTTTCTTTCTTTTAATGTTGAAAAAAAAGGGACAGCGTCATATTTTAGTTTTTTAATGGTAATTGTATGAAAAAACAATAAGCTGTGGGTAATTTTAAATTTATAGTTAAACCACTTTCGAATTAATGGCCTCAAATATATATTATATACAATATACAGTGATATTTTTTCTTTAAAGAATATTTTTGTGCTTAATTTCCATAAAAATAATAACCTTATTATATAAAATGGAAGAATGCAATTTTAAAGTTCCAATTAAAACTTTCTAAATAATTTATTTATATCCAAAAATATTATACATATTGTCTTTTAGAATCTTTATTTCATATATATATATGTAATATTATAATTATATTGATTATAAAATTTGAAAATATTTTTATCATGATGTGAATAATGAATATAGACAGTATTTTATGTTTCTTAGTAAAAAAACTAAAGAAATGTCTAAGTTTTAATATAATTCGATATATTTTTAAATATTTTTTCAATTTTCTATCTCAAATTATAATTGGTTTCGTTTTTTCCTATTTTTTTATTACTTTCAAATATAACGGCGTTCTGTCTTAGGCCTTTTTTGTTATAAACTTAAATGATATGTTTTTCAATACAATAAATAAGTAAATACAAATACATTCTGTTACTTAATGAATACATAATTTTACTTTTAGTAAAATAAAAGTTACTATTAAACAAAATTTAGAATATAATAATAACTTTTATTCGATAATAATTAAAGCTAACATTGAATTTAAAGCTTGACATCGACTTATAATACGATAAACAATTAAAAATAAAAGAAAATCGATTTTATTTTTTTAAGAAAAAAAAAAAACAATATATCACTAAGAAAATATAATATTAGAGCATCATTTTCAAAGACTTATAAATTTTTTATTACATTCATTTTTGTTTGAAAAAGTCAATAATTGTACAATTTATCTAACATTTATGTAAATCGATTAATCGCTCATTTAGAAATAGATGAGTGAAATGTTATGACAATATAAACCAAGTATAAATTATTACTATAGCTAATTATTATTATTAATCTATATTTAAAATTATTATTGCATTTGTTAAGCTGACCAAACATTTTTTTACAGAAGTAGGTATTTAGCATCAGTACTACATACATTCAAGACTGACTGGTAATCAACATACAAACCAAACTATTATACTTATAAAGTTGAATTTAGCATGTAGAGATTTTAGAGAGTGTATGGGGGTACTAAGAAAAACAAGATTTTTCATTTTAAATCTTAAAGTAAGCAAAGATGCTGGCAACGATAAGTCTATAACATGCTAGCGGATCACGTATCAACGTGAAAACTTTAATTCGGTGATAATAAAAGAGTAGACCAATTTCACTAACAAATGTAAGATCACTTAGTTTAATTGTAAATTTAGTATCAGCTTAAAAGGTAATATAATAATAATTCTTCTATAGACGTCTGAACCAACATTAAGCAACAATTATCATATTTGTAAAAACTAACGTACAAAAATCTAATCTAACAGCAACATGGACGTGAAACTAAGTTTGTGGACCTCCGTATTTTATTAATATTGTCCATCATTGTGCATTGTTTTATTACATATTATCACAAAAACATCAATTATTTAATCAAAAACTCGTTTAGAAATATTATTATTTCCTATAACGCCTTCGCTATTTGAGCATCGAACGTGAAATTCTTATTAAATACAATAATGTACCTATTAATAATGTATTATTGGTACTTATTTACATAGCATAATGCTTTATTATAGAAAAAAAAAACATCAATTTTTATACTAATGTATATGAAAACACACATTTAGCTACGTTACGATGTTGTACATAAATGCTGTAAATAGAAACCCTTATGTTTAATTATAGTATTCTTGGTGAATGAGCGTCTAATGCCTCCTAAAGTCCAAATTATTCTTCTCGTATCCCAATACCAAAATGCTCTACGTAAACATTATCACAGGCTTCCGCTCCTAACCCTGAGGGTCGTATCAACATTGCACCCTAATTTCAATAATTCAACCTATTCATAATATTTTAAAACGAACTCTGTTCCAATTACACTAAAGATACCATATTTTTATTTATTTGTTAAATTTCGTATAAGAAAACACATTTTTTCAAGTCTTTACTTCGAATAGCTGGTCGGGGGTTTCACAGGGCGCTATGTTAGGCCCGGTATTGTTTTTGTATGTCACTGGAACGTACATTTTTTTCAAGCAGGTAGATAGGTAGGTTTTGGCGGTGGTCGCCTAACAGTCATGCGGCCACCTGGATGGGTGGCCGGCTACGGATCACATGACGCAACAACTTTTCGCTCTTCCCTTCAACTCGGCCTTCAGGTCACGCTTGCTCTTACTGCGCCCGACCTGCTTCTGGTAAAAATGTATATATTAATAATTTATATTATGTTCTTTTTATTATTATAAATTTTATATACGTAAATTAAAAATAAAAATAACAATTGAGAATCGAACTTTAATAATTTCAAATGTATTATTAAGAGTAATTCGATTATTAATATAAGACGTACTCTTATTTATGTATAGGTATTGGGAGAAATAAATATAGTATATATTTAATAAACATACGAACGCGTTATCTTTACCTGTGTGAAGCCAGCGGGGGCGCTAGTGAATGAAATTTAGAATCAAAAAATATAATACCATGTTCTAAATAATAGATTGTCATTTCGGCTTTGTTTGTGTAAAAAGACCTATATGATCAATTTCAAGTTATTATTTTTACTTTTACACATTTTAATATAAGATCAAATATAATCATTGTACACAATTAGTTGTAAATTCCCCATAACTAAAACTAACTTCCAAGAAAATCTTACACGAAATTTTATAATGAAATTCCTTTCAAAGTACTTTAAGCTTTTCTATTAAAGCCTTCGAGAAATGTACCTGTTGCTTCATTTGTTGCTTGTTCAATTTGCCCAGAGCCGCCAGAGCCGCTACTTCAAAAGCGTCTTTCACGCCTTTGCTGGAGGCGCGAGCTGATGTCTCCACGTAAGTTGTAGCCCCAAGCTGTCTAGCTACTGATAGAGCCTACAACAAAAAAAAAAAATGTAGCGCTGGTGTTACTTTTGAGGCATCTTCGCGAGGAGAGAGGTAAAAATTAAAAGCCTGATTTATACGCTTTATTTCTTTTAAAGTTTATAGAATATTGTATGTAGAGTATATAGAGAAAGTGTGAAAAGTGGTGAAGGAGTAGCAGAGGGAATCTATTTCTATATAAGTCACTCAATTTTCAAGACAATGCAAAATGAAAAATACTTAAATACCTTACCTAAAAATCTTCAATTTAGTACATTAAGAGATCATTTAGAAGGAAAGAGTCCTAAAGTATGAATATCATCAAAATCAATAATAGTTTAAGTTATAATATACTGCTTCAAGATATATTGTGTTCAAATCCGTCGACAATGACTAAATAGTAAATACACAGTTTAACAGGAGAACGCTTCGAATTTGCCTCGATTTGGAGAATTTGCATAATATCGGTTGTCTATTTATTCTGTATGGAATATTTGACTTGTATTCGAAATTGTAACGACCACAGTTGTTTGTGAAAAGATTGTTATTACAATGTTTTTTTAAAACGAAATAAAATGGACATGATGTTCACAATGGCACAATCAAGCAAGGAAATAAATGTTTTACATTTTTGCTTGTACTTTATACTTGTTATTTTATTTTTCTTTGGTTTCACGCTCGTTTCCCATATAGCAGGACAGACAATGGGAACACAGGCATTGTGTAATTGGCAGAACTCAATGCTTCTCTTTGTCTTGTTACAAGAGCGAGAATCGAACTCATAGCCGTCAAGTTTTAAATCAAACAGTATAGATAGAGTCTAGTCTAGACCACCGAGGACGCAAAAGATCGTGCTAAGGGTTGAGTAGGAAGGCAGACCCTGGTAATAGCCGGGACTGATGCCAGGAAGAAGAAGAAGTATAGATAAAATCTCGAAAATTGAACTAAACGTGTGGGTCAGAGTATCCTAACAATAGGTTCCCTCCGCTTTACCTAACGTTCTAGTGTTATAATATCTGGTGTCAATGCCTCTAAATAATTTAGATAATTGAATGGTGACCTGAATTGTTGGTGTCAATTGTCTTGTAGGAACTCACTGGAATGACATTCAAAGCATTTCCAGTGGAGTATTCGAGATCATTAGCAGACCACTTCTCGCTTACCTATTCATTATTCATATGAAAAAAGACCAAAATAAAGCCAAAAAAATATATAAATAATTTCTTAATTGGTTATATGTATTATTATAGTCTCTTAATAACGTTAATTTGGCGTAATAATGACTTTGAAAATTGTATTGTTTGACCAGACTAAGAATATTTATTTTTCTTACTTTTCACCTGATATTTATTTATTAATTACAGAAAATATCTGAGAGATCTGGATGTGCTTTTTTTATCAATTTAGGTTTAATGACTAAACGAAGAAACAAAAGATCTCCAATTCAATCTGAAATCAATAATTGCCAATATATTTACCATTATTACCGTAGTGGAAAACAAGAGTTAAAAGTACAGTTAAATCTCGTACTAAACTACAGCTACGAGTACAACGGTTAACTATAACAGTTTAAAGCGGATTGTACAAGTGACACTAGTTCTCAATATTTTATTTACATTAACGATGAGACTAAAAGATGCTTTATTATACTACAGTCTAAGATTCAAAATCAATTTCATCGAGTACTGGTTTACTTTTTTGTAGCGTCGGTAGGCAAAAGGAAACCAGTATTAAGACGCTCTGTTTACCATTTTCCACCTAATTTTCTAAATTAGCGGAAGCGGAACTTAACGCCGCATCCCATCAGAAATATAATGAATATTGACATATATTATCTATACTATCTATCTATACTATCTATACTAATATAATAAAGCGGAAGAGTTTGTTTGTTTGTTTGTTTGTTTGTTTGTTTGTTTGTTTGAACGCTAAGATCTCTGGATCTACTGGTCCGATTTTCATTGTTTTTGTTTTGTATGAAAGCTGCATTCTTCAGAAGTGCTATAGGCTATATAACATTACATTACACATATATACTAATATATTTTAAAGTACATTCTAATTTGACATGCAATTTATTCTGCCATGTTAATAACAACCGTCGTTGCTACGCGACCGCTACCGCGACGTTTTGATATTCATCCTTATGAAAATAAATATAATAGTCACTTTTAGCACTTTATCTAGATTGAAATTATAGTTTACTGTATAACATACTAATAAATAATTAAGGAGATGTCACTGATTCCAAATGACCTAGCCACCTAGCGGGCGGCACAGTATGACCGACGCGAACGGGCAGATGACGTTGACGGTTTTATAAATTTTCATACATTTTCGAACTTTATTTGTTGTTTATAATTAATTTAAAATACACTTTGATTCTCTTCTTATTTTATTTGATATTGCCCGCTAAAATTATCCTACTTAATAGAGAGAAATGTTTAGTTATTTCGTAGAATCGATATCTATGTACGCACGTACGGAAAACTTTAGGTACTTTTTCTAATATTAAGAATACCTATTTTTTAGTTACTTTTAATCCTTTTGTTAGTTCATTTCAATAACTCAGATATTTTTTTCTAATAATGTGTATCTACTTATTATTCTTTTTGATTATTTGAGCTTATATTTTCTTACTAATTCTATTGAGAATTGAAAATAATTTCATGAATATATTTAATAAATATTCTTATAGTTGAAGCAGGCGTAGCCGCGTCCAGGTCCACTAGTCTATACTAATATAATAAAGCGGAAGAGTTTGTTTGTTTGTTTGTTTGAACGCTAAGATCTCTGGATCTACTGATCCGATTTATTTTGTTTTTGTTTTGTATGAAAGCTGCATTCTTCAGAAGTGCTATAGGCTATATAACATTACATTACACATATAAACTAATACATTTTAAAGTACTTTCTAATTTGACATGCAATTTATTCTGCCATGTTAATAACAACCGTCGCGTCGCCACGCAACCGTTACCGCGACATTTTGATATTCATCCTTATGAAAATAAATATAATAGTCACTTTCAGCATTTCATTTAGATTTAAATTATAGTTTACTCGAGATTCGGAATGACCTAGCCTTCGGGCGGCATAGTATGAGTATATTAGGTTAAGCAGTGTGTCACTCAAAAAGACAGCAATGAAAAAAAATAGTATAATTTACTAACTTTCCTTCAATCAGTCAGTTAGTATATCCAAGGGTTTAAAAACATGTGTCGCCTACCTCTTCGCTGGTGACCGGGTGTGTTCTTAGCTTAGACAGTATGGTGAGTGTTTCTTTATCATGTCGTAGGTCTGCTTTGCAACCGCACAGTAGAACCGGCGCCGACCCACCGTGAGTGCGGACCTCTCTGTACCACTGAAAAAATATTGTACTTATTTAAGTAAAAATCAAATAAATAGCTACATGCTGTTTAGTAAGAACATAATATGTACGTATAATATGGCAAATATGACACCAGCCGAAATAGCTCAGTTGGGAGAGCGTTCTAGATCTAAAGGTCCCTGGTTCGATCCCGGGTTTCGGCAAGCTTCTTTTTTTTGTTTCTTATAAAAATATTCACATATTGTTATGTCATAATTTTAAAAAAAGTAAATAATAGAAAAATGTATATAATACTAGTGGACCCGAACGCGGCTACGCTGCTTGAACTATACGAATATTAATAAATATATTTATGAAATTATTTTCAGTTTTCAATAGAGAGATGCGTTAAACAAATTCATTTTGGGTGACGTTTTCTAACAACAAACTTTGCAAATCGTTGCGTAGCAACGGTCGCATAGCGACGGTTGTTATTAACGTGGCGGAATAAATTGCATATTAAATTAATAAGTATTTTAATATATTGGTATATATCGAAAATATTACAAATATGAGAAAAAAAAGTATCCTATGTTTATCCCGAGACCCTCAAGTATCTCTATATGAGTATTTTATCACAATTAAATTAGCGGTTTGGCGCCGATTGCGTAAAAGACAAACAGACAGACAAAGTTACTTTCAAATTTATAATATAGGTATGGATAAAAAACACATAAAGAAACAAAAATCGCAACTACATACAAAGTAAAAAGTAAAAAAAAACATAAACAAAAACATTTGTTGAAGAATGGGTCATCATATAAAATTGGTTTTGTGTCTAAACATAAATATATATTTTAAACACTTTACCCATTTTATTGCGCAGTAGGATTAAAAGATATAAAGGAAAACATCTAAAATCTAAAAGAAGACAAACAGACACTTAAAAATTTCAAAAACATTAAAATTCAATTCCAAAATATATTTATAACATCGCATTTAAAACTTTTATGTGCAGTTTCAAGTTTTCATTGCACTTCTTCTAAAGCTATCCTGGAATCTTTTTCAATAAAAAGCATAAAAGCTGCATCATTCCTTAAGCTATCAAAGCTGGACTAGCTACTTAATCGACTTGCCATAGATTTTAGCTCTTCCTGTTTTTAAAAAACCTAAACTTCCTAGCCAGCGAGGCCAGTCGGGGGTACAAGCCTGTGATTGTAAACGCGATGAATTATGGGTATCGTCATTCAAAACGCAATAACTCGAAAGTTAGGCGAATAATGGGGACGAAAGTTAGGCGAGTGTCCTAACACTAGTTTCCATGCGTGATACACTATGAACTTGAAAAAAAAAACGACTTAGAAAGGCCATCGTGGTGCAGCGGCACTATAAACGCGACAGTTGTAGGTTCGATTTCCACTCGGGGAATTGATTATAACTATATTTTTTAATAAGTATCTAATAAGACAAAGCAAGGCATCGAGAGTCACCACTCAACATGCTATGTGGCCGAAAATTGGAGAACGGAGTGTTATTAGGTATTCTCTGCCTATCCTGCTATGCGGGGGCAAAAAATAAACTTAATTATACTTAAAAGTGAAACTCAGGACTTCACAGAGAAAATAATAATTATATTATTTGTAATAAAAACAAAGTAGTCTCTAGAGTGGTTTGATAAGAGCTTCCTATTAAATAGGTACTTACTTTTGAGGTCTATGCAACAAAATTTGCTTTAGAAGAGAGGCATTATAATTTTTATTTGCTAAACCGGAGGTTGTGGATTCGATTTTCAACTGTTTTTAATAAAAATAGTATATAGCTTCTCAATTCTAATAAGTTATGTTTAAGTTAGCCTCATTAACATTACCCTTTAGACATAGATAGATAAATAGATAGATAAAACTCTCACACATCACACATAAAATAAACGAAGCATTTTAAAAAAGAAAAAAACAAAAAAAATATTTTACGCAGCATAGAAGAAGACAAAGGAAGAGACGACCTTAACACTATTAGCAATCTCCTACAGATAAGCATAATAAATAATAATATATGAATATTAATAAGAAAGCCACAAAGGTATTTTATTTCGTTTTTCCTAAGGCTAAAAGGCTATTTTCAATATAAGCCATTCTTCGTCTACAGGAAGATAAAAATAAATTGTTTTGTGTTGCCGAGAAACAAATTTCCGGTCTGTGGCGGAAACACAAGTGCACCGTCGGGAACCTCCCAGTGAAGAGGCAACTTGATATTGATTGCCTTTTAGCGACGTCCTATTATATTAGATCTTGTTGTTGTGAATGTGTGAGAAGCGTCATGGTTTTTTAATTATTGTATGGAGAGTATAGTGTTGAATCACTCTGTTGTGCTCGTTCCGCCTATTTTAGTGACCTAGAGTTGGATGGCCATACGGGTTGTACTTAATGAATATGTAAATAGACTGAGAAAACGAAATCATCTTTAAATATAGGCATTTTTCGAATTTTTGTTGAGTTGTCAGAGGGATCCTTGGGACCTAGTGTTAAGATAGACAATTCTCCATTAAGATATTTCGTTTACCCACTTTCTTGGCGCATTACGCGCTTTTTATAAGGGTGAGGAAACGTAAATAATAAATTTGTAAGAGTTAATTTGTAAGAGTTATCTACAGCCGCTGTGCAACGACGCGTACAATTTTTATAATGTGTTAATTTTAAATTGAACTTAAAATTAGTTTTACTAAATACAACCATTTAAAGCAAGTTGTTCTTATCGATTTTTACCTATATATATTGAAAATACCTCGAGATTTTATGTGTCCGCCATATTGAAGACCAAATAAATGAGTCATGCCAATTTATTCTTATAGGTTAAGGCTTATTCAAGGTGGGTAGAACAATGCGAGGAACATAAATGTATTGGCCACAACACTATTGTGTAATTCCCAGGCTATTTGAGTTTATATTGTCCATGTTAATAGTTGGTGTTGTTAGTGATGTACGTATTACTGTGGCCTACATATTATTATTTAAATATGACTATCACCTCTATCCCACACATAACAGGGTGGGCAAAGGGAACCTAGTGTTAAGATACCCCGTTCCCCATTTTTCGCAGATTTTTGGAGGCATTGCGTGTTGAGTGGCGGCACTCAACACTGTGCACTTCCCGCTCATAATTTCATTCATTCATTTACACCTGGTCAATATCTGAGCGTACCAGGAAATGCCTCAAGTTAGAAATTGAAATCAAACCAACAACTATCACTCACATCCAGGTTAAATATTACTAAATATGTCTTATTCTCACCTTAGCTGCAGCATTGTTTAGGCTTTCGGGTTCAGCGATGTTGAAGCATAGCATGAATATCTTAGCGTCCTGGTACGCGAGTGGCCTTACAGTGTCATACGCTGTGGTACCTGTAAAAAGAAGGTCTTTAGTAAGAATATAGAACGGAGAGCTAAAAATATATAATATGTATATCAATATTATCTCTCCTCTCTTTAAGCAATACGTAGTGCCGGGACACAAGTGTGTGACTGTTACCGCGATAGTGTGAGTTCGATTCCCAATTTAGGAAAATGAATTATTTTTTTTTACATTTTTTTGCTTTGCTATGGACACAAAGTGCGGCGTTGAGAACAAAAAAATATTTTCGACGTTATAGTATTGCAGTTCAAATGTTTCTTAAGCCCAAATCGACCTCAGGGGTATCGTTATTTTTATTGTATACTTGCTTCCGGCTCTCTTATACAAGCAATAATGGAGAAAATATACTTTTATTGGTGGTTTTCCAACTTTACGCTTTTCCTGCAGGCAGAGGAAATCTACTGTTAAGACACTCCGTTCCCTACTTTCCCATTAATTTTCGTCACATGCGTGCTAACCAGGTACTAGACTTATGGGAAATAATTATAAAATATTCTAGATATGGGTATGTGGTATCTTAGTGATATGGATTCAAGTGTCGATACATTCAAATTCTACAACGAAATTTTACTTAACGTAAAGTTTTAAGTTAACCTCGCGTAACCTATAAACGTTAAACATTGCTTCATTCAAAGTTATCCCACGAGCAATACCGCTAGATACGAGTACATTAGATGTGTATTAAGAGCAGTATACGGTTTAAATATACCAACAGTTAATGAGTTAATGTGTAACAAGTACTTACTTCTCAGACTAAAACAGGCGTGTCCCATATAGCGGGTTATTGAGAAAATGTTATGTTTTACGTCTGTTTGTTTATGGACGATAAGTCATTATGTTGTTTTTTTGTAGCTTCTTGATTCATGTATGTGGAAAAGTAGGGGAACCTAGTGTTAAGAAATTCTTTTACCTTCGTTTTGTTTTGGAAATACGTATAAGCGTCTTGTTACCAGAGCGAGTATTAATTGAAAGTTCCCCCAAGTGGAAATCGAACCGGCATCGCATTTACAGCCAGACGTACTGGTGCGCCACATCGAGTTTATACTATAAATGTATAAATTAGTTTGTTTGTTTGTTTGTTACGCTTTCATCGTGAAATATTATACACATATTTTCATAAATATAGAGTCCCTCAGCTAAAGAATATTAATTTAAGAAGTTAAAATTTAAACGCCATCTGGTGTTCAAATAAGTAAAATATATTTTTGCTATTTTCTCAAATTATTCTGAATTTAAAAGCTTTTATTTATTATTCAATTTATTTTTAAATCATTCTTAAGGTTTAAGCTTTTATAAATATATCTAGTGCCTATTATTACATGATTATAATAAAAAATATAATTTGTTAGCTTTTTCGTGTATTTGATTTTGTTCACAAAACAGTACATTAAAAAAACATTTTTAATTTATTTTAAAAAGGATTAAAAAAGTATTGCCGAAACCCGGGATCGAACCAGGGACCTTTAGATCTTCAGTCTAACGCTCTCCCAACTGAGCTATTTCGGCGTTGCAATATAAGGTGAATTTTACTATAGTACTCTTATGTCTTATTTTATGTTTATTTAAGTAAAGATAAGAACATATGTGTTAAAAAAGAAAATATTATATATGAAACACATAACCCTCATTTACACAGCGCATTCTAAAAAAATCTTCATTAGTTAATACCAATTTTGAAGTACAAAAAATAATTAACATTTTCACTTAAGTACTGTTTGTGAAGTACATCTTTATTTTAAGTCGGTTAAAAATTAAATCTCAATTATCTCAGTCATGTATAATGTCATCTTCGGTCATATCTAATTAGTGACGCATTAATCAGTGACGTGACAAGTTAAGCTTTAGATTAACATGAGTTAACTTTGCTGAGGATTTACTTATCTATTGTATATGTATTAACTAACATTAACCTAAGGCTTCATCGTACTTGGGCGTATCTAGAGATATTTTCTGGGGGGACTAGTTCTAGTTTTGAATAGATATGTTCGTGTAAAGGGTTTTTAGCGTCACTCTTTATCCCGTGCCTAGCAGGGTAGGTAGAGGGGAACCTACTGTTAACTACGTTCCGTTCGCGTTTATAATCACACTTTGTATCCCTGCGCAACGACTGCCTTTTTAAGTAAAATTTCTAGGATATGCACATGACTATTTTGGGGTGGGCACGGTCCACCGGGCGTCGCCGCGTGTAAAATATTAGTTATTAGTACAGAAGTATAGATATTAAGTAAAACAAAAATAAAGCACCACAAGCGTGGACAGCGTGAACAATTTCCAACAGAGCGCAAGAGATCTATAGATCTTCCATAGATCATCTACAGCGGATGCTGTTGCTATACTCCCATATATATTAAGCTGATAAAAGCGCCTACACTAGTATTACCAGTATTACCTTACTTTGATGGTAGCATTGATATGATCGGTTCTCACGCCCGCTTCGCCCACTCGTAATGGTAATTACAAGCAAATTGTGTTATTAATTCGTATTTTATGTTTGTATTCATTAAGATTTATTTATTTGTATTTTAAATAGGTGGTCGCAGGTTCGATTTATGTTATGGTGAGGTTATTTTAATCAGTAGCTTTATTGTAATAAATCTTCCATAGTCGTGATGCAGTAACACTGTGTCTGGCTGTAAGCACAATGTTTGTGGGTTTGATTAAATTCACTCGGAAAAAATAATAATTTTCATTTTCCCGCTGTGGTAGCAAAAGTTCCGTCACTCAGAACTCTGTATCTGGAATTTAGGCAGAAAGCGGAGAACGAAATGTCTTAGCATCACGTTCTTTGCTGCCTTATATTGTTTTTTTTAATACCAGAAAAATAATAGCATCGCCGAAAAGTAGCTTGCCTGACGATTTTCTACAGGGTACATTTCGGAGAGTGTGCAGCAGCGCTGCATGACTTAATACCCTCTTCTCCTTTCTATCTGCGGGACAGTAGACGTAGGCAGGGATGTCACCCATACGTCGTCGATATACCATCTTTTCGTACGCAGCGCTTCGCCTCCACTTTCCTAATGCGAACGGCTAAAGAGTGGAACTCCCTGCCTGCTGAACTGTTCCCCGTTAAGTATAACCTGGCCCTATTTAAGGAACGAGTGAATAGGTACTACCTAGGCAAGCATGCTCCACCTTCGTCCGCATCGTCACTTACCACCAGGTGAGATAGCGGACAAATGCTTGCCTATCAACAATAAAAAAAAAAAAATGTTGCAAAAATTAAATTTCCCCTGAATTGAATTTAAATCTACGATCACAGTGTAGTAGGATATGTAGATGTTACTTGTATAAAGATCGGGAAGCGTTTGGCTAAAATATGGACAGTTATAGCAGGGTAAACAGAAGGAACGTAGTGTTAAAACACTGACCCATTGTACCATTATAATAATCAATTTCATTTGAAGCACATCTAAAATGCTGTTTCCCACATAGAGCAGGCAGAGAAAGGCTAGTCTTACGACACACAGCCGAATTGAGAAATTGATATATTAAATATTTAATTTCCTCTCTCAAGAATCGAACCCAGAACCTGTCGCATTTACAGTCACAAGCTTATACTTCTGCACCACTGATGACCTTTATACCGACTGCGAATATAATTGAAGTCACTGACCTATTAAGGAGACTCTATACATGTCAAATACATGATAATGTGTTTGTATTGTCGATATGGCCAATCAGTTGTGACAGTTGAATTAACACTAATGCCGAATTATATGATACTAGCGGCCCGCTCGCGGCTTCGCCTGCGTGAACTACGTTATTATTAATTTCTGTCTCCATGAGTACCTATAAGTGATGTCCATGCAAAATTTGAGACTCCTAGCATTTGTAGTAACGAACTTTCATACAAACTATCAACCCTGAATACCCCCTTAGGAGTCGAATATTGCAAATTCCCGTCTTAGCGAGCAGCTACGTCCTATAAATAACCTCCGTGCAAAATTTGAAACTCCTAGCTCTGGTAGGTTCTGAGATTTCGTGATGATTGAGTGAGTGACCTTTCGATTGTATATATATACACCTAGATAAGCTACGAGTATATATAGTAATTCTAGTTTACGTCCCGAAAAAGAAAGAGAGAGAAAGAGAGAGAGAGAGAGTAATGCTTAGATGGAACGTACTCCTTTTAAGTCGATCCTCGCTCGGGGCAGTAAATTGTTCCCCCCTCTGTTACAAAATACGGCGTTAAGTTGCGCCAGACAGCATGTAATGCTTCGATCACAAAGTGTGAAGCGAAAAATAAATACTGGGCCATAGTAATTTTATTATAGAGAGATATTTATTACATAGATATAAGAGTAATTTTAGGAATGTTTTAACATCCGGGTGGCGTGCAGCCCATTTGCGATGCACTTGATAATAAACACCGCACAGGAAAAGGGAATGGATTAGGTAAATGTTATCTTTAGGAACGCAATGTTTTGTAAATATTTTGAAATAATTTTACTAAATTAGAGTTGAAACTTTAAATTAAAATATTTATAAATTACAAAAATAATATAAATAATTACTTTAATTTATGAATTAAATGAGGCCGTCATCGCCGTTTTAAATATCTTTTTAGGTTGATAATATTGTTAGTACAGCTGCTTTTCTTAAGGTTTTTTTCCAGTAATTACTATTTAATTCAATATTAACAATTTCGTTTGGTTATGTTTATTTTTTTTGTCGGTTTTAATAATTAGTGATATTCTTTTATTTATTAAGAATATTTAATAATATAATTCCCGACTGCTAAGGAAGGGCTATTATTATTACTATTACATACATAATTTGTTTGTTAATTTCAATTACTCGGGTACGTTTTCTAACATAAGACTTTTATTTCTCTTCCTAATATCTACTTATTATTCTTTTTTGGTTTATTTTAATTATTTAAGTGTATATTTTGTTACTAATCCTATTTACCGCGTCATCTTGATATTCATCCTTATGAAAATAAATATAATAGTCACTTTCAGCATTTTATCTAGATTGAAATTATAGTTTACTGTATAACATTCTAATAAATAATTAAGGAGATGTCACTGATTTGAAATGACCTAGCCTTCGGGCAGCACAGTATGAGTATGACCGACGCGAAAATATTCTTATAGTTCAAGCAGGCGAAGCCGCGCCCGTCCTAAGTAATTAAAATAAAAACTAAAAACTGATACAGAAATAACAAAAAAAATACGTTCTAAAAAGCCTAGCATAGCAGCATATAGCCCAGCACATAGCATATAACGATACTCATTTGTCACCGCATTAAAGTTCCGCGGCGCACGCGTGCGTGTTAGAGATAGCACTGCTTTATGAACAGACGGACACGTTAAATGGTTTGTTTTAATACTGCTTGTGTATACGTAACTTGGTGGAATGCCTAGCTTGTGAGTAATTATTTTTGCAATTTATGGCAAATAGGTTCAAACGGAACCCTCCTCCTCCTTATCGTCTGTCAAGAGCATCTTAAGATCTGGTGGAGGTATCACGCTGATATTAATATTCAAATAGTCAGTCTACGATCTCTTGAAGCATAGACGATGAAGCTTCTAAGTAAACGCAATTAAAAGATACGAGTTTACATATGCGTCGTTTTCGCAACATAGACAAAGTGTAATGTTAAGACTATATCTAGACTATCGTTACTTTTCAATCCAATTTTCGAGACATTCCGTGTTAAGTTGCGGATGTTAACACCGTCCTATATCTCGTTACAAAGCGAAAAATTTAAAAAGAATCTCCTTCAATTCAGTTCTTAATTTATCGCCCTTCGAGCGTGCCAGTTGAGCACCAATCACTTCGCCAAAGTAACGTCGTATGGAAAGAATCTCCTTTAAAGTTACACATTGCACTGTGCATCTATACCTTTTAAATCTTACAAAATTTTTATTTTTAACATTCACATTTAATTATTATCATTTATCTCTACCAAGACTACTAATATCAGTTATAGGAAGGAAATTTACCTGATGTATCCCAAACAGAATAGTTGACTCTATAGTCAGCTACCGTACAGGTGTAGCCATATTTCTCGAAGCCGGTCGGTGTGTATGCCTGAAACAATTCAAATATTATAATTGTTAAAAAATAAAATTAAATCAAATCAGCTTCCTGTGCACATCAGGGAACCTAGTGTTAAGACACTCCGTTCCCCGCTTTCTGCCGAATTTTGGAGGCATTACGTGTTGAGTGGCAGAACTCAACGCCTCAATGGAAATATAAACGTCAATAAATATTCACTTCCTCGAGTGGGGATCGAACCCACAACCGTCGCGTTACAGTCACGGAAGCAAATGTAGATGCAAAATGTATTTTTAACTTTATTTAAAAAAAACACACTGTATAAACTATTTTTTCATTGAACACAAGAAATAAAAGTGATTAGCGCAGAACGCCGGGCACCGGCGACGGCGCTCAGAACAAAAGGAGGTAATTGAATCCGGCAAGTTTACAATCGAATGAGTTTTTTCATATGGAAATTTTTCACTGTAAAAGTTGAATTGGAATTAGTTAGCTTTGAAAGCTTTAAACTTTGATATTTTTAAAGCTTTTTGCGATGTTTGTTTTTGTTTATTTTGTCGTGTCATTTGAGTTTTGTTCAGATAGACCATACGCTGTATGCGTGGGCAGAGGTAAGTTTAGATCCTAGTGTTAAGAGACTCTGTTTCTCATTCAGACATTTCCGTTCCTTATTTTCCTCCAAATTCTTGAGGCATTCCGTGTCGAGTGACGGAACTCACCGCCGTGCTTTGCCTTGACACCAGAGTAAAGAAATAGATATATACATTTAAATACATATTTATTAATTAAGTAGGCTTTTATAAATGAACAAGTCATCATCATCATCATCATTAGCCTATCCTCGTCCACTGCTGGACATAGGCCTCTCCAATGGCACGCCACTGAGCTCGATCTTCGGCTCTTCGCATGAACAAGTGCACTTCCAAAATTCGGCTGAAAGTGGGGAACGGAGTGTCTTAACACTAAGTTTCCTCTGCGTACCCTGCTGTGTGCGGGATACAGCGTGAAGCTGATTTATTATTTTTTTAACTTCATTAATAATAGCTGGTCTTAATTGTACTGTTTTAGTCAAATTACATGCAATCCCGTATGGTCTAGTGGCTAGGATACCTGGCTTTCACCCAGAAGGCTCGGGTTCGATTCCCGGTACGGGAAATACTTCTTTTATTTATTTATTATTTGTATATCTTTTATTATATTGAATTGCTTTTGCTTTTATTAATATTTTTTTCCTCACATTACACTAATTTTAATTATTACCAAATATTAGTATGTTGGTAAGTGCAGACATTTAGACATCACTTTTATATTTAATGTCTTAAATTAAATTTTTTTTTAAAAGCTTTTATTTTTTATGATCACCCAAGTGTTCACCATATGGAATTTTAAGACACTCGAGGATCTATTTATAAATTAATAGGTCAAAGTGGAGTGGATAATAAAAAATAAGACCAAACATTAAAAAGTAAACGTTTCATTTCCTTTGCATTAATTACAGCAATTAGTTACCGACAATCTTAAGTAATGAAACTTAAAGCGATTTGTCAATAGAGTTAAATAAAAGCAGGAAATATGAAAAACGATACAAATTATGAAATATTATAGTCATTTCTAAAGTGTTGTTTAATTTATATTTAGTTTTGTAGGAGTGGTGCCCACTCGTGGCTTCTTTCCTTGGCTCTCCAGATAACATGATTAGAAGATAAGAAAGAAGATAAAAACATTTGAATTTAACAGTATAGTAAAAAAAGCGTTTTTTTACGTTTCACGCATATAGTATTGTAATAGGCAGAGGGAACCTAGTGTTAAGTTTAAAATACTAATCTAATCTAGTTCTGTATCTCTAGCGGGGTAGTCAGATAGAACGG
Organism: Heliconius melpomene melpomene; assembly: GCA_000313835.2. Lineage (NCBI taxonomy): Eukaryota > Metazoa > Arthropoda > Insecta > Lepidoptera > Nymphalidae > Heliconius > Heliconius melpomene. The sequence goes on from HE671545.1 coordinate 507,098, forward strand.
AGCGCCAAACGCTACGGTCCCTGCATACCTCTTAAGACACTGTTTCCATTACCATTACTTCCGTTACTTCCGGAAAAAAGAGCAACGGAAGTACCATTACTTCCGTTGCTCTTTTTTCGCAATTCCTGAGGCATTGCGTGTTAAGTGCTGGAACTTAACGCTGCGTTTCGTTAGTAGAGCTAGGAAAAAACATTAAATAATTGATTTACTTAAATAGGAATCGAACCAACAACCCGTTGCACGCTTACGACCTCACGCCACTGGCCTCCTGTTAAGTATCATTTTCTTGCAATTGACTTTTCTATTGGTAATTTTATTTAAAATTCCACAGAGGGCCATAGCAATGAATGTTAGGATCGTGCCTCTTGATCCTCTGCCCTCTGTCATGGGAGGCACGTAAGGGACATGTCATAAAATGCGAAGATAAAATAAAATGGTTGACATCTTACGCAGGTATGTATGTATTGAGGAGGGCATTGAATTTCGTAACTTATAATCTATATATTCTTTTTTTTGTGTAAAGTAAAGAGAAAAGTGACGTGACACTAGTTTCTGTCTTTATTAGTAAAGATTCTGAAATTAACCAATTAGTGTGCGTAAGCGCATAGCGGTACTTTGTGCAACAGGTTGTGAAATACAAGGAAGGAACCTGGTTACCAGTTGTAACACCAGGTTCCCTCTGCCTGACAACTTCGCGTAAAGCTAAAAAAAGGTACATGTACATTACAACCTTCTTTAATTACATTACCCGCTATCAAACAAATAAAATTCAATTACACTCGTATTATGATAATTAAAATTTGCTAATTCAATTACAGTAAAGCCTCATAAATAACCCAAGTGCTGCGAAACGGGAAACTTTTGGGGTGTTCCGGTAACGTAATTTAAATCGTAACTTCCAATGAATATACAATCCACATATCTTCTCAACGTTCTCTCATGGAGCGTGTTTCATTCAAGGTTTTATTATTATGCGCGAGTTAAGAAGAAATTAGACCGGGTTATATAAATATATTATGAAAATTTATTGTTCATTTTTAGGGTTCCCTATGTCAAAAGGTAAAAACCTAATAGCATCATTCTCTTGTCCGTCTGCCTGTTTGTCAAAACCATTTGTCTCGAGATCGCGTGGAGGTATCAAGGTCAAATTAACATCAAATATTTATGTCTCGGTCCCTTGGAATAGGTAGAGAAAATTAAAATATACAAGAGTTTATCCTGAAATTGGTACGGAGCCCACCGTATGCGAGTCCGAATCGCATTTGGCCGGGTTTTGTACTTTCAATCGGAAAAATTAAATATTTTTGAAAATTTAAAAACTACCCCCTGCGTGATACCGTAGATAATATACACATACAAAAATACACAGCTGTTTTAGTAAATCTATTAAGATTTAGATAATAAATAAGATAAAAATAATAATATATTTTTTTCCCACAGAATTTGAATCCAGGACCAGAATAATATCAAATTCACAAATCGGTAAGTCAGAATTGTTTTCCTTTGAGGATTCATGCCGTGCAATAAAAGCCATTCGCGAAAACCGATTCATATTTTTCAACCGCCATTGAGGTGGAATATCGAATTTTATACTTTGTATATTTTAAACGGGGAATTCTTCTATTGAAAATGTGTTCAGCGAAATGGTAATACTAAGAAATATACTTTTACTAATGTTTGAATCGATCTATCCATACCTATATTATAAATTCGAAAGTAACTCTGTCTGTCTGTCTGTCTGTCTTTTAAGCAATCGGAGCCAAACCGCTAATTTAATTGTGATAAAATACTCGTATAGAGATACTTGAGGGTCTCGGGATGAACATAGGATACTTTTTTTTCTCATATTTGTAATATTATCGATATATACCAATATATTAAAATACTGATTAATTTGACATGCAATTTATTCTGCCATGTTAATAACAACCGTCGCTAAGCGACCGTTGCTAAGCAACGATTTGCAAAGAATGTCGATGTTAGAGAACGTCACCCAAAATGAGCTTGCTTAACGCATCTCTCTATTAAAAACTGAAAATTTCATAAATATATTTAATAAATATTCGTATAGTCCAAGCGGGCGTAGTGGCGTTCGGGTCCACTAGTATTATATATATATAGTAGAGATTCAAATTAATACTTAAAAGTAAAATAAATAATGTCAGCTTTCATTAAAAACGAAAGATACGAGTTGCATGTTTAAAAACACTAACTTTCCTGTCGTATATAAACTTTTTAAAAATATATACATATATGAAAAAAAAACAACCCTCGACAAGGCCAAACTTTTACGAAGCAAATTTATACAGAATTTTTAGAGGAAACACTAATTGGCCATAATTAAAAGTGTAACAAAAGCCTCTGTTCTCCTAATTAGGTGCACTTATCACAATGACATCATTCCGCTATTATGCACCAGTTGACGGTACTTTGAAATTTAAAAAATAATAATAGTTAGCCAAAATTTAGAAATTTTCCTATACATAATGTTGAGGCCAGTTGTATCGCAGAGGTATAAGCGTGTGATTATAAACACGATAGGTTATGGATTCTATTTCCACTCGAGGAAATAAAATATTTAAACTTTTATTCGTCATTGCGTCGAGTGCCGTCGTCGTTGTCAATGCCTTCAGAATTCGACGGAAAAAGTGGAACGGGACGGAAAATATATCTTAACACTGGGTTACCTCTGTCTACTTCCACCGAATTCTGGAGGCTTACCTCGACTTCAGAGCGTTCATTTTCTCTAGTGGGGAAGGAACCCACAACTAGTCGCGTTTAGAGTCACAATTTGGACCTCTGAGCCACGTCTGGCCTCAAATTAATAATACTTAACATCGCCAAATCGATAAAACAATTATAATAAAAAACAACTAAACTAAAACTATTCATATAAAGGCATTTATTCATACATATATATATTTTCTAATAAAATATTCACACAAAATTGGAAAGCATATATGTATGCATATTATATACCTTTTATTTCACCACTAAAGAAATGAACACTCCAATTAAAAACCAGCAAGCTTTTAAAGTGCCATTCATCAATAGCTCACACAGATTATAAACTATAGGTACACCAGATAAAAATTGTAAAGGCTATCGTCGTGCAGTGGGTGTAGGTTCGATTCTCGAATGACGTAATGTTTATAGTATTTTACATATGTTCATTTGTATTCAACAAATGTCTCTGGCTAATCTTGTATTATTAATATAAAAAAACAGATTTTCGTGATTTATTTGAAATAGTCTTAAGTAATATTTTAACGAGATATTATATGTGACGACCATAAGAAGAATCGAAAATCGAAGAATAAGCGGGAATCCGCTGGATTCAAAGGGCGCAGGACCGGACGGAGTGGCGAGAATTAGGGGAGGCCTATGTCCAGCAGTGGACGTTGAAAGGCTGATGGATGGATGGATGGATGGATGGATACTAAAAGTCAAAAAACGTATATGCTACATAGAAATTTAGTCAATTTCTCTATCGAGTGCTGTATGAAACATGATTGATGTAAAAATGTACTATACACGTACTTTCATATTTCACGGTGCGAATCGAAAGCTCTATGAAATAAAAACTAGGGAGCTTTTTAGTAATAGATTGATGTCCGAAGCGATAGTTTATGTATTAGTCTATGCAGTAAACCGGCTGTCCGTTGACGTCAAGCGTGAATCTTTTAAAGCGTTTTACATAGATTTATGTGTTATAGGGTACCTCACTGACAGGACTTATAATAAACTAGCTTTATCCCGCTGTCGTTCTTGTTTTTAAAAATAAATAATTAATAGTTATAGTGTGTGAAGTATAAAAATTGTCTCTTTGATTCTCTGATTTAATTAAAATTACTGAAAATCTCTTTTAGAGTGGCGACGAAAACGTATTATTTTTTTCAGATTTATTACTAAGTAATATATCATCAAATATTTTGTTGGTTCAGTAGTTTATGTGAAAGTCGAACGAACATTCATCTTCAGAAATTTTTACATTTATTATGCTTATTATTATTTTACTTTCCTAAGGGCCAGCCGTGGCCCAGAACTCCTCTAGAGTTTGGCGGAAAATGGGGAACGGAAGTTTTTTTTAACAGGAACGGAATGTCCTAACACTAGGTTTCCTCTGCCCATCCTGCCTGCAAAAAATATTATTAAGTACCAATAAAAAAAGTTTTAACGTCAACATTTTGAAAAAAATATTTACGAAAAAAGCGAACATTTATTTTATTTACTAACTGGTAAAGACAATTCAATTAAATATTACGCGACCTGAAAGCTCTATCATCGATAACCGTGTTATTGTTCTTTTCTAAGCAAATATAGTCGATAAATATTAGTATTTTTTCTCAGCTTGTTTTATTCCCAATATAGCATAGCGTAGGTAGAAAACATAGAGTCAAGACACTTTAAGCTCAAGCTTTGTCATACCATATCGGTAAAATGATATTTCTTTTCCGCTAGTGAATAGTGTTGGAATCACTTAAAGTAAATAAATAAAGAGAAATCTCTAAGTACAATGGCTACTAATTTTAGGATTTAAATAATTATTTTGATTGTTTACTTTTATATTTTTCATTATATTTTATAGGTAAGTTTTCATAGTTTAACAAATATGAAAATGAAGAATAAATATAAGAATGATAAATTTTCAATCAACAATTTAACCGTCGGATCGGTTAATAAAACAATGAACTTCTCTGAGTGGTTTCAATTGTAGAGTTTAAAAAAACAATACAAAATAACGATTGAAGTAAAAATAGGCTTTTATATTAACAAAATCATTTTTAACAATGCTATTTTTCAGTTTTAATTACTTATAAGTAAAAAAATATCCATATAGTAGGATACGTAGCGGGAACCTAGTGTTAAGAACCGTTACTTTTCTGACACTACTTCGTTACCAATTTTCGTGTCAGTATACACAAGTGTATAAGAAGAACGTATTGCTTAATTGGCGATGAGACTTTAGATCTTGGTCTTCAAGAGGCGTAAGAGGCTTATGTAAAAAGAATCAGAATCTTCAAAGAACATCAAACATATTAATTTATACTCTCAAGATTATAGGGGTGGAAATTAAATAGAAAATATATATATATATAAAAAATACTTAGCACCTAAAACTAGACGAGGGCGATCCCCCCCTATATTAAATGAAATAAAAGTTTAGATTCTAAGAAGCTATTGAGATGCCGAGTACGCATTCCCGTAAATAAAGAATACTTAGAAACCTTTTATTATTCTGTACCTTTCATTGCTATTGAGAGCAATGTGCTATAATATAATATACATTAGTACGAGTTTCTATAGGAGCCGTCATGGCGCAGCGGCACAAGGGTGTGACTGTAACGCGACGGTTGCGGGTTCCATCCCCACTAGAGGAAATGAAATATTTCATGTCTTCGCTCTGATATCGAGGCAAAGAGCGGCGTGCTTCCAAAATGCTTCCAAAATTCGGCGGAAAGTGGGGATCGGAGTATCTCAACACAGGTTCCCTCTGCCTACCAACTTCAACTAGATGAATGATGTTCTCCGTCATAGAAGAGCGAAGGAATGAAAATAAATGGTTCCCCTCAAGTGGAAATCGAACCCATCGACGCGGCACCATAATGGCGCAAAGAAAAATAAAAAGAAATAAATATTTTACACGTAAAGTATTTTCAATATTAATTTTAAGCCTTCGTATAGAACATTATCGTTTTATTGGAGAACTTGTTTATTAAAAACCTTTAAGTATTTTTTTTTTTGAAGAATGTGAACATTTTCAATATCGAAATATTTCTATCAGTCTTCATTTGGATGCTTTATAGCGCTTATAAACATATTTAATTTGTATATATTATATATATTTTTTCATAATAATAATAAGCTCAATGGTACAGCTGGGTTTGTCAATAAATGCACCGGTTAAGTTACGCCTCTCAAGACGCGAAATCTGAAAAATTGGGCGAGAAAAAGGGTAATCAATTTGTCTAACTCTATTTTGTATTCTTTAACGTATTGTCCTATATTAATATAATAATAAGAAAATGGTAAACAAAGTCAAAAATCCGTCTGCATAAACAAAATTAACATATAAAGCTGATGCTTTATATGTTAATTTTGTTTGACCTGATGGTCAAATGAACAACGAGGTATCAATCGGTTCACCGACTTAACAGATATAGAAAAACAGACATACATACATATGTATGCGCTAAACACATAACCCTCCTTTTGGGCTTCACTGCACTCGAGCAAAAAACTATTTCCATGTAAATAAACCAATTTATAAAACATATAACAAATATGTACAGCGTGTTCACACAGCGAGAAGGGAAATTATTCATTCTGTATTGAAACGCCATTTATACGCGTCTCCTGAATTCTTAACACACATATGGATTATTGTAACAATATTTTACAATATATTCTCGTACTACATTTATCTTCTTTGTATCTAGAAATATAGTCAATATTTATTCTAGTCACTTTTTTAGTGTAGGAGATTTTTGTTGCAATTGTTTCAAAAAATACTGTTATTTTAGATTATATTCAATGGTGAACGGAGTGTCTTAACACTAGATTCCCTCTGCCTACCTACCTGCTGTGTGCGTGCAGCGGATTTTTTTGTATTTGAAAATATACCTACCAAATTAATTGAAGCAGTCTCGACTGTGTCACCATAGCGACAAATTTAGTAATTACTTTGATGTTTGCCAACTAACGTACACAATACATAGAAAACTATGTTTAAATTGAGTCACAAGTACACATCTAAGAATCAAATTGTAACTTTACTATAGAATTTACTGTAAATGAATATATTAACATACAAACTGACAAACATAATATACATATGTAAAGCCACAGTTTATGTTAACAAAATTAATTTGTTCTCTTCAACTATTATGCCATCTTGTCAATTATTTAGAGAAACCAGAGGTTTGAGACTTCAATTAATTTTAGTTTAAATGTACCTACCTAAACATATATTATTATATCTTTTATCAATTGATATTATTGTAAAATATATATATATTTCTAGATATTTCATTTTTCATTTCAAATTATCTATATATTGGAACTTTAAGTTTCAGCTAATTCAATTAAGCAATTATTTTATAGTAATTTTTTCGAACAAAATACTTTATATTGATTTAACTTTTTTATTTTTGACCGATTTAAATGAAAATACTAAATGTATATCGAAATACAATAGTGAAATTTCAATTGAAACTGTGTTTAAATTTATTAATTCATTTTTGAGATGAGCTCGCAAAAACGCACAGACAAAAGACAAAAAAAAAGTTTTTTGTTTTTAATTTATATTAATTGAAAATAATGTTTTTTTTATATTTTAATTATTTTCAAGTTACATTAATAAATATATCGAACCCACCATGTACAGCTATGATCAGTTATAATTTTATTAAATCTATAGATTCCATACCCCCGATTAAGAATTGAACTTAAAGCCGACACGTTTACTGACCTCTTGTGCCACTGCACTACGACGGCATAAAGCTATTACTTATGGAAACACATCTACCAATCCAGAAAACCACCAGGTAGGTACTCTATAATAATAAACAGCAAATCGTAGCTGGTGAATCGAAGCGAGTCTAATTGAATCTGGGAATTAAGAGGTTGCTAACAACCAGTTCAAACACTTTGGTTGTTCCTCTGTCGGATAACCCGTAATTTAGTAGAGATTTGTAGGTTTCCTTGTAAAAGTCTATAGTTAATATTGATTTTTTCCAATAGATCATTACTTTTTACGTTATAATAACGTACGAGTATTTACGAGTGAAACACTCGCCTCGGTAACGAGGCAAAGCGCAACGTTGAGTTCCGCCACTAAACACTCAATGTCTCAAGAATTCCGACAGTTTTAATGCGAATGTCTTAATGCTAGATTCCAGGTTTTTCTCTCCAGGTTATTCAGGTTCCCTCTGTCTATGCTGTTGTGTGCGAGATACCTACAGCGTAAAGCTAAAAAATATATATTCAAGATTTTATATAATAAATTTCGCCATGAAACCTCAATTCCTGCAGACGTGTATTACTTTATGTCTGTCGGAAAGTCAATTTGTCGTCAGCAGTGGTTCCGCAGAGCAAGTGACATTAGTGAGACACTGATGACGTAACTGAATGTTAAGTTGCCGTCAAATGTCAATATACAGAAATTACGTGGCTTTATTGTATTTTGTATTCTTTTATGAAATATATGTAGAAAACAACATAAATGCCTAATTTACATTCCACGACTGGGCTTTAAAATGGAAATATGAATTATTTTTTTACTCGAGAGGGAATCGAACCCACAACCCTCGCGTTTCGGCCTTATGCCACCGGGCAACCTAATAATTTACTTAATTTACAATAGATCACAAAGTTTTAAATTATACGAAGAAAACTTTTAGAAATAGATATATATTTGAGTTGTAAGTTTAGAAATAACCGACATTAAAACAATTGTTATTGCTCAAGCACCTTGAAAACTTGGCTTTGTTTTTTAGAAGTTACAAAATGTTCACACCAAAGTTCATATTGGAAACTTTACGAATCTACATATTTTATAGCGAGCTAGAATTTTTCTATGAAAATTTTAATATAATTTGTTATATAAGTGTGGTCAAGCAAGCGTCTGAATGTAATGCGATGTTTGTAAGTTCGATTTCCACTCGGGGCATACATTAATTTAATTTCTTGGCTCTATTCAAAATCTCAAAAACGTGGAAAGTGAATAATGGAATATCTTAACATTAGGTTACCTCTGCGTACCGTAAAAATATACATAAAACAGTAAAAAAATACATTAAAAGTATAACAAATGTCTACATCTCTTAAAACAGCAATAAATAAGCAGTTTCTCCTTAAGCGCTTGTATTTCTTGAGAACAAGAACGTAGAAATGGTATCGGCGAATAAACAATCATAATCCCCAATTTCGTACAGAAGTCACGGAATATTGGTTCAATATATCTTGTATTTACTACTTCCATAAATAGTAAAATCTTCTAAGTTTTAGTTTGAAAATTTAACTTACTTTAGGAATAAAATTTTAGTGGTATAGAGGCCGTCGTCTGATTTTAAACAGGACGGTTGTGGCTTACATCCTCATTCGGGGAAATAACTTTTGTTTACCTTCACACGGTTAACCTGGGAACACTGGGAACACAAGATACTTTGTTCTCATTACGATTGAGACAGAGGTTCCTACTTCCCGCCAAATTATTGAGATATTGCATGTTGTTTGGCGGAATTCAACGCCGTGCTTTTGTCTTGTTAGTTTTGCGAAAATTTTAAATGTAAAGCTAACAAAATGCTATACCAACTATTAACCTATGTATTATCATAAGAAGAATATACCTAAACAAAAAACCTAACTATTTTTTTCCTAAAATTTGATAAAGCCCTCAAACGCATCAAATACGAACGAACCATTAATCAATCAAACATTCTCTTTCGCAATACCAGTACAAAGCTGTCATCATTCACTCTCCGCCATATTGTTTTTTTAGAATTTATTTAAATTCATTCATTCGTTCACTTATTTTGTTTTTGTTTACATCTGTATTGTGTTTTGCTAGATTAAGTTTTTTATGAAACAAAAAAAACTATTGTTTACCATTTCGTCCCAGTTTATGTGAACGTTAAGTATGTATATAGGTATGCTTGTAAAAGATTTTTGTTTCTTTTTTGTATAAAAATTTGAATGAAAATTGTGAAAACAGGAGCTTAACCCGCGTCTTTAGGATTAAGCATTGAAGCGTTCAAACAGTTCAAAAGTTCCATGTGAACCTGAAAGCTTAATAAAGAAGCCCTTAAAACTGGAATTTAGTAAATTGTTAAACTAATTTAATATTTGAAGCAAGCCATTCGTAAGCACTCGGGCATACCTTAAACCTGAACATACTTTCAATTTTCAAACCAAGACAAGCCTGAAAAACACATTCTGTTTTACCAAAGTGGGAAAATAATTCATTGCCTCGAGTTGTGATCGAACCCGCAACCATTTACGACAACCTTAACTATATATACCTGAATACTCATAACTAATAAGTACATATATTCAGCTATATATTTAGGAAAACTAAAAATAGCTTTTAAAAAGAAATAATGACATAAAAAAAAACATCTATTTTGAATTGTCTATCAAAATACAAAATTGACATAAGCGAGATAAGCATCGCACCGTCTGAACGAACATTAATCAATCAGAACACGTTCGCAGTACACGCTCGTAATCATTCAGTTGCCCGCAGGCGTTTCATTTCGTATTTCATTCATTCATTCGTTCAAACTAGAATTCGTTGTTAGATTTTGTACTATTGTAGTAAGAAAGCAGTTGATATCGTCGAATGGTTAAGCACAATAGTAAGTCTGTAAGTCAAAATATATACGATTTTTTATGATTCCATTTTTTTTGGAAGGGTGTTGGAAATCGACAGAGTTAATTTTCGTTACTTAATGTTTTTATGCTCTACCTATAGCAGGATATAAAATAACTCCCTCGATTGGGAACCGAATCCACACCCATCTCAATTACAACGAGTCTCCGCTACGATAGTTATATAGTTATTTTACCTGTGTAATGTTCACGTCGTGCTTCTAACGAGATACATTTAAACAAACTGCAATTCCTGCTGTTAGAACTATACGATATAAATAGGTTCCATATCTCAACTGTCACTTATAATTAATTCTGCAATTTACTTTAAATACCTGTTTCGCGTATTTATCTTTTATTGAATTATATCTAAAGTTAAGGGCGACATGAAATAAAACAACATAGAATATTATATATTTAAGTCTACATTATTAGTTGTTGTTACCGGAGCGAGAAAATGAAAATGTCAAATATTTCATTTTCGTTACTGGGAATCGAACCCAGAGCTTGTTGCGTACTGGTCTCAACAATAAGTAATAGTATATTAAAATATGTGAAACTCATACATATATAATTTATATAAAATGAGAATAGTGAAATCCAATTTCCTAGGCCCTCTCTAATCTTTACGTAGGCATGACACATGGGACAGTAGGATGGATGAGTAAGAAGTGCAAAAGGGTTATTTTTGGTTTTAAAAATAAAAGAAAATAGTGCCTAATATTTCTAAAATAATTTGCAAAAGTTTTTATGAGACGAGTTGTAGTACAAGTTCATATATTTCGCTTTACTTTTCGCAACTATTTTGTTTAGTATGGTAGGCAGAGGGAACCTGGGAACCTAGTGTAAGTTCCACTCCTTTTACCATTAGAGAAGATACTTCCACTGCCCATTTACCGCCGAATTCTTGAGGCATTGCGGGTAATTCAAAGCTGCACTTTACCTCGTTACCAAAGCTAAGAAATATAAATATTAAATATTTCATTTCCTTCTGAATACAACCTCCCAAACCCCCCTCCCCCCCTCCTTTAATTGCCCCTGTGCCACGATAGCCTCAACATTACATTAGTAACTAAAACTATTAAAATTTTAATCAACAATTTCAAGCAAAGTTCATAATATAATTTAATTTAATTCCGTTCCGTTTCCCAAACAATTTTAACGGGGGGTAACGATATCGAAAAATCGTTTAGCCCTCAGTAATATCTATTATCCTTTTGTAGACGCACGCCCCAAATATAAATGTACACAGCATGTTGTTTTAGGACAGCAGTAAATATATATTTAAGTATTAGGTACTAGGTTTTGTCAGCGATTTTGTTTTTATGGAAATCGGGATTCTAGAAGAAGTGTATAACTTTAAAAATGCTAATTTATTATTTTTTTTTTTAGTTTCACGCTACACCCGTACACAGCAGGGTAGGTAAAAAGTGCCTGTGAACCTAGTGTTAATACTAAAGACACTTCAACCACTTACGTTTCCATTTTTTCGTCGGATTCTGGAGGCATTGCGTGTTGAGTGGTGGAATTTAACCGCGAAATTAAATGAAATGGCGTTGCGAGTGATGTTTGTGATGCCATTATCATCGCATTTATAAAGAGAGTTTCAACTCTCTTTGTAAATGCGATAGTAACGGGCAAACTATTTCTATTTTCCGTTCTAATAAGACTAAACGTGACATTGATTCCCGCCACTTAATACATAATGTATCGAATTCGGGCAGAAAGTGGGACACGTGACACACAAAAATATTTAGACATAACATAAAAAACATCAGCAAATATATTACTATATAAAGATAGATAAAGATGTAGTAGATCACTATCTAGAGGCAGTAAACTACTTGTTCAGCGACTTAGGTGATCTTCAAACTCAAACACATGTTTACATGACTGCCGGCGACATGTCTAGTCCAGCCTTATAAGCACTTTCAGGTTTTACGTAACTAATAACAAAGGAAATGGAGGTTCTATCTTATTTTTATTTACCATCGAAAATGAATAAGTATGCTTAGTAGCTATATGTTTCTTTCCTCATAGCAGGGTAGACAGAAATAATTCAATGTCAAAACACTCCGTTCTTCATCTCTCGTTATAATTCGAGACAATGAGGGTTGATTCTTGTAACTGCACGCCGCATTTTGACGAAACATGCTATCTCACTGTACCACGATAGAGTCAAATATAATTCATTTGGTTACACATAGCGCAGCGTTCAGTTACGCACCGAAACGCGGTATACCTCAAAAGCGATCGTGCAGATAGTCGTGAGTAGTAAATGATTAAAAACTAATCGTAAGTTCTGGTTAAAAAGATTAACAAATACTATAACTTTGTTAAAGTAAATACAGTTATATATCAAATTTCCATTACAAGTGCCTCGCTCTGTTAACCAGCCACGAAGCTATTAAAAGTTCAGGATTAACGTCCCGATATATGTTCACATATCGAAAATACGGCTCGAACAGCTATATAATTATATGAAATAATTATTGTAAGTATTAGTTTAAGTTTTATTAATTAAAAATTTAATCAAATATGTTAGTTCGAGATATTTTCATTGGCGTTAAGTTCCGCCACTCTATAAAGAAGCAATGTCTTAAATTTAGACAAAAAACAATAAACAATAGCTACATTGACCCTAGGAACATAATCGTAATGGGAACCCTAAAAATATGTTTTTAATTTTTAACCCTTAACTTACTTGTATAACTTTTTTGAAGAATACTCGTTATAAAATGTAATTATTACCACCTAGTATTTTATTAAAAGTATATATTATTCCTTATAAAGGTATATATATTAACTAAAAACTAATAAAAGAAAATCTATAAATATACGATTGAATTAAACACGAACGTTACAAAAATAAATCAAATAAACACGATGAAAGCACTGGACTAGTCCAGTTCCCAGATTTAATAATGCAAATTCGAAATTCTCAACGCAATTTCAGTTATTTTATAAAAATAAAAGGAATTTTCATTATAATGTTAAACTAACACATTGTGACATACAGTGTGTAACCACGACGGTTGTCTATTCGATTCCCGTGAGTTCATTATTTTCATTTTTCAGCTTTGTAATGAAAACGGTAATTTCTTTCTGCCTTGCTATTTGTAGCGAAATAATGTGGAACAGTTTTTTTTTTCATCTTCACGCTATATCCTGCAGGGTTGCAGGGTAAGCAAACGGAATCTGGGAACCTAGTGTTAAAAAAACTCCGTTCCCATTAAGACATTTCCCCAAGCCCTAATAAATCAGAGCCAGAAAATGTTAAAAATTCATTCCATCTGGTGGTAATCGAACCCTCAAACGTCACGTTTACAGACAACTTACATTTTAGTTTAAGAATACATATAGACACTCTAGGACTATTTATGAAAAACAATTAATTCCACACATTCGCGCAGTACAAAGCTAGTGAAATTAAAGCGATGTGTGAATTCATTAAAAGTAAAGTCGGTCGGGCTGAAAGGCCTAGTTTTGGTGGAAAGTGGGACGTTTCCATCATGACTGTAGCGCTGGCACCGCTTTCAAACAATTTTGCGGATATTGCTATTGTATGTCTCTGTGCTTAAAGATATACTTCCTGTGGTCGATTTTGTTTTTGCTATCGTTAATATTTTGAAGGTGAACTCCAACGCTTAAATAGATAGTTTTGGATAAAAAATATTACTCATAACTTCTGATTGAATGCAATAGTTTTGGATTCGAAAACCGTTAATGGGCAAATGACATGGTATCCATAGTGGACAAAAACAAGAGATAACTAGCATAGGAGCGGAAAAAATGGACGAAATTAGAGGCCTATATTTTTGGGTTGTAGATTCCTTAAATTTAATTTAATCCGCCATTACGCCAATCTCACGTAATCAAAACAAATCGAAGGACGTACTACCTACCTTCCTTTCCTACTATATGTGAAACAAAGAGGGAATCTGAAAAACTGTTAAAACCTAGGTAAGGTAAAAAACCTGGTAACTTACCTCAACAAAATTATCAGATACAAATCTCTGTACTAAAGATGTTTTCCCGCACTGCGTGTCACCCACAAGCACGACCTTGACTTCCTCCTCGGTGGGGGACCCGGCGCCGCCGTCGGAGCACTTCTTGCCTGACCACATAGTTTAAACCTGGTAGAAATAAAAGTATACTTTTAATATAAAAATACATTTTTATCATATCAAAAATACATATTTAATAACTCTGGTAACAAGGAAAAGTGCAGTGCTGGGTTCCGCCTTTCAACACACAATCCCTGAAGAGTTCGGCAGAAAGTGGGGAATGGAAGTGATTATGGTAACGGAGTAACTTAACACTAAATTCTCTCTGCCTACCCAAGGCGTGCGAAATATATAGTGAAGAAAAAAAATAGTTTTTTATCTTCACGCTCTATCCTGCTTATACGACGGTAGGAAAAGGGAAACCTAACGTTACGTAACGGCCAATCTACTCCCTTCCTACTTTCTGTCTTTAATGTCCTAATTAATTATTAGCAAAAATATTATTTTCTTTCCCAACATCTTTAGAAATAACATTTTCCATACGAGCACAAGAAAATATTTTGCCTAAGAGGCTCTATTATTTTTACTAAAAGTAGGTCGTACATGTATATATTATCTATATTGCTTAGTTACTTAGACACGTATTTCAGATTTGGATATGATATAGGTTTTTGTTATAATTATAATAACGTTTTTTTAGTGAAAAAAATATAAATATATGGAAGATATAATAGAAATCTATTTATAGTAGCATTTATAAATGTAATCGAACCCCAAACAATACCCCAAATATATCTAGAAAATGGAACTTATTCTTTTCGGTATAATATTATTACAAAAAGAGAAAAACAATAAAAGGCATTATTTCGTCAAAATTTAAAAAAACAAAGTTTCAATATCGAACGCAACACAAACAATGCTGGGTAAATAAATCTATTTTCAATACATTGTTATGGAAAACTAAAATACATTTATATACAAAATTAAAAGAAAATATCCATTGTTATATTGTTAAAAATATATGGTATAAATTTGATATGACGCTAGTCACAATATTTTTTTAGTGTCATACTGAATCCCTTGGGGGAAAAATAATTTATTCCCCCAAGTGGGAAATGAACCCACATCACTTACGTTTATAGGGGTATGGGGAACCTAGTGTTAAGACTCCCTTCCCCACTCCTCAATCCTCAATTAAAAATCTATAAATATAAAATTAACATTTACCACTAGGGCCATACTAATTATTAATATAATCAGTTTAATAGTAAACATGACTAATTATTAAACCATTTACAATTATTAATTATTAATCCATTAACGTTTATTATAAACATATTATAATATTCACATATTAATAATATCGAGAGTCCATTAAGTAAATGATTCTGATACATACGTTAGTTGATTAAAATCAAAATGCATTGCGACAGGTCGACGATATGATACAGAATACAGTGCATGCTGTTCCAGTTTGATATTACTAAAAATAACCTTTTAATATGTTTTATTCTTAAATTATATTTTTTTATGAAATTAAAAAATATTTCGGCGAAATTGGGTAGGCGAAGAAAAGCTAGTGGGAAAACTCCGTTCTCTATGTTCTGTTCGAATTCGTGACATTGCGTGATGAGCGGAACTTCTTAACTCTAGGTTCCTTCTGCGTACCATATTGTATGCGGGATACAGCGTGAAGCTGATTTGATGTTTTTATTTATATATGATAAGATAGCCTTGAATAAAATTAGTGAAAGATATTATTTTAATACAGAAAACCGGCTTTATTAACGGTGACCCATATAAAATACTTGCAAAGTTTGTACTCCTCATGTTTCCTCAACGAAAACAAGGTCGGTGTGTCGAAAATTTTAATGACTTCAAAATATTTTATTACTGTATACCCATTGAATGAATGGCTATGAATTGCTACAAATAGCAATCATACAAAAAAATTCTAAATTTTTCCTTTTATACTTCTTTTCTTTTCTTTTTTCTTTTGATACTTTTGTATCAAAATGCTCTTAGAAGTTCATTTATTAGAAATGTTTATTAGAAGTTTATCTATTAGTTCACACTATATAACCATATCGTAGTGTAGACCAGTCGTAGCGCAAGGGCACGCGACAGGTTGTGAATTCGATTCCCACTCGAAGAAACTCTTGTAACGAGGCA
Source organism: Heliconius melpomene melpomene (assembly GCA_000313835.2). NCBI lineage: Eukaryota > Metazoa > Arthropoda > Insecta > Lepidoptera > Nymphalidae > Heliconius > Heliconius melpomene. The sequence goes on from HE671545.1 coordinate 523,648, forward strand.
AAACGCGGCGTTTATTTCCGCCAGAGAATTGGAAAGAACCCCTCTTTATCTGTCCCGTTGTGTTGGAGGTTTCCAGGTTCAAACCCAAAGCTATAAATAAAAATTTTGAGCCCGTGGCTTTTCTAAAGTAATTTGTTAATTGTAGCTATAGTGAATGTTATTTACTCGAAAAAAAAATTTATAAAGCTAAATACATAAAATATTATTGAAATTAAAGAAAAAATTCTTCCCCCAAAAAATATGAAATTCTCAAAAGTTTATTAAAAATATTCGTATAACAGAATATAGGCCGTTATTTGCAGACCCCATCCCGGAGAACACTTCAGTAAGAGAATGTTATTGGAGGGATGAACAATATTTTCCATAAAAATAAAAGAGCTTGTTTACCCTCAGAAAGTTAGGACATTATCTATAATAAATACGAGGCCAGGTTTGCGTAATGCTTCTATTCTCTCTGATTATTTATCACCCTATCCTTATAAAATTAAGGGGAATATGGGGAAAAGTTTAGAAATTATGTTATTTTTGCTTTTCTTTAAAATTCTTCTTTTTGTAGCCTCACGTTGTATTTCAAATTTAGCAGAGTAGGTAAAGGGAACGTTTTTTTTGGCACATCCTGTTCCATTAAGTCACTTCCGTTTCCTATCTTTCGCCCAATTCTGGAGTCATTGCGTGTTGAGTGGTAGTACTCAACGCGCCGCTAGTTGAACAAAAAATAGAGCTAGAGTACTTTTCTCTTTATCTCTCTCGTTCATTATTTAAATGCAGAAGATAACATATTTGTAGTATAGAACCTATCAAATAAATATTTATTTTTGTACTAACATAAACTTTCTGTTTCCTGGTCTTTCAATAAATGTTTAAAAATAGATAAAATTGTGTTTTTAATCACTTCGGAAATGAACAAGATAGTACGTAGTGTGCTATTATATTCTATAGTAGATGAAAGAGAATCAATATAAGTTAGAGAAAAGTTATTAGAGAAATTATAGAAATAGTTGGTTATTAGAAAGCATTCAAAGTTAAATAGGATGGTATGAAATGACGTTTCCGTTGACTATACTCGTATGTAGAATCACGGCGTGGAACGCTGCCAAGACGAGATGCATTTCCGGTACAGTGTGCGTGTACACAGTATGCATATTACACGTTTATATTTGCACTTTTATGCAGAAATGTAAATATGCATAAATTTTAAGCTTTTTATTTGCTAACTAGCGTTATATAGTAGTTTTGTTTCAGTTTAGATATGATTTTTCTAAATAATTTTCATGATCTAGGTAGGTAGAGGCCGTTGCGGTAAAGGGAAACAAACGAATGACTGTAAACGTGAGGGGTTTGATTCCAACTCGAGAGAATGAAATATTTAAATTTCTTCGCTCTGGTAACAAGGCGAAACGCAGCGTCGAGTTTCGCCACTAAACACGCACTGCCTCCAGAATTTGGCGCAAAGTAGAGAAGGGAAGTGACTTAATGAGAACGGAGTGTCTTTATACTAGGTTCCCAGGTTCCCTCTGCCTACTCTACTAAGTGCTGGGAATAAGGGAAAATTTTGAATGGGAAGGATTATATTTAAATTATTTTTATTTCTCCGTAGATAAAACGCAATGTTGAATTGTACAAAATAGAAAATATTTTAACCACGTATTTGCAGTTGAATCAGTTAGCTATATTGTAAACTGATAGCCATTGTATTGGAACCCAACAGAACCCAACTCTACAATTTATTTCACCTAAGCGAACAATTGATAATGATAGAAAAATAGTATTCATGATAAGAATAAGGATTTAATGAAACAAAACCCGTAAAATAATAAGTAATTATTTTCAGACCTCTTTGAAATAAATTTAGTGCCTTAGATCCCATTTCATTAGAAACAATTTATAGCTTCTTTACCCAGAAATAATCAATTTAAACTTTTACAATTCACCCCTAGGGGTGGCCGAGGAAGGAAATTTGAACAGCTTTAATCCCTAAACTTTTAAGTAAGTAAACTGACAAAATTCCATGATTCTATAAAGATTTTGGGATAAATAAAATATATATACGAGTGTATTTTATTTTCTAGAGAAACTAGAAATATTTCAAGGATATACTAGATATTTCGTTTTCCGGTCTCTTTCATTACGTAGACGCCAAGTTAAATGAAATTATTTTTATTTTATTAATAAGAGGGACAAAAAAAAAGGATATTCGCAAATTAATTTTAAATTTTTTTTTCACTACTTTTTTCATTTTTTTGGAAAACTACATTGCCCGCCGCCCGCAATATAGAAGAAAGATATGAAAATACTAACTATATCCTGAAAAATATTTAATTTTCTCGAGTGGGAATCGAACCTACAACCTGTCGCGTTTACAGTCACACGCTTGTGCCTCTACTATTAAGCAATGTCGCAGCAACATCTTAGTATTAGTAAAAAAAGGTCCTTTCAAATATTTTCCTTTATATTATAATAAGTAGACGATAAATAACAAGATATCTATTCATGTACACAAAGTAACTAAAATGGAAGAAATTCACAAAGGGCCCTAACTATCTTCAAATAATAGTTTTCTTCAAAACATTTGTTGGTTTTCTTTTAGGCCTTGAGACGTTTCGACAATTGACGTTAAAAGCTCTTTCTTTGAATAAAATGTTTTTTCTTTATATCTATTAGGACTTCTATGAAAATAGAAATTATCTTTATATGCTGAAGGTCGAGTGTCTGATATTGTTTTTTCAGCTTCACAGTTTATAAGAAGAAGAAGAAAGTAGAGGAGACAAGGCAGGTTAGGAAGTGCGAGTATTCTATAAAGAAAAATAGTTTAAAAAACCTACATATCACGCTTTTAATTCCAATCAAATATGCTCGAATGATTTACCAGTAACCTTTGAGGAGTTCCGTACCTCAAAAAGTAAAAACGGAACCCGTATAGAATGGTTTTGTTGTCCGTATGACCGTTTGTCAAGACCATTAAATACCTCGAGATATATCTCGAGATCAAGATAAATGCTGGAAGCTATCAACTTGAAATTATTATTATGTTGACAAAAACTATGACATATTATAACACCAAAGGCTAATTAAGTTTTATACTCCACGCAACCTGAGCAATTTATTGATGAAAATAATTAATAAATGTATAGAAATATATAACTAATACTATTTTAAACTACACAAACATGTGAAAACAATAACCGAAAGCAAACTAATAAAACGAAAGGGTCCGGAAACGGTAGTTCATTAAACATCATACAGTATTTTGCCTTTAAATGTATGACACATACATACAACTTCGGCCTTTAAACTAACGCAATATAAGCCAGTATTCTACAAATTGACAAAACTATTAAGCTTAGTGAGAAACACGAGAATAGAAACTGAAATAGCGAATTCCTCTCAAGTCCACAGTTCTAAGTAACGCAATGGAAATAGTTTGTGAAGTGTAGTAAATTGATACTCACTTTTAAATGACTTTTCTTAATAGACTATTATATATTAAGAACATTTATAAAAATATCCTCCTGAGATACTTTCAAATGCATATGGATATAAGTAGATCCATTTTTTTAGCTTTAAGCTGTAATCCTCACATAATAGGGTAGGCAAAGGGAATCTTATATAAAGACACTCCGTTCTTCACTATTCACCAAATTCTTGAGGCTTTGCGTGTTGAGTGGCGGAACTAAACGCCGTAATAGAAAATATTAAATGTTTCGTTTGCTTTAGTGGGAATCGAACCCCCTACCGATTGTGCTTAAAGTTTCACGCGTGAAATAAATATTTTTATTTCATTGCTTTGGAACTAAGTTCTGTCTGTTCCACCAAGATCTATAACTTTTTTAAATATAAATTCAACATATTTTAGTTCTTTTTCTTTCATTCCAAAGCTAAATTTCCACTAAAATGATTATTCTAAAATAAGTTCACAAATAATAATACGGTTAACCGGGATTAGACGTTTAAGTAATTGAAAACGGTCTTTTGATTCGCTCGTACGATCAAAGCCTTATCTTCTTTGAGGATTGAGGAGCCGCAAATGCGATTTACATTCGAATACATTCAATTTTGGATATCATTTATTACAAATTTGGATTTAAAAGGTAATAAAGTGCGATGAATGTGTCGTGTGGCGAAGCTAAACGCCGCGCGACACATTCGAAAATTGGTTGAAATATGGAGAACGGAATTTCTTATCAATAGGTTCCCTCTGTCTGCCTTCTTTTTTTGGAGGGTTAATAAGAGGAGTTGAAGTTTAAATTTATTTAACGCACCGTTGTTGCGTCGGCTATTGAAAACTTAGGAAATACTCGTAGTTTCACAATATTCTATTCTATTTCAATTCAAAGATAAGAATAGAAAATTATGATTGGTCATTCTTTGGTATAGCAAAAGTCAATAATTTATAAAACTAAAATAATACTGCTTTACAAGTAAAAAGTAGTAGGGTAAACAATACAGTCCCAACTTTTCGCTGTTTGCTTTCTTAACAAAGGTGAGAAATTAATATAATTTATTTTTCATACACCGTAAGTTACTATCTAAACAATCTTAACTAAATAGTTCAACACCAAAATAAAAGATAAAAAAAACAAATAACACTAACAGACTTCTACTCACTTCCTTGAAAAAAAACAAATACATTCCATAATAAAAACAGAACGATTGCTCCCAATGGCTTTCCTATAGTCGGTTGTTGATTGCAATACCCTAAAAGGGGTTTCCCCCGGGGAAGTAAGGAGGACAGGTGGTGAATTGCCAACGCAAATAATAAATCACCGTTGCCTTGCAACGTGATTAAAGTGTGATAGCGGAAAATTAAGGGTACGTCACGGAATACTATGTTTTAGTTAAACGATTCTCTACGAGGCCCTCGTGGCGCAGGCATAAGGGTGTGACTGTAAGCGCGACGGTAGTGAGTTCGATTCACACTTGGAGGAATTAATTATTTACACTTTACCGCTCTGGTAAGAGAACAAAGTGCGGATTTGAGCCACGTGCGTCATGCAATGGCTCAAGACTTCAGCGAAAAGTGCGGAACGGAAGTGCCTTAATAGGGAACGTATTGTCTTAACACTAGGTTCCAAGGTTCCCTAGTTCATTAGTTTAAACTCACACTACTATATACATATATTAGTTATACACTTCTAAGGTACATTTTAAAAAATATATTATGACCGCCGTACATATATTAAAAGCTGTTTTGTGTAATTTCCTGTATTCGATTTAACGGATTAAATATATTTAATTTAAACAAAATTGCTCGATTTTAATTACATGTATCGATTTTCACATCGAATACAAGATTATGTGTACGAAAATTCGGTCGTTATTGAAAGCACTGAAATTTAATTAAATCGTGGATGTAGATACATTGACATTGTGTAGTAGTGGATATGTGGCTACTGAGTGTAATGGCTATATTTGTAAACGTTATATTTATACTCCAATTCAACCTGCACAAAGCAGAGCAGGCAGAGGGAACCTGGGAACTTAGGGTTAAGATACTCTCTTCCCATAAGGATAATTCCGTTCCTCATTTTCCACCGAATTCTGGATGCCGAATTCTGAGTGATAGAACTCAACGCCACGCTTTGCTCTGATGCTAGAGCAAGGAACAGATGATGTTAAACATTTCATTGTCCTGAGTTGGAATCGAATTCACAACTGTAATACGCCACGACGGTTTCATATATGGATAGACAGTATATAAAAATATAAAACTTAGTAATAATCCCTTATTTTGCTAGTTTAATATCAATTTATAACAGCAGTAAATAATAAAATAAACAGAAAATGTGTTCTTAAACAAAGAAAATTGATTAAAAATAAAAATTTGTCATGTCCGTCAAACCTAATAAAAAAAATTAAGACAAATATTCAATATTTTATTACAAATGCAAAACCATAAATATAATCTATTATAGGTACAATAATATCGTGGGAAGTAAGTATTAATTACAAACTAAATATAATCAGACTTCTTGCGGCGTGTGTCTGGCCACACGTCCAAAGTGCGGTTAAAAATATTCGTAGACAGGCCAATGACGTTAGACCTGTTATTTAATAAATTGAAAATACGAAAACAAATAATAATACTTCTCTAATGGATATAAACGAGTCGGTGATCAAAGAGGAGGTCAGCAATTTCATTTCGAGCCTCCAAAAGCTGTTGCCAAAAAAGAAAGAGATAATAGTGATTACTCCTGATAAGACTTCACACGCGTTGACAAGGCTGAGTGATGTACACGCTGAAGCAAAAAGTATTTTTCCAAAGTGTTTCGTTGGTGCCAAAATGGTCGTTCTCAGAGAAATATATGATAAAGTGAAACTCGTTCAAAATTATAATCTTGCAAAAATGAATGAATCATACAAATCTTTCACACATTTCATACACAAGGAGATGGACGCCAAGAACATTGAAGATGGCTTGTTAATTGATTCTTCGGGATCAGCGATGGCTACTTACAAGGAGGCCTTGGACGACTACGAGATACGATTGACGTCTAAAATAAAGGATCTAGTCTCATCCGAAACTGAAATTATTATTGAGAAAGACGGCGAAAAGTCCATTAACTCTCTATCGTGTTCCATGAAAGATGTCGACCCTAATACGTTAAAATTAGTTACCCAGTGGATGTATAAAGTGACTCCGGAGTTCAGTGTTGGCAGCGAATTCGGTTTAAAGCCTTTATCGCAGCCTTTATCACCAGATTTGTCAGTCAGCGGGAGATACGAACGAGCGTCGTTCACACTGTCTTCCACAATCAGTAGAATCGGTTTCCAAGTGTGTCTTTACAAGCAATTTTCTCAAAATTTACGGATAGCGACGATAGTGAACGATAATTACAATAGTAGTCCAGCTACAGTTGGTCTGGCACTTAGTAAAAGCTATGAAAATGGTTCGGAGTTGAAAATTTTCGTGGATTCCCAACGTTGCGGTGGCTTCACATATCAGAGGGACCTTTTGTTTCACGAGCCACATAACGAAGTTCGAGTAATTCGATTAATGACCAGCACTCTCATAGACAGACAGAAACGAGTCCGTTTTGGGTTCGGGTTCCATCTTGATTTTTAATTTCCTAATTGAGTTTACCACAATGTTTTAGTTGTTCCCATGTTTTTCTAGTAATGTTTGTTTGTATATAAGTATACATAAGTTTTATTTATTGATTTATCTTGTTAATCTGTTTAGAATTGTGAATAAAATTATTGACAACCTAAAATTTGATTGTATATGTATACTCTTTATTTTCGCTCATATCGCGGTTTTGGGACTTAGACAGAAAAAAAACTTTAAAATTTGTAAATAAATACGTTGTCTGACTGACACATTGCGGAACACAACGTCACACTTTTTACAACCCGAAAAAAATCATTTTTAAATAACTCCACAAAGGGGATTGTGTGAAGGCCAGGGCAGGATTCCCATTGGGATCGAACTATACCCTCGTTGCACGCTTGTGCCCCCTGATTAGAACTTAAAATTATCTAGATAAGAAGTTATAAATTAGAACTTATAACTTCTTATCTAGATCTTCATCTATCTTTTTATATATCTTTTATAAATAAAAAACACAACGCCAGAAAACTTTATATATCAGAGAGCAGATAAAAGTTTATAACCAAGCTTGTTATCTCTTACGGAGAAGTAAACATGACAAATTGTACTCGTTATAAAACTTTTGTTTTGCGGCTCCTTGGGAGGTTTTTTAATACCTTGATTGTTATTTAGTACTTAATTTTGCGTATGTAAGATTCTTTTACTTGAAAAATGTTTTGGAGAATTTTATAATTAATGTTTCAAATAAGTATAAGATGATTATAATTCAATGAAAATTTTGACAAGAAAGCTTCGTTTTGTATTAAAGTAAGTGGGATTTTCTTTAATATATGTTTTAATCTTAGTAATGTTTTATATGAATTGCCGGCGTGCTATAGATTAATTCTTTCGAAAGATTTTTAAATTTTGCTAGTTTTTATAAATTTCGCTTATATGGTTTTCATGCTGGAGTGAATTATGAATTAACTTAGAAATTGATTGATTGATGGCAGAGAACTTAGTGATAAGACATCCTGTTTCCCACGCACATTATTGTTTTCTAGCTTCACCCTGAATGCCGCACATAGCAGGGTAGACAGAGAGATTATTAAGAAACTTCCGTTTTCTACTTTTCGCTGAAAGATTGAAAATTCTGGAGGATTGCGTCGTAAATGGCGGAACTCAACGCTGCATTTTGCTTCGTTACCACAGTGGGAATCGAACCCACAACCTGTCGTTTACAGTCGCACGCTTGCACCTGCGCCACGACTGGCCTTTAATATAGCATATTAATTATTAACTTAATAATAGTAAATAGTCTTCAACATCGACACTTAAAAAAAATATAATTTAATCTTCAGATGAAGGTCCTGTAAGTATTTGCTCCAACATCATTATATCGTGATATTTACGTGTTTCTAACAACACTGTTCCATTTTCACGAACTCTTTACTTGACATCATTAACGCTAAAAATCTTGTATTAACATCGTTTGGGGGAAAAATCTCTTATGATTTCTTGTGATAAGTAAAAACTCGTGTACACTTTGTCTTACTACAAAAATATAATCGTATATATTTATTACTAGCTTTCGCTCGTGGCTTTGCTTCCCATTCGGGCGAATGAAATATTTGATAGTTTCATTTAATTGCACTGGTAACGGAGCACGGCGTTGAATTCCGCAACCGAACATGTAATGCCTCAAGAATTCAACGAAACGTGGGAAGCGAAAGTGCCTGGTATCTGTCATATACGAAGATTATGGAGTATAGGGGAGCACTAAGAGAAAATTCTCTAAAATTCCTACTGGAACGAAAAAAAACTAATATTAGTATAGAAACATATGATCGTACGTAAATGTATAGAAGTTTTTTTCAACTGAAAATATCCATATATTTCTTAAGCTACCAAAATAGTCATACAAAACATTAATTCCATAGAAACAGTATACGACAGCTATAAACCTATATTTCACATTCACATAGCATATAGGTTGTGAGTGAAAAGACAGTGCTTTACGACGTGCTCGCGTATCCGGATTTGGTACGCATGCAAGCACTAAGCCCGTTTGAGGTAACGGCGACATTGTAACGGCGGAAGCGGGCGTTACTTTTTACTTTTTGTGAGGAGAAAAAAGTAAGAGATATGAGACATAAGTTTGTGACTGTAACACAAAGGTTGTGGGTTCGATGACTAATCGGGGGAATCGTTATCCTATATCTTATAAAACAAAGTCGCTTTTCGTGTCTGTCTGTTGTTTCTAACTCTTCTCCTTCTAAACCACCCAACGGATTTTGATGCGGTCTTCACCATTAAGTCAAGTGTTTTTCGTAGAAGGTTTATATATAATTTATTATTTGTACATTGTTATGTAAATTAACATAAATGCGATAAATGTGTATAAAGTCCTACCCCTTGAAACACTTTCGCGCATGCGCTGCTCTAATGGTAAGTACTACATGAAAAAACGTACTGGAGTATTGTTCGTCTTAATAAGATCTACAAAAAAGTCCGCGAGAGCATATTCGTATCTTTTAAGAATAACGCGTAGTGATCATTTTTCTGTCTAAAAATAATAATTTCAATATATTTTTTATTGTGAGGGATATTTTTCCATAATGGTATTAATCCTTATCCTTTAAAATACTTTATTAATTTTCTACGTTAAACGAAGATAAAATTTGCTTTTTACAATATTTAGAAATTGCGAATAGTTTTACAGAAAAACGCATTTAATTGTTGACACATCCTGCCGTTGACACATCAGCTATATGTTACTCAAGTTTCACTTATCCCTTACTCTCAGCATATAAATAAGTACATTAGTTACGTTGGCCATTTAATGTAGACCAAAACTGTCTTTTACTGTTTTTCATTTTAATAAGTACTTTAGAAGTTGTTACAATATCTAAAAAATCCTTGCTGCGAAACGGCTCGCCACTCGCCATGCGTCCGCCGTGCCCGCTTGCCTTACACGCATCGGTGGTTCAGTGGTAGAATGCTCGCCTGCCACGCGGGCGGCCCGGGTTCGATTCCCGGCCCATGCATTCTATTTAATTTCCCTCACAGGCAGCCACGTCGTGCTTGCTTTTCATCAGGGACAGAATACCCCCTTCAGCATTAACCACAAGCTCGAAAAAAAAAACCCGGCTGCCTCTAAAGCAACGAAGATTTAGTTAGATGCGTTTGCACGTATTGGATAATTGGAGTTGAATGTATTATTTCAGCGCGATATATTTGGTTTCGCATTTTTTGTAGTTTAAAAATAGTCATTTAACTATCTAAAAATAGTCATTTAAATATATTTTAATAAGTACTTGAAAAGATTTTTGTAGCACAGATATTAAATTACGGTACCTACTAAAAAATCCTTGCTGTGTAAAACAATTGGAAAATCCTTATTGAAACTACGAAAATGCGGGTTGCACTAGGGTTTAATTAATTTTCACATTATCTTAAGTGCTTTGCAAACATACATTATATGAATTATCCAGTAGTAAAAGCGGGCGAAGCCGCAAGGGGGTCGCTAGTTTATTAATATTTTCATATCTTCGCTCTAGACCAAGGTAAAATTGCGGAGTTCCACCACTCACAAGTTTGGCGAAACGTAGGTAACGAACGTAGGTTCCCTCTGCCTACGCTGCTATATGTGGGATACAAAAAAATGCGAAAATTGATTACTTGATTTGAAACTTTGTTCTACATTTGCTTAACTGCCTTACTAGTCGTAGCCCGCTACTTCGATTGGTCGGACTATAAATCCAGTTTTTTTCTGAAAATCTTTCCTTAATGCAAAATCAATCAATTACTATAATTATTTTCATACCTAAAATGTTATATTAAAAAACCTACCAAAATGATATATTAGTTTTCTCTTACTAATATGAGGAGAGGCTTATTCTGAAATGTATATTGAGGTAGTGGAAAGATTACCAACGTAATATGAGCGTAAAATGTAGCATCTATGGGAGTATGAAAATAGGGATTTTTAAGTGTCTCCTAGCAAGAGCTGGGTCTTTACAATAATTAAAATTTTAATCTTCATACATGATTTATTTTCGCAAAATGCGGGTAAATTTGAGTTTCATATTAAAAACTGTATTTTTTTGAGCTAATTCTTTATATTTAATAATATGGTAAAAAGAGTGAAGCCAGCTGCTTTACTAACTATATATTGCAACTAAATTCAAAACGTTAAGTAATGACTTAAGGAGAAAATAATTCATTTCCCTAAATGAGAAACGAACCCACTATTGCATTTACAGTCGGACTCTGTCCCACTGGTTCACAATGGCCTCTCCCAATTTATGGATAAGAAAAACTTGACTAAAATTTACAAATGTAGTCTTTTATATCTTTTATGAAGTAAAAGACCAATCTTTTTAAGTAGATTGAGTGGTTTTATGGGTCGTGTTACCTTTTTATATCTTTTTACTGGTCTTTTCCTTACTTTATTGTCTCGGTGGTAATACAAAAAGTTAGTATCGTCTCGATTGACTGCTACGTTATTTAAGTCCATGTATCCTTTGTGGTAACACTAAATAGTTTTTTTTTATTTTTAAATAGCATTCTTTATATTTATCAGCTTCACGCTGTATCCCGCATATAGCAGGATAGGCAGAGGGAACCTTGTGTTAAGACATTCCGTTCCTTACTTTCCGCGGAATTTTTCGAGGCATCACGCGTTGAGTGTCGTAACTCAATCCCAAGTTTTGTCTACCAGCGATACAAAACCCAGAACAATCCAAAACACCCAGAAAAAGAAACCTAAAGAGGGAGTTGCGAATATAAAAACAAAATTATGATATTATAAGTAGCTATTTGGGAGCACTTTCTTGTGAAACACTAAAACCTCGAAAGAAATGCATTATATCCATTACCATTTACATACGCTTTGGCGTAAATGTAGGTACTGACGTCATTTGTTATTTTTATAAAAATACAACAGTTCCTCGCGGCTTCGCTTGCTTGGACGTATAATACTATACATATGATAAAAAAAGATTGATTTACATTTATATCTTCGTTCTGGTGTCGAGGCAAAGCTCGGCGTTGAGTTCCGCCACTCTGTTCCGCGGAAAGTGGGGAACTGAGCGTCTTAACACTAGGTTCCCTCTACTTACCTTGTTGTGTGCGGGATAGCGCGTGAAGCTGATTTAATATAATTATTTATCTATACCTTCTTAAGTTCTTCTATTGTACTGTACTGACTGAATGACGGACGAAACTATTGGTTTGGAAGAAACAAGTTTTATGATCGACGTACGCAAGGTGGCGGGCGACGACTGGTATATAATTTTGTATTTAAAATTGTAGGTTTGTATGTAATGAAAAGTATAATCTTGAGTAAAATGTTTCTAAAATAAGGCAATTAGTAAAAAAACTTCGCAAAGTCTTAACCTAGAAACGGCTATTTCTATAAAAACTTGTTAAATAAGGATTTCTAAGTTAATTATGTATTCCGTTCTTTCTCGAGATATTTGTAAGAACACGGTTTTATATAAAAATATAATTAAATAATAAATAAACAGCTTTCCTTTTACCTTGGACTGGGTGAAGCAACATTTTTATGATTGCTTACTTTTAGTACTTGTAGTTATTTTTCTATGAAAAAATGCTCTTTTGATTTTCTCTTAAGAGAATAAATGGCGTAGTATGGTTAGCAAGGAAAGAGAAAATGAATTTCCAACTAATGTTATATTAATTTTGTGAAATATTTTGAAAATGTTATATCTTATCTTTTTTCACTTTTTTGTTCTCTCACATAGAAGGAAACCTAGTGTTAGGACTCTCCTTCCCCATTAAGACACTTTTATTTTCCAATTTCTTTAATTGCATTGTCTCTTACTCTTGCCACGATTTACCTTGTTACCAGAGCGAGAAAATGGAAATATTAAATATTTCATTTTCCTAGAGAAGGAATCGAACCCATAACCTATTGCTTGTACAGTGGCCCGCGTATGCCTCTGCTCCACAACTGGCCCTTAGTAGTAAACATGTGTTATGAATTATATTTGGTGCTAAAATACTCTGGTATTATGTGGTATTAGTGTGATATTATTTACCGATTCGAACTCACAATCTTTGTGGGGTTGTGAGTTCGAATTTTCTTTTTCATAGTTTCTCCACGCGACATATTGTTTATTAAAATAAGGCGTAAAGTAGAGAAGGCCTTATTCTAACACTAAGTTTTAATTGTTTTATAAATTATTTTGGAAATACAGAAAAAAATATACGATACATTTTTAACATCTACTTTTATTTTTTAAAAAGGTACTTACTTATAATACAATTATCTATGAAACAATTAATTTTAGGGTCAATTTTTTTAAAGTTATTTTTATGGTAAGCTCTGTAATAAATTCTCCTTCGATATTTCCTTCAGATAGCTAATACTTCAGAATTCCTACCCACTAAATAACTGCTGACCTCGCAGACTTCTGCTTCGCTAGTTTTTATTTGAACGTTTGAGCCAAGTCGATATTAAAAGAATAATGTTTTATTACTAATATTATATACTTTAACGTTAAATATAAACTACTATATTTAGACACTGATGCGTTTGTTTGTTTGAACGCGCTAATCTCAGGAACTATTGGTTGAAATTTAAAAAAATCTGTTTTATTTTCCATTTGGCACCTGCAGTTAGAGTTACTTTTGGAAATTAAAATGTGTTATTTGTTTTACTTTAATTTTTGCTATTTTCATTAGACCATGCGAGGCCGAAGCTTCAAGTAAAAGCTTTGTGTATAGGGTTACCAGTTCAAATAAATGTTTCACATTTATTTGAACTGGTAACCCTATACAAAAGTAATTACTGAGCTATAGTAACTTTGTAAACAATATGCTCGTATATTTTCTGTCTGTATATAGTAAAGTTTATAATATTTTTATCGCATAATACTAAAATACGAGACACAGCGGTGAAGTAAAATATTCAAGTAAATTCTTTGCGAGAAATCCTACATTGCAGTTTTTGTGTTGACGACGAGAGAGCTCCTTTTTATTCTTATAAAGTCTATTTACAAGTTGGAAATTTGCTTGTTCTGCTCAAAATACTGAAATTTAATATTTATTTTCAATAAAAAGATGAAGAGAGAGAGGTGAAGAGATTGATAGGTACCATGTATATACATATTAAGATGTTATACAAAATTATTGTGAATTTGACCATAGACCACCATGGTGGTACCATAAATTAGTTTTTTTTTGTATATGCCCCAAAATATCTATTTTCATTTAATATTAAGTGGCACAAGTGTTGCGACTGTAAACGCAACGGTTCTGAGTTCAATTCCCATTCGGGGAAATAAAATGTTTATTATTTTCATTCTAACTCTGGTAACGAGCCTGGTAATGCCTCGAGGACTCGCTAGAATATAGGAAACGAAAGTGTCTTAAAAGGAACGGAGTGTTTTAATAAGTTCTCAGGTTCCCTCTGCCCGTGTTAATATAGAGTGAAGCTATAAATAAAAATAAATATGCATATCTGTTTTACGTTGAGCTCCGCCTCAGCAGAAGGAGAAAAAAATCACTCTTGTCTATTTTTCAGATCTTATTTCAGTATGAAAGGCTTTCTATTACATTATATACATAAAAACGCGACAAATTGAAGAACAAAGCTGGATTAACGCGGTCCACTTAAAAGCTTTACGGTTTCTAACAAAAGTAAACACTTGAAGTTTTTGTTTTTTTATTGTAAAACCAACCCTTGGAGATTATTCTAATATTACGAAGTTTGAAAGTAATGAAAATATTTGTTCTTATTTCATGCATTTTATAATTTAATAGTCAAATGTCCTTATGCTTGTAACAATACGTTACTTTATATGGTCGTAGGTTCAATCCCCATCAAGAATAAATAAATTAATTTTATAAATGAACGTATATATTTATGTATACCTACGTACTTGAACTATTTTGATATTACAAGTTTTGGCCATTAAAATTAATTCTAAACGTTTCTATTTAGCGTTAATAATAAGCTAGTAATTAAAATTTTCATTCCTGTTGACTGACGTGGCAGTTGACGAATCTCAAATTTAAAGATTTTACGTGTTGAGTAGCGGAACTCTACCTACGAGTGTTGATTGAACTCTCTTCTACCCAAGAGAAATAAATGTAATACATTAAGTTCCAATGCATTTTTTAAAGTCTTAATAAAAATACTTATTTAGAAAACGTATAAAAATTCAATGTCGCTACGTTTTCCAAATAAGGTATATATATATAAGCCTTTTTTGCGAATTTAGACAAGTACTTACTTATTTTATAAGTGTTCGTAGTTTTAATAAAACACACATCAGGCATACGTCGGGCGCGAGAGGCGTGAGAGGCGAAGTGATTGATGGGTTGGGTGATCAATTTTTCAAGCTCATAAATTCTTGCTAAATTTTACTTTGTTTTAGCAAAATTCTAGTTTATATATACAAAATATGTGTCTCTTAAGCTCTAGGTTCCCTCAGTTTACTCTGTTATATGTGCAAATATATAATAAAAAGAGATCTTCGCGGCCCAGTGGCACAAGGGTGCGATGGTCGTATATTCTTTTTCCACTTGAAAAAACATATAAAATTTTCATTTTTCCTCTATGATAAAGAGAACACAATGCCAAACTCCATACACAATGCCTCGAAAATTCGACGAAAAGTTGGGAACGAAAGTGACTTAACACTAGGTTCCCAGTTTTCCTCTGCCTATCCTGCTATGTGCGGGATACAGCGTGAAGCTACGAAGCCTATTGCAGTAACAGTCACACGCCTGTGACCCTACACCAGGACTGGCATCATTTGAAATGTTAATACCCTAATAAATATATAATACCTGATAAATAAATAAATAAATAAATAAAGATAATGTTTATCAATTATAACGAATTATGTTCCCTAAATTATACGTATACAAGCAAATGTGACGCGCGGTGGGCACGAGGCCAGAATGTCGAGACGGAATGAATGTCGCCTAAAATAGAGCTAATGATCCTTATCCCAGCTGGCCCCGGCTCTTGTTTGTATGAAATTACCTGAAACAAAGGAAAATATTATCAGTGAAAATTATAAGTATAATTAAATTATATGTCGATGCTTAAAATAATAAAAGTTATATAAAATAAATAATAAAACAATTGAGGCCAGTCGTGCTGAGGGGCACAACTGCGCGACTGTAGACGCGTTTGTTGTGTATTCGATTCCCACTCGAGGAAATTAAATATATATTTTCATTTCTTCGCTTTGGTATTGAGGCAAAGCGCAGCAAATGTCTCCAGGATTTGGGGGAAAATGGGGAACGGGGTATCACTAGCAGCCCTCTGCCTATCCTGCTGTGTATGGAATAAAGCTGATAAAGCGTAAAGCTGATTAAAAAATAAATAATAACTAAGCTAACTTTAAATGCCTATCAATTACCTAAGTAATTATATTATAATATGTCGATACCAGAAATGCGTGGGATACCCATATCTAAAATTATTAAACTTGGATATGACTTTTAGTTTCCCAGAACTTTCTTGATAAACATACATATATACATATATTTACGAAATTTAGTACAAATAGTTAGGAGCCTTAAGAGATCATGTATTAATATTATCCTTATATCTACATATACGTCAAACTCATAACACCTTTATGTAATATCGGAAAAATATATTAAAAAATCAATATTTTGAAAGTTTCAATCAAAATCCTACCTGAGAAACTAAGTACTTGTTTTTGATCGTCACGTAGGAATAAATAGAGATAGAACAACATTTTTCCTTTGCGTGTTTTCCGTATCGAATATACTCGTATATGACTCAAACATCAAAGAAAAACGGAATATGTAGTGATGAGTCATTAAATTATTTTCCTGCTCATATTCTTACAAAAACTTTGAGTTATTTTTGCTTGTGATGTTTTGGATGTTCGAGGCTAAAAGTATATTGTATTAACCTATACGATAAAAACATCCATAAATCAATCAAACGACTTTATTGTAGAATAAAATATTTGATAAAGTATTCTTATTAGCTTCACTTTATAGATACTAGTGTTAAAACATTCTGTTCCTCACTTTCCTGGCAATTTCATACACTTAAATACACAATGTCTCGCGTTAGGTGTTAAGTATTGGAACTCAAGACCTACTCTTTATCTGACATGAAAATAATAAATATTTTATTTTCTTTCAGTGGGAATCGAAACCACAACCTGTCGCATGCGATATAGTATCCACGATTATGCTTTTGCATCACAACGACTTCTATCTTATTTAAAGAGAATATTTCGAAAAGATCTATCTTTGCACATGTTTAAGTAATTTTCGCTACATTTGACTTAATCTTTCTCGACACGTCGTAAATAAGAGCGGGGTCCATTCCGGTCCGTTTAAGGGACAATTCTAGTTCAGTTCGGGACCATATTATCATCATTTTACTTTTTATGTTTTAAGAAAAAAAAGTTTTTTTTCTGTTTTTTCTTTACTTATGTTTACCTCCTTACGCAAAAAGAATGGTGTTATGAGTTTGACGTGTCTGTCTGTGGCACCGTAGCTCCGGAATTAATGCATCGATTTGAGTGCGGTTTTTTTTAATTGAAAGCCTCATTCATTGTGGTGGTTCTTAGTTATGTTTTATGAAAATCAGATTGTTACTTTAAGAGCTACAAGTATTTTGCCGATGACGTTCTTCGATTTTCAATCGGAAATTTTGTAATATTTTGGACTTGAAACCTTTTCGTTAGGCGTTTCATTCTCTATGCTAATTCTCTTGCAATACCTAAATTAAAAAAAAATATTACTCCCGTTTTGGCAACAGGACGCGACAGCGAAGAGAAGCGACTTCGGACAGCGAAGAACGGACTGTCTTACATTAAATTTTCTTTTTAATCTACTTAAAACATTTAAAATTACCATTTCAAGTATTAGAATAATGAAGTTGTTGATAGATAACAAAAACTTGTTTGCTCCGAGCGAGTTGTTCGTGTATTCTAAGCTCACTAGATATATTACTTAATTTGATATATGCGAAGAAAATTGAGGCAACTTTGAAATTAATTACTATAGTAAGTTTATTTGAACGTAAGTTGGTGATTAAATTAGTTTAACTAGAAATTAAATCGGTTTTAATAGAAGTGCATTCGATTTATATGTTGATAGAATACCGACGCCGAGGTATTCGTGGTTCGGTGGTACAAGCGTGTGACTGTGGGTTCGATTCCCACTCTGGGAAATTAATTATTATTTATTCATATTTTCATCTCTTCGCTCTGGAATCAAAAGGGTGGCGTTGAGCTTCCATAACGGAGTCTTACTTAACAAAAGGTTCCCTCTGCCTACCCTGTTATATGCGGAATACATCGTAAAGTTAACGACGTTATCATTAAACTACGTTTTTTATATATATATAGAGATATTTCAAAAGTATATAATATAAATAAATCGATAGATCTATTTATTTATTTCACTTTTGAAATATCTACAGGCAGGCGAAGCTGCATGAAAAAAATAGTATAATATAAAAACTAAATAACATAGTTATCGTAATAATTAAAGAATCTGTATAAATTATTTTCTTGGATCAGTCCCTTAATGAGATAACTAAGATAATAATCATCGTGAGAAAATTTAATCGTTTTAAAAAGAAATACGAGTATAGTTATAAAATAATTATTAATACTATATCAGGTTAATTATAGGCCAGTCGCAGGAGCACAAGCTTGGGACTTTAAGCGCAACAGGATATGGGTTCGATTCCCACTCGAGAAAATAAAATATTTAATGTTTTCATTTCTTGCTCTGCTAATATGCGTGTATTTTGCGTAACATGGTAGGTTGAGGGGACCCAGTGTTAAGTCATTTTGTTGCTCACATCACAGTACATCAAACAACTTACACAAACATACGCTCTTGTCGAAAATCGAACCACAAACCTCTATTATAATAATCAACATTCTTAACCACTTAGCTAACAGCGCTAATTATTACTAATATCCAGAACTAGAACTGTCCTTATACAAAGTGAAGCGCAAAATGTTTAACAAAACAACATAACTTTTTGTCCCCCTACTTGGAACTCGTCAGTAAAACGTGTCGAGTGCGGTCATGACAGAAGTTTCATACTAAACTAAACTTTTTATTTAAGCTCGAATGACCTATTTAGGAAATAAAGTAAAAAAATAAATAAAAGAAAAATAAAATGACAGGATAGGCATTGTATGTTGAGTAGCGAAACTCAACGCCGCGTTTTGTCTTATTACCAGAGCAAGGAATTAAAATACTATTCTTTCGACTGCATAACGAACTTACAATGCTTTTACAATTAGACACTTGATGCACGACGATCTTAATATGATTTCTCACATATAACAGAGTGAAAATAAAATAGTGTTTAGACACTCCGTTCCACACTTAATATTACTAATACTTAAAACTTACCATTAATTTAATTATAAAGCAGGTGCAACGTGATTTCGGGAAACCGAGAACGCAATCTACGTTTCCAATCATTTAATGTACATCTCATCAGTATTGGATTGAAACTGTTCCAAAGTTTACAGTAAATATACCTGTTAGTTACTCTGTATTTGCTCTGTTAACAGTACTAGCGGTACCAGCAGTACTATACACCTACCTATATTTAGTTCTACCTGTATATACTTGCCTAGGTATGAGGTAGTATGCGCTACCTGTATATATACGCTTTTGTCTAGTACGCTGCCTACTAACGATGTTTGACAAAGTAAAATTGAATTGTGATTGAGGTCAGTCGTGGTGCATAGGCACAAGGCGTGTGGCTGTAATTGCGATAGGTTGTGGGTTCGATTCCCTATCGAGGAAAAGAAATATTTTATATTTTCATTTCCTCGCTCTGGTAACGAGGTAAATCACGGCGTTGAATTTTCCACTCAACGAAGTGGGGAACATAGTATCTTAACACTAGGTTCCTATTATATATATTTTATATATTAGATTATTATTGCAGATTAAAGCTCTCGTTGAAAAATATCGAAAACATATTGGTCTCTAATTAAAGTGAGTAAAGTAAAATTACGACTTCAATATCCTTAAAATAATATGTTTTGACAAGTAATAGTCTCTTCCTACCGTCATAAATTCACGAGTATTACCAAGTACACCTCAATATGTTTATAAGATAACATACAAACCTATTATAAGATTTGAACCGACGAAATACACTTTTATTTATTAACCCGGTACAATAAATAAAAATTGAAATACATCATTAATTTGCATACTACAAATTAATTAATACAAAGTTTAAAGTGGATTCCGTAGTAACAACAATCAAGTTCGATCATCAGAGATGCATTTCAGTATTTGATCAAACTACCAAACTCTAACAATAGAACTTTGTAACTTGTTCCTATTAGTTGGTAGAGTGTTATTGTGTTATATTATATGTTGTTAATTATTATTAGAAATGTTAATTTTAGTTTAGCTTCACGCTGTATCCCGCATATAGCGGGAAAATTGTTAAGACGCTCCGTTCCCCCCTTTCCGCGCAATTTTCGAGACATATAAAGACAAACTGCGTTGTTGACGTTCGCCGATGAACGATGTTTCGTATTAAGGTGGAAAGCGGGACACTGGGAGTAGTAGTTCTCTCTCTATTCTCTCTGCCTACCACTCTCTGCTACGTGTGACTAAATAAAAACATTTTACAACAGTGACAGATGAGTTTAATTTTAAAAACAGGTAGGTACTTTCTAAAATCTAATAATACATTATTTTAATGAAATATTATAAGAATTATATTACATTTGAGTTGAAATTTATTCATGAACTATGAGTAAGCTCGAGGCGGTACACCCACGGCTGTTGCTGGAGAACTGTCCTCAAATACCAACGCAATTCCTAAGAAAATATCATTAACTAAAATACATATGCCACAACTAAAAGAAATATTATAAAATTAATTTATAAGTTTTTTTGGGAACCTAATGTTGAGATATTTCGTTCCCATTAAGACAATTCTGTTCCTCATTTTGCGCCGAATTCTAGAGATTTGCCTCGATACCAGAACGAAGAAATTAAAATATTAAATATTTCATCTCTCAAGTGAGAATCGAACTCACAACCTATCGCGTTTACAATCACACACTTGAGCTCCTGCGCCACAATGGGTTCTAATTTATACATAAACTAGCTTTTACTTACGGCTTCGTCCTCGTGGTTAGATGGACATAGCAAAGAGTTGTATATGACATTGATTGATGATGTCAAAAAAAAAGCAATATGAAGTTGAAGTTGAATATATTTCGTTCTCTTTAGGAAAAGAAATAAAGAAAAAAACTCTTTGCTTTTTAGAGAAAATTTAGGCCATGTTTTCATTTTATTATGAATCAGATCAGATAATAATTCCCACAAAACGTGCTTTTCAATAAGTATTATTATTAAGCTCTCAAATACATACAATTTCGTATTTACTCTACAGCTTTTTAAAAGCCCATCCGCGGTTTAATTCCGTAAATCATCGATGCAGTATATTCCAATCGTGTGAACACAAAATTAATTACGATCTGCGGTTCATTTTATGTGTGTGTGTGTGTGTTTGTATGTGTTTTTATATAAAATGCACGTAATATATGTGCTATTTTTTCTATAGTCATATGTTTTTAAAAGATATTTATGAGTGTATATACATATTTTATTTTTCTATACATTTCGCGTCCGCCCATTTTTCCAGTGTTTTAATAACATTAATTTCATTTCCATACCGTGGGAATTCCTCGAATTCCGACAAAAAGTACAGAACGTTAGTGTCCTGACACTAAGTTATCTCTGCCTGTTCTGTATAATGTTTTTTGGGCTCATCTGGCTATGCGTATACGGTTCCAACGCCCAAGTAATTAGAATCTACTATATTATGGATTTCTCATTAAAATATTTTACTTCTAAAACAATACATTTTTCACTTTGCTCTTTTTCATTTTGCTTGACCCTGTATTCTGCACATAGCAGGGCAGAGGGATCTGGGAACCTAGTGTTAAGACACTCTATTCCCATAAACACACGTCCATTGCCTAAATTCCGCTGAATTTTCGAGGCATTACGTGTTGAGAAAAAACTCAAGGCTGCTCTTTGCCTCGTGACTAGAGCGAGTAAATTACAATTTGAAATTAAATTCCCCCGAGTGAGAATCGAACCCATAACTGTCGCTTGGGGTAAGCGTATATCACGACGTTTTCAACGATATAAGCGATTATATCTAACATTAAAGGTCTGTCCAAAGCCGTATTTCGTCTATTTAGTACGGGGCTTAACGCTACATCATTTATCATTGTCCTAATGAAACCATTTATCAGTTGGCTTCTCATTTTTGCCGGCTCACGTTTTAATCATAAAGACGTTGACTATTAAATAAAATTGTGGATTGATCGATTTTGAAGGGTGTCTTGGGTTTTTTTAATTATAAATAACAGAGTTAACTTTAATTTACTTAGGAACAATTTTCCAAAAATAAATAACAAGTATTTTTAACAATTATTTCCTTTTTAAAAAAGTTTTTTTAAGGAAACGTATAAAAATTTGGACCTAGTAGGATGGATAGGATATCCAAGCGTTCTGACCACTAAGGCTTCTTCACTTGTCCGAAATTATTTTGCATTTAGATAAACAGATTTATATGCGGTTTTCAGTATTTGTTACGCATTATTCATTGACAATATCATTTTAATGTCCTCATCCATATCCACATCCCAAATATAACATCCAAAACACTTCTGTTCACGCGATACCCTCTTTAGTTATTTCAATTGTACCACGTGGACGAAGTCGTAGCCATCCGTAGCCAGCTGGTAGAGCTGGTAGACTTACACCCAGTACTTACTTCACTCTAGCCAGGTTATAATATAAGATAGCAAATTTGAACATAATATTATTTCATTTTAGAAGAAAATATAATAAAGATTCCCACTAACCTAATTTCTCGCACGCAAATTCATCAAAACAGTGAATAAATTATACAGCTATGAAATATTATCTCAGTTTTAGGGGCGTTCATTAATCAAGAGGTAAGAGGTCACCTTCTGTAACTTTGTTGACGTGTCAGCGAATTCCACCAGTTCAAGGTTATTTGTCGTAAATAATTTATTAAATAAATATTGGTTATGGGATAGCTGGTGCTACAGGCTTCTTTCACTCATATTGGAAAGTAAGAGGAAAACTAGTGGTAGTGGTATGACATTCCATTCACCATTTTGTTTCTAATTTGTTACACATTGCGTGCGTGGTGAGTGGAGGAACAGAACGTCGCACTTTTTTTATAAGAACGAGGAAATGCATAATTGCATACACATGCAAATTGAAAATATTTCACTTTCAATCCGATGTGATTAAAGCCATCGTAGCGCAGTGACCGTAAGCGATGTTTGTGGGTACGATTCCCTCTTGGGGAAATGAATTAATGTGTTTTCTATACTCTGGTGACAAGACAAGAGTTCCGCCCCTCAACACAAAATATCTCGAGAATTGGGCGGAAAGTGCGTAACTCTAAGCTTTCTCTGCCTACCCTGCCATTTGCGGGATACAGCGTGAAGCTAAATATAATATAAGTTCAACAATACAAACAACATTAAAGTGAAAAAAAACCATTAATTCCTAAGTACCTCATATAAAATTTATGAATATGAGCCATTAAATAAAACGAAATATTTACAATTTATGAATTTATTACTTAAAGCCTGAAATAAAAAATAAAGCCGCGATAGAACGCTTGAATAAAAAAATTAAGAAGAGGTCATCTATAAAAAAATATATTCTATTTTGCCATTTTGTCCTTCATTTTATTAATTGAAACAGCTGGTTTACTGATCCAATTACACTTTATCGGCATTATCCCAAGCCTAAGCCGGTCGTGCATAATGAAAGATTATTTTATTTTTAGGGTTCCGTACGGAAAGGGTGAAAACCCTGAATACTCAGAATCCGCTGTTCGTCCGTCCGTTTGTCACCAGGCTATATCTCATGAACCGTTTTTCCGTTGCCGCTATCCTAAATCTCTATTTTTCAAAGAAAATACCTAAAAGTTTATCCAAAGGTAATCGCAACTACGAAAGCGCCAAGTCCAAATCAATTTACCAAGAGTTCACTATACAACCTTTTTATTCAAGTTAATAATTTTAAGATTTACAATGATTTATTAACAAATTAGAAAAACACATTATAATAAATCCAATACTTTATATTATAATAAAATTTAGAGCAGTAGAAGTAGCAAACAAATATATCTATCTGGACCAAATTGTGGAATCTCTTTAATTAAACTGATGTAATTTATGTACGTACGTTTGTAAAATGAATGTAACTTTTATTTAGGTGACGATGAAAATATAATGTTCGTTATTGGTGCTTTTATATAGATAGATATATATTAATACGTAAATCAGTTAGCACATATGACCCTCGCCGTGGCACAACGTCTAACTGTAAATACGATAGATGCGGGTTCGATTCCCACTCGAGGATTAATTATTTTTATTTCCTCATTCTGGTAATAAGATGTAGCGCGACGTTGAGTTTCGCAATGTCTCAAAAATTGAGTGATTGGTGAGAGAGTAGGGAAGGAAAGAAAGAAAAGAGACTCCCTAAATCTCACTTAATATTTCAAGACAGCTCTCTGACTACCCCCAATTTACTATTTACATAAATATAGTTTCGATTCTAGTTCATGATATTGGGTTGACTTTCAACTCTATTTTAATTTTAAATATGTATAAGCAATACTCCGATCTTATTTATTATGCAAAATGCATTTTCTCAATGAAGAGAACTACAAGTTGTGTTAGATGGTTCTTTCGATCTCTTATATGAATTTATATTCAAATATAAATTTTATAGAGAAGAATCTCTAGAATTTGATAGAAAATGGGAAACGGAGTGTCTAAACACTGAGCTCCCTCAGCCTAACCAGCTGTATATGAGATTGCTTTTTTATATGCACATTAAAATAATACATGCTAGTCGTGGCTGCCGACTTCCACATCTAAAATGGAAAATCCCGATTTCTACTGTCCCTATAGGAATTTCACGAAACCCTCTCTTAGTTTCTCTTGCACCTACCAACGTGCCAAATAATAAAAGGTCTACCATAACTTTGGAAAGATACCATAAAATAATTTAAATTTGAAGTTACTGATTTGAAAGTAGTTATACAAAGTCGATGGTCTTAACAGTTTGTCGCGCTCTTCACACTTGGAAATAGCTAAACTATTTTGTAAATTTGGAATTTCTAGTGCGCTATAAAAACTTTTAGGTAGGTCAAAGAGCTTATAGGTATAGAAGTTGGAGATGTCGTGGTGCAGCTAGATCTGACTGGCAACACGACGGCTGTGGGTTCGATTCTCAGGCAGAGGCAATGCGCTATCACCAACTAGGTAATCTTTCAAGCATCACTAAGTTATGCGGCACAGTATGCAATATCGTGAAAATTGGGCGCTGCGTGAGGAACGGAGTGTTTTAGCATAACGGTACCTTTAGGGTATCCTTATAAATGCAAGCTAGAGCGTGAAAAAAAAAATAGAATAAATCTTTTCAAGTGATACTTATCTTCATCTGCATAATATTACAAAACACCAATTTACTAACTCTTAGAAACTTTAAAGACATTTAATAAAATAGCTCAAAAACCAACTTAAACTATATTTTTTACAGAAATTATGTATAATTCAACTACCGTCCATTACTTTTAATTGGATATTGTAAGTTCCATGGAATAAGGTCAATAAACCCTTCCTTGCTTAAAGAGCTGTCATTGAGACCAGTTGCGTTAATAAACTGCTAATGAGATTTCCCGGGAATAATGAATCCTTTTTTTTATTTGGTTTAAAATGTTGGAAAATCTTGAATTTAAGATTTATTCTTTAAAGTGGGTGTTTGAGTAAACAGAAAGGAAAGTTATTTAATTAAAAAATGTATAGAAATTCTGGATAGGCTATTTAATATCAGATTTTAGCGAAATTGTTAGTTAATTCGCTTTCTTTGTGAGGGTGTGAAAATATAATATTAATAATAACTTTGGATAGCTTTACGGTTATTTGATTTCAAACTATTCAACTTAGAAAGTTTTAGCACGTCCGTAAATCCCTAACCCTTCCTCCCTAAGTATGCTAGTGATCGAAGTTGATTACTCGAAATACCTACAGAAACGGAACAGATTTCATAAGAAAAAAAAGAGAAGTCCACGCGAACAAAGTTGCGGGCGACAACTAGTCTTCTTATATTTCCTTATATTGTAAAGATTTACTCAATCACTAAGTATATGCTCAATAAACTGATACACTTGATTGCTCAAACGTCTAATATCGTCACCTGAACTACGCTGCGAAACTGAGAAGCCTGGGAGAAACGACGTTGTGTGTGTTCTGGTCAGGGCTGGTGGTTTCTTGAAAGAAAATTATAAAGAAAGTTTAATTATATAGTTTTATTACATTTAAAAATGTTAGGTACGCTTTGGACTTTAGAGGATAGTTTTTACTTTTTATACCAGATTTATTATAAGATATAAGTATTTTTTATTGTTTATTCATAGCTTATAATTTTTCGACTATTTCAGACATATTAAGTGTTATGTTAGTGCGGAACTTAACGCCGAGGTTTGTTTAATTCGGAAAACAAAATTTTAAGTAAAAAAAAAACAAAATCGGATTTTTCACAGGTTTGCGAAAAATAATATCACACAAAAAATATAGGAGGAAAATGAAGATTATTTTTAACTTAATAAAAGGTAAATACCATACAAGTAAAAAAAATCGTTTCAACTTCCACCGAATGTATTATTATTTATGAATATCATATGTAACGTTGGTGGTTGCAAATATTGGTTGGTTTGGTATTTACATTTCAACAAATAATAAATGTTATACTCCACTCTTAATAAAAAATAGACATTGTATTTTATAAATAATTTAATTATGTATGATTTTCACATAAGCTACAAAGATACTGTTAATGATACAGTGATTAGCTTTTAACTGAATTTAAATAGTTATAAAAATCTGTTATACTCCAATTGACATTTAAAATTCGAAACAAAATAAGAAAATTACTTTTTTTCGCTGGGAAATCCATTTATGGATACCGCTCGTACGGCCATCCGGAAGGCCAGTGCCTTACGGATGAGCGGTACTGTGGGACTTACCGGTGAAACCGATCATACCCGCTAAAACCTGACCTGACCTTCCCGCAGTAGTTCCTCTAGGGTAGGAGGAGTAGAAGATGCTCGTACCGCTTTCTTCGACCCCCTGATGTGAATGCGGTGCTGAGTGAGTCTGTGTTCGAGCTGGACTCACTCACCCGCAAGAAAATTGCCACTAGATTAAACTACTAAAAAATATATATTTCTTGTTGCCACGTAAAATACACAAAA
The DNA here is from genome assembly GCA_000313835.2 of Heliconius melpomene melpomene. Classification (NCBI taxonomy): domain Eukaryota; kingdom Metazoa; phylum Arthropoda; class Insecta; order Lepidoptera; family Nymphalidae; genus Heliconius; species Heliconius melpomene. Next base: position 551,037 of record HE671545.1, read on the forward strand.
AAACCTTAATTATATTAATCGTCCGCAACATTCGTACATATTGTTTGTTCAACCCTTGTTCTTGTCCCGACACAAATGCTCACTGAAGTGAATGCGTAGGAAATTGGCCACCAGCCGGTTACTTGATGCTTATACGATGAACGAAAATGTAATTCCGTAAGATTAAACATAACGGGAATGTATTGTGTTCCTAGTTACGCCCATGTGGATCAGTGGTTGTGTTGTTTTTCTGCTTTTCATAATAATAATGTCTATAATTTTAATGTCTATTAAAAAAAATAAATGAAAATAAATCACCTTCACGCTGTATCTCGGCCACAGCAGGTTAGGCAGAGGGAACTACTGTTAAGACACTACGTTCCCTACTTTCCACCGAATTCTGGAGGCATTGCGTGTTGAGTGGTCAAATTCGCGCCACGCTTTGCTTCGACACCAGAGTGAACAAATGGAAATAAAAATTGAAATAAATTCACTTCCTCGAGTGGAGAACCATAACCCGTCACGTTTACAAATGGCCTAATTGATGTAATTTCTATTAAGATTATATAAAAGGAGGCCAGTAGTGCAGAGGCACAAAGTGTGACCGTACAACACGCAATACGTTGTGGATTCATTTCCCACTCGAAGAAATGAAATAGCTATTTCATGTTTTCTTTTTCTTCGTTCTGGTGTCGTCGCAAGGCACGGCGTTGAGTACTGGTACTCAACAGTCTTAGCACCAGGTTCTCTCTGCTTACCCTGCTGTGATGTGTGCTAAAGCTAAGAAAACTCAGCAAGTACACCTAAAATCCTTTTGGAAAAAATCTTTTCTAAGAAAGATACTCCACCATTTTCGTAGTTTCGTAGTAACTTGAAGTACAAACTATATTTTCTCTGAAACTTTTATCTCCAATATTGGGCTCCGCAACAGCTGTACGGAACACTTGTTTATTAATAGCCTATAGTTTTCTTATGTCAGCTGTACCAAAGGGTTCTTGAGGTCGCTCCCGATAATAACGTTGTATTTACAGAGATATTGGATAACTAAATTATTATTTTACGCTGTATCCCGCATATAGGAGAGAAGACAGAAGGAATCTAGTGTCGAGACTCTCTGTACCACACTTACGTCCCAATTTTTGAGGCCCTGCGTGTTATGTGGCTGAACTCAACGCCGCGTTTTATCTTGTGACTCCAGAAGTCAATGACTCCAGAATTCGGCGGAAAATGGTCAGCGGAGTAACTAAACCTTAGGTTCCCTCACCATGTGAAACTGGTTTATTTTATTAACCTCTTATAGCTAGAGATAATGTTATTAAACATAATTTATTACGGGCAACTGACTTTTACCATCGAATGAGCACTTCCCGCGTCACTTGGTTGGTATACGTTTTTACGTGTGTTCATTCGAGTTAATTTTTTTAAACTAACTTTTTTTATACCTACTGAAGATCGTGGGAAAATATCTTTTATCATGGAGGCAGATGTCCAACTACACTTGAAGGTTGTGAGTACGTTTCCTCCATAAAAAAAATATTTACGATTAAGTAAAGAATTAAAAAAACTATTTATAAAATGATACTATTATAAACTTATTTTCCTGTTCTTTTGACAACTTACATGTAAATATTAAATAATTAATTTCCCTCAATTATCAAATTAGACGGTTGATGTGCACTTATTGAACCTACTCCACTCATTATTCAAGATTCGCCAACCACTGGACTAATGGGTCAGAGTCGCATAATATTTTTTATTTACTTTAATAGTTTTTTAGTCGTTCTCAGTAAATTGAAAACGTGTCTTAGGTTTCCTGGATTTCACTTCCTACGCACTAATCATGTAGAGAAAGTTACAACGAGTTAGTTTTTCACATATATAACAATGTTTCACATCTATACTATATATACTAATAAGTATTATTATACCAGAGACTCGATCGCGGCTTCGCCTGCATGTACTACACAATTATTTGATTTCTCATCTGAATTACTTAATTACGTTATGAACTTTTCAATTAAGTTCGAAAAACTAGTTCCTGAGATTTGCGTTCAAGCAAACAATACACAAAATAACTAAGATAAAAATACATATACCCAAATTATTAAGTTTTTAGATAGTTTTTGAATGTTAAGCCAATAATAAATTAATGAATGAATACCCTTCACCTGGATTGAAGCCACAACATCCTGTTGACAGTCAAACACTGTTCCACTGTGCCAATTTGGTGTAATTGTGTAGGTACGAGTATAACGTGTTATTTAAAGTACTTTCCATTACGGCGTGTAATACAATTACATTACGATACATTGAGTCATTTCGGTATAATAGCAATAAAAGAACGCACTTATGCAAAATATAGTACTTTTATGATAGCTGGGGTTTTTTTTTAATTAGGATTTATTCAAGCTCCGTTATTCAGAATGAAAACATCCTGAAGAGAAGGATTGATAATAACATAGCTAATAAGTTTGTCCTTTTTTTATGATTCATTTCCACTCGGAGGAATAAAATATTTGACATTTTCCTGACTCTGGTAACGAGGTAAAGCGCCGTACTGAGTTCCGCCACTCAACACGCAATACTCCAAGAATTCGGCGGAAAGTTGGGAACGGAGTGACTTACCATTAGGTTCCCAGATTCCCTGCATTCACGGTATATCTCGTACTTGGCAAGGTTTGTGCAGCTAGAAAAATACACGTTTTTAGCTCTTGTTATGTTAACCTCGTCTTATGAAGTTTTTTGCAGTTAGTAACTATAAGATATATTTTTTGATGTATATCAAAATCTAGAATTTTGCTGGAAAGTTAGGGATGGATTGTCGGGACATGACATTTCTACTAAATATTACACCAGTAATAGTTACTATACTCCACCGTCACTTTGTAATAGCAAAGCAATATGCTATGATTTAATACAATTCTGCCTAAATTGTACATTTTTGCATAAAGATATTCAAATATAAATAAACTCTGACAAAACCGACCTTTTTTGTTCGTTTCGAAAACAGCTATGAGGCCAATGTCGCCATCTTCCACCAAGGCAAAGGATAAAATGAAAATAAAAGTGTGTCACTGTATTGTAAGCGAAGGAAACGTAAGCAATTCAATATATTTATGCATTTTGATTGAACGAATAATCGAAATTGGACTTTGTTTTCATACTGATAGTGTCAAGGGTCATAGGTTCAATATTAATATGGATTTTGATGTTCAATTCCAGACACTTTATGTAAGCAGCCTAGTTATAAGATTTTCAGTTTTTTATATACTTCAAAATTAAATTAAAACAAAATGCTTAGCAGAGTAAGCAGAGGGAATCAAGTATTACGACGTTGAGTTGCGGAACTCAACGATGCGTTTTGTCTTGTGACTTGTTAGAATGAAGAAATGAAAATAGCTCTTTCTCCCCGACAAGGAACCGATCCCTTAACTCTCGCATTTGAGCCCACAACCCTCAATCTCAAAAACCAAACCAAAACAAAAGAATTTCCCAAAAAATACATCAGTATTAAAAATAGTTCAGGGATAACTTACAAAGGAACCAAAAGAAATCGACCATCAATCTAGAGGCATACGCATACGGTTTCTAAATGTGGGCAAGAAATACGATAAAGATTACCCGACAAATCCCTGAAGACGTTAAACGCTGTGATATGAATAATGCATGGGAATGTGTTCAATTCAATGAGTCTTATCAATTATATTTCAATTGGATATTGTTTTTTGATATCGGAAATATCATTTTTTATACAGGCTTTTGACTTTTTCTTAAAGAAAAAAAGTATATAGATTTAATTATTATCAGTTTTCGATATGTTTAATTTTTATATCTAAATACGACTTTTCTACACAATTAATGGTATACTTCAGAAGTATACATAAAGTTTATGGCAATGGCAATTGGTTGAGCACACAGTAGACGACTGATGCTTCTTTATAGATTACATAATTATTATGTATCTTCTATATATATGTTATCTATATTCTTCTTGACATTGTTCTTGACATTGATATTAAGATTAAGACGAATTTTGCAGGTATTGCGTGCTACAGCATGCGTCGCCTTATCCTTAGTTATTGCCATCGAACTACAGAGGCGAAACCGCAGCTATAAACTAGTATATGATAAAACATCAACAACAATTTGTATCTTCCACCATAATTTCGACGATGCCAAACATAACGATGTATAACTAAAGAGATAGCTTTTGAACTGATGCTGCATGGACCGAAGCGAGCTATATGACATTAATTTGGCAACCTCCCTCGCCCAGGCGACAAACCGTTTTCATCCATTACATTTTATATTGAGCGTAAAATGAACTGTCCTGAACCAATACTAAATCTTGAAGCGAATTTACAAAATAACTTAGTTCTTTCTGCCTATTCTTGTTTCGTAGTAACTTTTAGTCTCATGGGGTAATGTAGATACGAGTGTTGAATTTAATAAATGTTTTTCTAAATTGTTTAACGAAACTTTGAATTATAAAAAAATCAATTTCTGCTCATTTTAGACATTACGTGTGGAATTCAGACAAAATAAAAAACTGTAAAGGCCCATTTACTGATTAGGCGCTTTACTGATCTAAGATATTAATTCTTTCAGTACATCCCCCTAGAAACGGAAAGAAAGTGGGAATCGGAGTGTCTTCGCACAAGGTTCTCTCTCTCTGTCTCTTGTTTTATGCATCAGCGTAACCATAAAAAGATACGTAATTGAAGTCTAGTAGAAATTTTATCAATAGCGTGTAAGCAAATTTTTTTTATAACAAAGCCCTGTATAAGAATTTTATCTTCAAATTTTTGAGAATATCTTCCTAGGGACGTTAGTTTATACTACGTATGTAGTATGTATATATACCTGTCTCAAGAGCTATCTTCAAAGAAGTGTGGCGACGACATAATACATCCATTTGTATTCGGAGAGCGCAACCAACCCCCAGTGGCAGGAGATGACCGATGCTAGCGTACAGTTTTTATCTATGCTTAAATATATTTTTTTATACATTTTCATACATATTTTGTTTTACGGAGAAAGAAAATTTTTGCTTTATATATTCCACTTGTTTTAGAAATAATAAGTTCAATGATACACTGTAAGATGCGCCTTATATAATAAGTCAATGAAGCTCGTATTTATAAATCGCTCTCAAGTCTGAGATCGATCTTGAGATACTATTTTTATTTACAGATATATAATTTATAATTGGACGCGGCATCTCAATATCGATATCAGACTTGGTAGCTGTTAACGAGCTTTATACTGCGGCTTCGCCAACGTGATGAGGTGGAAATAACTAAGAGGTAATATTAGCCGCAGGTACAGTGGGTTAGGGCGGTTAATTATTAAGGTGGTGTAAATAATTTATTATTATTTTAATATATTTCGATTATATTCCTAATCTATGTATAAGAACGTTAACGATAGAGTGTTCTAACTTGTATAAAAATCCATCATGAGGAATTCATTCCCCTAGAAATCAAACTCACAATCATCGCGCTTACAATCAGCTACCACCCAATTATCCACAATGGTCTCGTTTAAACATTTTATACACAAAATTAGTCTAAAACATCAGGATAATACAGATTAACAGGCAGATAGCCAAAAACAGTACTAAACTACTAACTTAACTGGATTTACGCTCCAGCGTAACTCCGCTTGTTATTTACCAGTTTTAATGGTGGCCCAGGATCTGGACTGTGGACATTTCATTTCATGCTTAATTTATAATGAAATGGATGAAAGAGCTATTTGAATGAATAAGGTCATTAAATTAATATGTTGGCATTTTTTTTTATAATAGCTAAACCGATTTCGATGAAACTTGAACCGTTTCCTTAATTAAATATACCTACTTTATTTAAATCAAAAAATAGTAAATCGATATGAAATCTAGTTTTCGAGACGATTGCTGACAAACATACATATATTTACAAAATTTAGCCTCCTTTGTTTTCAAGACGGGTAAAAATATATTTAACAGTGTGCTAACTACATATGCCTTAACAAACTATTCTCATTTCCTTGTTCTGGTATAAGACAAAGGAAGGCATTCCTCTGTCCTTTTCCTACGCTGCGATACGTGAAAACCTTTTATAAATTTCAGCCAGGTTACGACGTCAAATAATTTAAAAGATCCTTAAATTAAATTTCATTTGGTAAGAAAAAATAATTTTCTATACCATGCTAAGTAGAAATCCAGTTTCTAAACCCTTAGGTTTTGTCAAGGGCTAGTCTAGACGAATGCTCATTTTCGTTCATTTTCGTGTTTTGAACCACGATTTTTAACGAAAGTGCTTGTCACCACGTGTGACGCTTTTAACGCGGTGTAATTTTCGAGAGTGGCCATTTTGCCAGATGAGTTCTGGGCGTCGTCATCTATTACTGTTGAACATTCGAAGACAGATTTCACTTTGGACGTATTAGCTGATGTACCTACGAGTATGTACGTATACAGTTTTTTATTTGATATGTTTTATTATATAAGTAAAAAAAAGTGGAAATTCTGTGATAAAGGAATTCTTTCTTTCTAAGTGTGACTATAAACGCAAGGGATATACGTTCGATTCTCACCATGATTCTAGACGGAATGAATTATTTTAATCACATTCTGGTAACAAGACGAAGTTTGGCCTTAGCTGCTACCACTGAAGCAAGAAAAAGGGAAACTAGTTATCTTTACCCTAAATTTTCTCTCCGTTCTCTACTATATGCTGGATACAGTGTCAAGCTACAGAAAAACAAAGTAATTCATGACGCTATTTTATAACTGTGATTTAGTATTCCGCAATACAAATGAACACAAAATATCCGTAAATATACATGAAAGGAGTTCCTTTATATGGCATGGTAGTTATTTATCACTAACTTCTTAAAATCTAGAAACAACTTAGTATAATCCTTTAAAATTCAACAGTTTCTCTTTAACACCCGCTTTTAAACGTAAGAAACTTTCACCGCAAAACAGATAGATGTGCTCGAACTACCCTTCAGCCTGGCTTCTTGCCAGATCCGACTAAATCAGGCTTAGAAAGACGGATGAGCTTAGGTCCCATACTAGCCACATTACAATCCTTTTAGACCACTTCCGTGATACTGGAATCAGGGTTAGTGTTATATAAAATATTTTAAAGTTCTTCTTACTTCTATGAATGGAAAACGGTGAAATATCTGGAATAAATCTGGCAATATATCAATCCGTTTCCTAGTTATGCACACGTGACGCCATCTTTAAATATTTAGAAGTTGGGACTTGCGTAACTGTACGTAATGGCAGTAGATTCATGTATCAATTGGATTATTTATATTTATAACATTGCTGTGGTGTTTAGTTACGCCCCCACAACATGCAATATCTTGAATTCAGGTGAGAACTGGAGAACAGCCCCTTATGACTAAGTTCTCTGTTCTACATTGCTATGAGGAGAAAGAGTAAAGCTGTTTTTTTTATTAGTACAATTTATACTTAAGTTTGCAATCCCTTCATGTATTTAATACTTTGGCAAAACTTGTGTGTGAAAACTTTAATACTCTATCGAATGGATGTGGATTTTTTTTTCATTTACACAAAAGATAAAATAAAATAGAAAGATTTTAATCTTTCTATTTTATTTTTTCGATACAATAACTGCACAGACTGAGGTGTCGGTCCCAGTATTATGTCTTTAAAAACAAACAAACAAAAACGTTATTTATGTCTATGTTATTAGAATCCGTTAACATAAAATAATAAAGAAAAAGTAAACCAAAGTAAAACCTAATCATAAAGAAAAACAGTTGCCATCAATCTTGTAACCTTCACCTCGGGAAGTTTGAAAGATGAAAGTACAAAAACCGCTTGAATATACTATTGTGATCATTCAATTTGTCCGCCGGCCTTGATTTGAATTATAAATTTACTTACCTAAATTGATTATTTAAAATTAAAGTTTCCTATTGTTATTATTTTATTTTTCTTTGTTTCGTAAATTTACAAAATATTAAATGTTAATTTTTTTCAAGATTCATTAAGCAAAGCAGGAAAGAGAGTATCAAGAGTTAAGACAATACATTATTTATTTTCTATCGAAATTAGAATGATTGCAGGTTGATTGTTGACTCAACATCACACTATTTTACCAAAAGAACAAGGCAAACGAGGTTGAAGGTACCCTTGTCGTATTGGTCTTGGAGCACTGCTTACAGTTGCGTGGTGGAAGGAAGTTCCTACGAAACCGCGCAGTAGTGGAGTGGCACCATATCCAGATAGAAGAAATGATATAATCTAAGGCTTAAACACGGAGAAATAAATGGTATTTACATTTAAATTAACAAGTTAATTCAGCCCGATTACAAATTATGCCAATACTGTATAAATATATTTTAAAAACAAACTTTAATTTTAGTATAGATACAAAATTCTTACTCTAAGTAAACTAAAAAATGCAAAGCAGTAGAAACTAACTTGCGTAAAATACTAGTCTTTTTAATAACTGTACTTGTGCACTTAATTATACATTTTGAGAAGCCGTTATCATTCATAGATATGTAATATATGGATGATCGATCTCAAGATCGGTCTCAGACTTGAGAGCAGTTTATAAATACGTGCCTAAGAAAGAATTTCAAAAGGGACAAGTGGGTGGCCACTAGCTTAAAATAGAACGAAAGCTATATTTTTTCCAAAAATAACACTTTATTAATTAATATTTCTACTAGCACACACGCGTTTAAACGGCTGAATGCAATTCTTTTTCAGTTTCAGACATAAAATAGATATTGAAAGCTACAGAGAGTACCATTTCATGTTTTCGATTTAAAAGCTACAAATTCGGTTACTGTTTTTTTGAACAGCGTATATTTCGGAAAAATAAGTTTATAAATTCAAGAATAAATGTATAATTTATTGTATATACATTTCTAAATTTGCATGATGTAACAGGGCGATGGTTGTATTAACAGCAAAACTCAACGCCGACACCAGAGCGCAGAAATGGAAATTTAAATGTAAAAAAAATTGATATTTATATATAAATATTTCACTTCCTCGAGTGGGGATCGAACCCACAACCATCGCGTTACATTCACACCCTTGTGCCTACAAAAAGTTATCAAAAATAAATAAATTGTGCCCTATGCATAGTACTTTACACATACTAAACATATAGGAGTATCTCAAGTAAACAGGCGACACTTCTCATTACGGCTCCCTCTAATGGCACCAGCTTTTAACTCAACACCAGTGATGTGCCTTTGTAAAAGCGATACGACAGGATCATTATATTGTATATTAACACCGAGTTTCTAATACTTGGGCTATACGTGGGTGTGGAGGCTAAATTCTTGGAGTTTCGAACGTACTTTTAATGTAACTTAGAAAATGAGGTTTTCTCATAATAATTTGTAAAGTATTTTGTATAATGATTGTTGTTTCGAATCATCTTCTTTCGCTCGTTTCCTTCTTATCTTTCGTCATTTCAATCTTTTTAATATTGAAAATTATGCCATAAACACGAAATGTCCCCAAAATTTAGGCAGAGACTGGAGAACGAAGTGTCTCATTATTAGGTGGTTTAGCTTAGTCTTCTATATTCGGGATACAGGTGATATAAAAAAGATATATAAAGAATTTGAAGATTGGAATAAAATTTGATTCTTCATATTCTCCACTTAATGAGCTATGAGGGTTTTATGTTTACAAAATATGGATCTATTCATACATATTTATTATTGGATTTACGCGTCACTCAAGTTCATTGTAATACAAAGAAGAATTAAGGTAGTATTATATCATAAGAGTATTAATTAACGGCATTGTGTACATGTTCACAAACAAAAGTGATTTCTAAAGGAAGAATAAGGAGCTTATCCTGCCTTGTATCTGCTTCATTTGCAGGTTTATCGGCGCTGGTAAGCTTATTTGGGATCTAGAGATATTTTACAGGGAGCCTTGAGTTTAGTTTCGAATTGATCTTTTTGCGTATATAAATTTTATGTTCTTTTTTCAGACCAAATTTTTTATAACATTTTTTTAACTTAAAATTCATCCTAAATAAATCAGCTTGACGTTCGCCACTTTCTGCTGACTTTTTCGAGGCAATGCGTGTTGAGTGTCGGAACTCAACCCCAGGGTTTGGTCTTGGTGCCAGCAGAGCGAAGAAATGAAAATATTATTAAATAATAATCAAATTCATCAAATATATATTTTTAAAAGTATAATAATCATTACAATTTTTTAAAAGAATCGGTAAAATAAACATTACTAAAATCATAGGTAAAAGATCTATTATTTTTTAACAAAATTCTTCCATTTCGCTACAAAGATTTAATGTATGTACCCATATTTCACAGTCCCCAAGGCCTTGATATTGTAATAGGCATAGGGGTTATTTATAGCGACGTCAGGGGACATTAATACGAAAATTATGAGAGCCCTTATGATATTTGGTATCTTGACAGTTTGTAATTTGACAGTTGAAAGTTCAGTATGTTTAAAGACTTTGTAAAACAAGAACAAGAGGCATTTGAGGCCAGTCGTGGTGTAGAGGCGTGACGGTAAACGCGACAGGTAGTGGGTTCGATAACCACTCAAGGAAATGTAATTTTTAATATTTTCATTTCTTTTGTTATCTTTTTCCATAAAAAAAAACCTGTGGTAAGATAACATGTGGTGTTGATTTCTGTTACATAACATAATTTCCAGATTTTGCACGGAAAGTGGAGAATAGAGTGACCCAACGATAGGAATAGGGTCTCTTCTGCCTACCCAATTATGCGGGATGAAGCTGAACAAGCAATTTAAAAAAAACAAAAAGAATCAACTGCATTAACTTAATTAATGTATAAAATTATACTAATGTCACCAAGACAAGTCCAACGACGAATTATTAATGAAAATCGGTTCTTTGGTTAAACAGTGCGAAGGGATCAAAGAAAACTACTTTTAGGTCCCGCCGCAGTCGGGTAAAAGATATAGATTTTAGAATCTCAATTAGAATATTTTAGTATGATTAGCTAATTTATAAGCTTTATTTAGAAAATCGTGATAATCTCGAGAGACATTGTAATGAATACTTAATAACTTCTATAATAATATGTAGGTACTGTTTTGTCGCAGTTAGACCTTATCTAACTATAATGAATGGATTGAATTCTACTTGGCGAATTTTACAAAAAACTACTCCCCCCCTTTACTTAAAACAAAATGGCAGCTTTGGACGTCACCTGTTAACACGCAATGCTCTTGGTAATTAAGTATAGAGAAAACAAATGTTTTAATAATTTTTCTGTACCTTTTTCGAAGTCTGTATAGAACATTTGTAAAATAAAATTTGTCTTTGCTGTTCTTAAAATATCAAGGTATACTTCTTCGAATTTTGCCTATTAGGTACCTACTAAATGTTTTTCTTCACGCTGCTTCCCGCATGAAGCAGTGTAGGCAGAGGGAGCCTGGGAACCTAGTGTTATTTCCGGTCTCATTAAGACAATTCCGTTCCCTACTTTCCGGCGAATTCTGAGAAAGATTCTGACATGAGCAGGGGCATTGCGTGTTGAGCGGCGGATCTTAACGCCGCGCGTTTGGCTTATTATAAGAAATGATAATATTAAATATTTCGTACCTCAACTATTATAATGTATCATATATAATAAATACATAATATTTAAGAAAAGTAATAAATCGTTTCCCACCAGCTAAGGAACGACAAATTGCAACTTCTAAGACAAAACAGTCCGAAACAACATTATTAGTCCAACTTCAGCTAGTTCTACGTACAAATTGCCAAACTTGAAAACTAATGGGTAGTTTAGATGCAATGCTCTTTAATTGTTAAGGTTACTTGCTGAATTAATCAACACGTAATGTCTCGAAAATTGAGCAAAAATTGGGGAACAGAATGTCTTAACAGTAGGTTCCTTCTACATATCCTGATATGTGGGAAAAAACAGCATACTATCGTGAAAGTTTTGAGCATATTTGATTATAGAGAGGAGTGTAGATTCGATTTTTATCCGAATGAATGCATATTACAAATATGCATGAATACAACATAATGAAGGGGGTGTAAGTGGTGTCTAAAATAACAAAAATATGATTAATTTACCTATAAAAAGAAATAACATTTCAATAGTCCAAAACAGCGGATACAGTTTAGATAAACCGGACATAGACTATCATAAATAACGTACAATCTTACTTGAGTTTTCAATAACATCAACAATTTTTTAATGTATGTATATAGCTGTAGGTATTTAGCATAAATTAAGCTATATATAAAACTTGAAGCGTGCGAATGTAAAGATGACGGTTACGGGTTCGATCCCACTAGGGGGAATGAAATATCTACTATTTTCATTTTCTTCACTATGGAAACTAGGTGAAAGTGTCGCGAAAGGCCTCGAGACTTAGATGAAAAGTGGGGAACGGTGGTTTCTTAATGAGATCTGTTCCCATTAACACGTGTCTTAACACTAGGCTCCCAGGTTTTCTCTGCCTACCTCGATATGTAGAGAAAAGCATAAAGCTACTTCAATATGAACTACTTGAATATGAATACGTTCTTACCTAGTAAATTGGCTAAGCACATATCCTACAGGTACATCAATTAAAATGTTAATTTAGTATCGAACTACATTATTTTTTCTTTAATTTCAACTTTTATAGAAGAATCTCCAAAAACAATTTATATTCTAACTTCGCCCACACCTTTATATCAGCATATTTGATTTATATGACGAATGACTGCCACAAATCTATCTGGATTTGACGTTTATCAATATAGGAATGTCTACGTGTGTAGAACTTTCAATTGCTTTTAGCGTTTACCTGAATAACGTTAAGGAATTGAAATAAATTGAATATATATAAAATGGTACATTATTAAAGTTGAGGCCAAGCGTGCGGCTGTAAACGCGACTGGTTGTTGCCTCCTTTAAGTATATATTTAATATTTTCATTTTCTCACAACTATCTATAATCTAAAAATCAACATACTCGTAATTCTCCTTACTTACCTTAGAAAATAATCTTTAATTTCAATGTCGTCTCACTAATTTTAAAGTACTTGCAATACCTGAAACAATTAAACGTTTTCATTACAATTTTATTATATCCAAATTTGAACTCACGACCTCTACCGTAGCAAGCAAGGTAGTATCCACTAAGAGACTAATAGACAATTCTTGAATAAAAACTAATAATTTACTTGTATAATAGAACAATAGTATTAGAGGTATACGTAATAATTGAGTGAAAGTGAAAGCTACGAGAATCAAACAGTACATTGCCATATAAAATGAATAGTCTTTCTCATGACCATTAATGTACCGTAGTAATAATATCTTATTAAAATAATTTGGCTTGAACGTAATAGGTTCGAATCCAATTTCTTATTGTTTGTTTGTAGTAAGAGGTTACTTAATAAAAAATACTTGGCTATTTAAAAATAAGTTGTATATTAAGAACACTGTATTCCCAACATAGTAAAGTAGGCAGGGGGAACCTGGAGACCTAGTGTTAAGATACTCTGTTCCCATTAAGACACTTCCGTTCCCCCAATTCTGGAGACGTTGCGTGTTGAGTTACAGAACTAGCAGCGCGAGAATATGCAAAAATTAAGTAGGTATTTAATTTCATCGAGTGGGAATCGAACATACAACCTGTCGTCTTTACCGTCACACGCTTGTGCTTCTGAACTATGACTGGCCTTAAACTAAAACAAATATTACTTTTTAGTAATATGTAATATGTTTTTAGTAATATGTATTTTTATACACATTGTCGTTTCATCATCATCATCATCATCATCAGCCTGTCCTCGTCCACTGCTGGACATAGGCCTCCCCAATGGCACGCCACTGAGCTCGATCTTCAGCTCATTGTCGTTTAATAATGAGAAATTATTATAGCTTTTTCTAATGGCATTGGATCCTGTAGCTTTTAGCTTTGAATAAAACATAAAAAGAACGACGTTGTTAAATTTTATTATTCGAGCTATTAACTTTTATGTTAATTTTGACTTTAAAATTGTCTATAAAAATTGCGAATAATTTTATTACTGTATATTTTTTTTATTATCAGCTCACTCTTCACGCTATATCCCGCACACAGCAGGTTAGGCAGAGGGAACCTAGTGTTACCCGTTACACCCCGTTCACCATTTATACAGAAATATAGCTTTTAATTAACATTACATTTTTTTTAAAACGTTCCCCTATATTTTTTAATTGAAAGATATAACGCGTACGATCATTACCCGCAAGTGATAGCACTAAACTACACTAATTGCCAAAGAAAATATAACAAAAGATAATCTAAAACTATTAACTACTATATGAATTTTCATCCAAATTTACAATAGCCATATCAAAAACAATTTTATTTCAAAAAGCTAAAGTTCAAAATAGCTTCACAAAAGTAATCATGTTCATATAGTTTCATTATAGTACGGCAAAATGGAGATGTCACTTGCACATGCTAAGAAAACAGTGTCGTAGTTGGGGATTATCACAGATTTAATTAGGTAGGGTTAAACGTTTCAGTTATTAATTAATTTTTAAAAGCTTTTCCAAAAGTTATATTATATCTTCGTTTTTCTTTGACTTTTAAATCAAGAAATTAGTTTTGGCATTTATTTATCACTAAGCCATTTCTTCTGTCGCAATCCACATTGTGTGTTGATTGGCGAAACTGAAATCCGAACTTTTTTACTACTTTTTTTAAAACAAATTTTGATATATTACTAATTATTTTTCCGAGATCAAATCAAACCCATTACTAATATTAATAATATACTTTTTTAAGCATTAGATTTTACAAGGAATATCTTCAATACCTGCCTAAGTTTAAATTTCAACTAACCAAAAAAAAAATTTAAAAGGCGAACAAAAATTAACAATTCAGCCTTGTCATCATATACATATATGACGTTTCAAATAAATGTATATAAAAACAAAAAACAATCTGAAGACATGGTGTTCCTAATACCAGGTTCCTCCATCTATTCTGTCATTTGCGAGACACAACGCGAATTTAAAGGAAAAAAAATTACATATTCTACGACCTGATCAAACATTTTTATATGGAAAGACCACCCAGAACTTCTATTATTTTAGGCCAAGAAATCAGTAATGTAGCGTCCCGACAACCTCTGCGGGACTTAAGATAAGGGCAAATTGTTTACTTTTGCAAATTGACACGAATTGAAATGGAAATTTCATATTTACAACTTCCAAAGCTATAGGCAACTTAGAAACAAATTATTCAGTACAGGATTTACAAAAAGTAACTGTTCGAGGAATTTTAGGACAATTTTCATGTTTTATTCAATGTTATGTTCTTGTCAAGTTGTGAGATTACTTCCATTAAATTGATAACATTATTTATTTATATCTACCTTTCAGTCCACGCCTACATGGTAGTGTAGGCAGAGGGAACCTAGGAACCTTGTGTTAAGACACAGTTTCCGCCGAATTCTGGCTGAGTGGCGGAACTCAACGCCGCGCTAAGTCAATCAAATTGTATTGTAGAAAATAGGTTAAATTAACTTTGTTTCATGTTATATATACTCAAATAGATAAATAGGTAGGTACATTAAAGTTTATAAAGGGCCAAAAAGTTTTTAGTTACCGCAAATTTAATTGGTACGAAACTCTCAGTATTAAAATGCGACTCGCACTTAACCGATTTTTATATAATATTTAATAATGTAAACCTAAATCACACCACCAAAATTCGACCTTCAAATTGGTACCCTCACTAGTGAACCAAGTTAATCTACCATTGAAACATACTTGGTAAAACAATTAATTAAGCCTACGAAAATTAGAACAGACTAGTCAATTAACAAGTTGAAACAAGATAGCAAATATATGACTCGAGGGAAATTAAATACGAGGACGTATTAGACATTCGAGAAGTATATCTGGAAAGCCTCAGGCTCATATTTGGTGAAAATTTATTTCTTTAGGGTGAGACTATTTGCAATATCATTTTATTCTTTTGGGTGTGTCGTATGGTAATAAAGCAATATAGACGTTTTCTTTTAGTTTAAAGGTTCAGAGCTAAGTATGTAAATCTAACGTGATAAGATTTAATGTTTCAAAGTAGTAAATAAATAAATCTTCGAACTGGTTAATTCATATCCTTCATATATAGCAGGTTAGGCAAAGGAAACCTAGTGTTAAAACACCACTTTCTTAACTTTTCGTACAAATGAAACATTGATTTTTCTTGTTACCAGAGCAAGCAAATTATTCATTCTCCAGAGTGGGAATCGAACCAACAACCAGAGCGTAACTTATCAGGCTCTGTCGCCTTATTACAGAGGCCCCAAAAATTTAAAAACATTTGAAAATAACGTTAACACGCAATGCCTCTGCGGGAAATGTGGAACGGCATGTCTTAACACTAGTTTCCCTCTGCTGGGTGCGGGATAAAGCGTGAAGCGGGTTTATTTATTGTTATTTATATTAGTATATTAGTACAAAAACATACATATGTATGTACACAAAAGAAAATTAAATTTCCAACAGTCTCAACGATGTAACTATAATAGGGACTCAATACAGGTAAGTATTCAGCAGACTATTTATAGGAGCAATAAAAATATATTGCTATACAATAGCGTCAAGTGGAGCACAGTGCGGTCGTTGACCCCGGGGTGAAAGTCGCTCGGGACTTTGCAAATCTGTGGAATCTTTAATGAAACAGGTATTTCTATGAATACTTATATATTCGATAGGTAGGTATCCTGAAATTAGAAACTATAAGACTAGCCCGTCGTGATTTCCTTGCTCTGGTGACAAGGCAAAAGGCGGAGTGTAGTTCCGCCACTCAACACGCGATGTCTCGAACATCGACACTGTATGTTAGAAAGAGGAATGTTTTAACACAAAGTTCTTTCTTCCTATCCTGTTTTATGCGGAATACAGCATGGACCAAAAATGGGCTATAACGACGATAGCAAGCTAGAATAGAATTTCTTATAAAACGTTATCTTGTAAAAACAACGTATAACTATTATTAGCGTTCGCGTGAATGGAATTCACGTTAACACAGCGCTGTCGGGTCTTGAATTAATGCGATGGTTATGGGTTCAAACTCCTTATGGGAGAAGTTTTACATCTTTACTAATATTATATAGCTGAAATGTTAATTTCTTTGAACGCATTAGTCTCAGCAACTATTTGTTAGAATTTAAAAAAATGTTTGTATTGCACAGTCCATTTATTGAAAAATGCTATAAATACCATCATGCTTATTATTTCGTTGTAGCCCACCTGCTAAGGGTCTAAGATAAGCTAAGGGTCCTGCTAAGGGTCTAAGATCTGTATCCTACACCTGTGGTGTAGATCCAGGGTTCGTTTGGGCGGAGAAATTCAAACAATTAATTCTCAAGAGTGATAATCGAACCCACTATGCCGCTGCACAGCGACCGCCTCTATTCACAACAAAAAAACAAGGATCTATCCACTCTTAAAAATGTCTTTGTAAACTTTTATATTTATAAAAAAAATATTAAAAACGAGAGAAAATATTTTCAAAGAGTCCATGCAATAAAAAAGTATCAACAGCGCACTGCGCAGGAAGCTGGCTAGAGATACGTCGAATAAACTTCCGCTCAAAAAACCTCTGGATACTAAAGTTTTGTTAGCCTGCTTCTATTTTACTATAATAATACTAGAGAATTTCTTGACTGTCTTGTGATTGTGGCTAACAGTGCCTCAGGTTTAGTTAATTTTAGGTTGTTGGGTTCGATTCCCACTTGAGGAAATTAAATATTTTCATATTTTCATTTCCTCGATCTGGTAACGAGGCAAACACGGCAACACGGCTTAACATTAGGTTCCCTCTGCCTACATTGTTATGCTCTGCCTAGACACCAGAACGAAGAAAATTAATTAATTGCACGAGTGGGAATCGAACCCACAACCTGCGTGTGTTTCTGCGCCACGACTGGCCTCCTGATTGATTTATAGATACCACATGTAAAGCTGTTAAAATGAGCGAAACATATTATATACATATGCGACAAATAGAAAAAAAATAAGAGAGACGTTTCACTATATTCTCTCTTAGGCACTCACAAAAGATGGACGACATGAAAAATATATACATATATACGTATAATACATGCAAATTACATCGCATTGCAGTTCAATCGCTTTGAGCTAGTATAGTCAAGCAGATCAAATTAATACCACATTGCAGATACTACGAACATATTGCTGTTTACTTAATCAATAGAGGTTTACTTATATATTAGAATTATGTAGATAATATAGATTTTATTTCAGCGTCACGGTATTACCCCTTATGTAGCAGGGAAGACAGAAATAGCCTAGTGTTAGAACACTCCGCTCCCCTATTTCCCATACCATTTCAATGAAAATATCCTATATCTTGCCGTTTCCGGAGAAATTTCGGAATTTTTTTTATAAGTGCTCGCCTACATTTTCCAAGTATCATACATAAAAAAAAATTGTGTTCTTCGCTGCTTAGGTTCAGTAGCATACTGTTTGTCACTAAGATCCTCAAGAGTTTTATATATAATACAAAATAGAATAAATTGAAAAATATAAACAAGAGTGTTTTAGCACTACGTTTTCAAAGGCAAAGATATTTAAATAATCTCAATACATCAATCATCAATAATCTATTTTATATATCAAATTGAAATTTGATACATTATTTATTCAATTTAGCCTTATTACTTTTGTACGAGGCAATTTGAGAAGATTACTTAAGTTAACTTATCTTGTTACCGCTAATTAGAAATTGGTATTGATGAAGCTCTTAGAATTTCCAATCGATAATTTCGCTGCCTATACTTTAACTTGTATCTACATACATATGAAAAATAATTTATTACACTATTACACTTATATTCACTTCAAAATTCGAGGGAAAGTGGGGAACGGAGTGTCTAACACTAGGTTCCCTCTGCCTACCCTGCCGTGTGCGGGATACAGCGTGAAGCTGATTTATAATTGAATGTATATATCAGTATGTAAGTAGAAGTTAGTCAGTATTTCTCTTTTTTTGTTTAATCAAATTGTTAATAAATTATTGTCAGTAATGTAAGTCGAGCGCTGTTGTGCCCCAGTTTGGAAGTAAAGAAGCTAATTTATTTGATATATCTGAAGGTCAGCTTGGCCGTAATTTTTCAATATAAACTTATGAATGATACAGTCATTGTTATTTGTGTGAATGACGTTTGCACGTAAACGAGCTGATGAACTGGACTTGCTTTGTATATGGTATTTTGTTTATTTGCAGCTTCACGCTCTGTCTCTTTGCACCGAATTCTGGAGGCATTGCATGTTGAGTGGCGTAAATCAACGCCGCACCTCGTTATCATAGTGGGAAAATAAAAATATTTAATTTTCCTCGAAAGGAATCGAGCCCACGACCTGTCACATATACAGTCACACGTGTGTGCTCCTGAACCCAGGCCGACTTCACGGTTTTTGTGATGCCATATAAAATTTCTTTTGCACCATATACAGTGGATAGAATATCATCTGGCAACACAACATTTAACGTATGAAACGACAAATCGATATTATCGGGCTCTCTTTGTTTACTCTACCAATTGTAGAATCGGGTAATGAAACTGAATGGACTGCTGTTCATAGAGGATCAATTTAAAATTGTTTTTGATCATATAATAACATACAGATTAAAAAAAATATGTTATTAAAGGCAAAGAAAACTCTCGACCAATTTTTGGGAGACACTGCTTTTTTAGTATGAGGCGTCGACTTGCGCCACTCAACACACAATTCCTCCAGAATTCGGCAGAAATGGGTAACGGAAGTGAAGAAGGAATATAACACTACGTCGCCAGGCTTCCTCTGCCTACCCTTCTATTTCCGGATACAGCGAGAAGATAAACAAGAAATAAAAAAAGTGGAACACGTATATTTGTCATCATACCTTATATAATAAGCCAAATCCAAGGTAGTCTAAATGGATTTTACCTAATCTTAATGAACAAACTTGAAAATAGCACCCGTGTCTCTTTCCTAGTTACACGTAATACCACGAAGCGATGGCTTCCCTCACATCAAATTTACTCTAAACCCACAAAATAAATTGTATCATTTATCTAAGCCATTTAGGAAATTAATTAATCTCAAGAACCTCTAGCAGTCCTTGTTTCTAATTGACTTTGTAACATCTTGTAATAGTTGTTTGAAGTGCGCCTAAAATAAGCCACCCTTGATTGATTGCAAGGATTGAGTCAAAATTGATGAAACTTTTCAAGTTGAGGTTTAATAATAATTTAGGCTTTTTTATTTTTTTAAATTAAATAATATAAATGTTGAGTTTCTTCGGAAAGCGAAAAGTGATGCGGAGAGTCTTCACCAAAGTCCGGTTTCTGCCGCAAAAGAGAAATGAACTGGAAATGCTAGGTGGAATGAACTCCTTTTAAATAAAATAGGTTTACATTCCCACCAAGAAGAGTTTTGTATTTTGTAATTACTTCGCTCCGCTCCCTAGAACTGAGCGAGTTCATTTCAACTCTTTCAGACTATTATTTGGTGGCAATACAAGTATATACTCTTACGATTTCAGCATATTTCTTAATGCCAGTCCGCTCTCTTCGCGTTGGAAATCAGGCTTTAGTTCTTTCTTCACAGCCTGCTATTTGCTATATCGGGAATAAGACAAAAATAAAATATAAAAATCAATTGCATTAAAATCAAACCCACAACTACCTTGTGTAGAATTTCTAATTACGAACATTCCTTTTAAAATTGAAAAAAAAGATATCTTTATATATCTTTTCCCCTAGTCATGTACCAAGTGGCCATTAATTTTTTTCTAGGACTTAAAAGGAAACTGTTCCTAGTATGGACCATCCCATATTTGAGTAACATTCCTCATGTAAAGCCTAGTTTAGTATCAGCTAGCATAGCCTGTTTCTTGGCAAAATGGATAGGTATTGTATAATAGTTTTTTTTGTCTTTCCCATAAACTTATTGATATCGAACTAGTAGTTCCTGAGATTAGCTCGGGTAAACAAACAAATTCATCATTATATATATACTATAATATCTTATATTATGAAACATTTTGTTTTTAAACATACATAATAAGCCTCCATTATATTAAAGGATTTGAACCAGTAACTTCCGCTTTAAACACTCACATTTTGTACCTAATGGCATATAAGCAACTAAATATAACATACATTTGTACATTACCTTAAATCGTGCGCGAACCGCAGCTATAAAAGTTTATTGTTTCTCGATATATCGAACACGCGAGCACTTTAAGCTGTACCCATTGACTGTAAAGGGATGAAGAGTTATCAGCTTTTGTTTCATCAGTTACTGGGTTTTTTTTTTCTATTTCTCCATTATATTTGTCCATACACATCAGGGTATTCAAAGGGAACCTAAGAAC
The DNA here is from genome assembly GCA_000313835.2 of Heliconius melpomene melpomene. Classification (NCBI taxonomy): domain Eukaryota; kingdom Metazoa; phylum Arthropoda; class Insecta; order Lepidoptera; family Nymphalidae; genus Heliconius; species Heliconius melpomene. The sequence continues at coordinate 572,413 of HE671545.1, forward strand.
CTGTGTTTTGGTGTAAATATAAAGAAAATCCATTCCCTGTTGCATTTACAATCGCAAATTTTAATTGGGCGAAACAATAAAAAAAACAACTTGAACATACTCGTATAACCACACCTGCTTAAATGCAAAAATATAACAAAAAATCGACCTTTACTAAGTAAAAATGTGGCAGTTGAATTACATAAGGTAAGGCAGGTGAAAACGCACGAACGACGTTAACCTTTTAATTGCGTAATACTTTTTTTATACATGACATTTAAATTACCTACCTATTACCTATTTAATTATATACGATATAAGTAAGAATATTTTATTTAAATTTTCCCATGAGAATATTTATATAAAATATGCAAAAAACCTTGAGACCAATCGTGGGGTAGGGGCACAAAGTGTGACTGTAAACGCGTCTGGTTGTGGGTTCGATCCCCACTCGAGGAATTGAAATATTTATTTAAATTTATATTTTCATTTCTCCGCTTTGATGTTGAGGCGAAAAGCGGTATTGAGTTCCGTCACTCAACACTGCACTTTGCTTCAACACATATTAAAATTTTTATGAGAGGAAACTATTTTTAATAAATAATTATTTTGGGCGAAACCTAGCGTTAAGACACTCCCTTCTCAACGCACTGCCCAATTTTCGAGACATTGCGTGTCTCGTAAATTAGGTGCAACTCATCGCCGTCATTTGTCTTCCAGAGTCAGGAAAAGACTTTTATACATCCGGCTTTTATACTTAACTTATACGATAGGCTCTTTAAAGGTCGAGACTGCTATTAAACTATTAACTGAAGTAATCTTAGAAAGAGTTGAATAGAGAGTGACGCAATCGTTGCGTTTACTGATATCAAGTAGCAATCAATCACATCGTCATCATTATGTCACACTCAAGTCACGTTTTAAATTACTGTCTACGCTTTTGCACACTGCTTATAGGAATATTCTAAAAATAATATATTTTTTGCATACACATCTTCACACTTCATACTGGAGTAGAGAGAAAGAGAGAGACACAATCTTGCCAGAAATGAAAATCATTGTTTTTCCCGAGTGTGGATTCAATCTATAACCACCTCGTTTACAAATAGACATTATCCCACTGTGCTACAATGGCACCTGAAAGGTATTCTTGAGACCTAAAGGTATTCTTAGGACCTGAAAAGTATTCTCAATATCATCTGATCCAAATTCATAAATGTAATATAATAAATAGAATTTAGATTATTCTATTAAAATAAGTAGATAGTAGAACTAGATAGCAACGGGATAGTATAAGAATATCAGTTAACTAACTCTTGAATTCAATGCGACTAATTGAGAGTGTAGTTAAGCGGTCGTTGAAACTTTGGATAGATGTTAAACTGCAATTCGCAATAGTACTTAAATTTAGCGGAGAGAAAGAGAGAGGTGATTATATTTAAATTGTTATTTTTATTATATTAGAAAGAAAGTAGCCATATTAATTAAAATAATAATAATAATAAGTAATGTTTTAATATTATCTATTTTTGGAAATCTGACGGTTTCAACAGTTTCCAGTAGTCCGTGGACGTTAATGGTGGTAGAGTCTAGTCCTGCTGTAATAATTATATCAAACTTTTCTACGATTCTTGCAGAATTAAGAAAATTAAAAAACAGTTTCTTGGTTTTTGTTGAGGTGGATGTAAAAAAATAAACTATTACTAAAATGTACCTTCTTACTTGGAAAGACGGGAACACACCAATAAAAAAGTAAAAAAAAATTTTAAATTAAACGGTTTTATATTGCAGATGAATGTACTAAAACCTAAAAAATAATTTCATGGATACAGTCAACTAAAATAAAATTCCTTTTCCTTTTATCACTTACAACTATACTATACTTCTATAACTTAAACTGAGTAAAACGCTATATTAGCACAAAAAGGGACACTAATTCATACAATTTTTCACAAGTCCCAGATAAGAGCAATATTAATATCGAAGAATCATTTTGAACGGTCAGTCATGAAAAGATCTAGGTTACAATTAGGTTCACTGGATGGAAATGGCAATTACTATCATTGTGAAATAGCTCCATAGATCTCTCCCTTTTTAAAGGGTTGAGGCCAAAAAAATAGTAGGAAGTTGGGTACGGAGTGTCTTAACTCTAGGTTCCCTCTACCTAACCTGCTGTACGCAGGACACAGCGTGAAGGTGATTTTTTTAAATCTCGAACAATCAATTTCAATGGTCAGTCATGGAAAGATCTAGGTAACAATTAGGTCCGTATGGGAATGGCAATTACTATCATTGTGAAATAGCCTCATAGAAAAGGGTTCCCAAAAGACGTGAATCTACCGTACTGTAGGTTATACAATATTAAAGTGACTCGGGAACTTTAATTAAAATTTTTCCGTTAGACCAATAACTTTATGTTAACTTTATGAAACTTAGCTATTAGTACGAAATCTTTGAAATGGACGCATACAGAATCTTTAAGTGAAGATAAAAGTGACTTTTTGAGAGATACTTAAATTTATTCAGGCGTAATAAAATCAGTGAAGCGTTGAGTTACGCCATTCAATATGTATATTTCGATTTGAGGTGGAGAGCAGAATGTTTTGACATTAGATTCTTTACCTCAAGCAGAATTAATGAATCATAAAAAAAATCAATCGTCTTAATACAAAATAAATTAAATCACCTGTAAAAAATCTCTAAGTTTTCTTTATTATAAATGTAAATAAATGTCTCGTATAAGATATTAGTATTCTGTAGTAGTAATTCAACACTAGCATACGTACGTAATACGCTATGGCATGTGGCTGGTGGATTCTCGAGAATACGGAGAACGATATGGCTTTATGGGGTTTACGTCATCAAGCTTAACTAAAGATTTTAAATGACGTTTAATTCTTTGTGTGTTTTCCATACAATAGGGTATCGGTGAGGTGATTAGTCGTGATGCAGGGATACAAGTGTGTGACTGTTAGCATAGGTAGTGGGTTCGATTCCCACTCAAGGAAATTATATATTTAATATTTTCATTTCTACGCTCTAGCAATGAGGCAAAGCTCGGTCGAGTTCCGCCTCTTAACACCCAATGTCTCTAGAATCCTACAAAAGCGGAAAACGGAAGCAGAGCACTTAGTGTTAAGATACTCTGTTACAATTAAGACATTGCTGTTCCACAATTTCCGCCAAGTTCTTGATCAAAATTGTTCTTCTTAATGTAATTATTTTATTTTTCAAATATTTGTCATGAAGGTGAAATTAATACTTGTTTTAAATATATATAAAAAAATAAAATTTCAAATATATTTATTTAAAAAAAATACTATACGAATAAATAGTATTAATTAGTCGGCAATTTTAACGGTATACATACAAGTTCGTATTATACTTACTTTAATTTAATTCAACCGGATATTTGATATTATCAGAAGCCAGTTTAAGCATAGATTTTTATTTTATGAGTCATACAGTAATATGTCCTTGTGTTTCCTTGAAATATGTAATAATTAAATAAAAATTATAATTTCACTTCCTTAAAATTCTTTAGGATCGGACAGCGTCTTACTGTAGGCGTGACTTTCTTAGGTTCGATTGCCACTCGGGGAATTGAATGATATTTTCATCTCCTCGCTTTGGTAACAAGACAAAGCGTAGCATTGACTTCGGCCAAGCAATATCCCGAAAATTGGACGAAAAATTTCCAATATTTTCGCGAAAAAAGTAAAAAAAACTTGATGTCACTCAGAAAAAAGCGATCGTGGCGAAGTGGTTCACTGTCCAAACGTAATCGCAATGGCTGTCGTGATGGATTTCAATTATCGCTTCCGTATATAACAAATAAACCAAGTTCATGCTGTATTCTGCTCATAGCAAGGTAGGCAAAGGGAACCTAGTGTTAAGACACTCAGTTCCCCATTAAGACACTACCGTTCTCCATTTTCTGCTTCCGTCATAGAACTAAGACCGAGAATACGTTTAAATTTTGATATAGGTACAAGAAATCTTTAGTATTTCAACCTGTATCGATAAAACTGAGCTGCCAAATAAAACAACTGTGCCATGATAGAGTCTAAAATAATTTTTAATTAGCTTAACCCACATCAAGTTTGACTATAACCTAATTAAAACTTGTTAGTAAGACCACGGATACTGTCGATATATACTTACTCGTAAAATCCGATACACTAAACAGGTTCTATAATATGTTAAAGTATAATTTTAAAAGTAGATACAATTAGTAAACTAGTTACTTTTTGAAAGGAAATTGTTGGTAATTAAAAGATTTAAAAAAGAGTGAAATACATTACATATACTTTAAAGGTATTCTTAAAATTATAATAATTTTAAGAAGTCATCGAAAAAAATCACCTGCGACAGCGCCTCACATGATTATGTTTAATTTTAATATTTCATATTTTTTACTAAACATTATATTTAAACAATCAAGCTTTCGTTTCTTATCTATACTAATATAATAAAGCGGAAGAGTTTGTTTGTTTGTTTGTTTGTTTGTTTGTTTGTTTGTTTGTTTGTTTGTTTGTTTGTTTGTTTGTTTGTTTGTTTGTTTGTTTGTTTGTTTGTTTGTTTGTTTGTTTGTTTGTTTGTTTGTTTGTTTGTTTGTTTGTTTGTTTGTTTGTTTGTTTTGTAACGCTAAGATCTCTGGATCTACTGGTTCGATTTACTTTGTTTTTGTTTTGTATGAAAGCTGCATTCTTCAGAAGTGCTATAGGCTATATAATATTACATTACACATAAATACTAATAAATTAAAATACTTTCTAATTTGACATGCAATTTATTCTACCATGTTAATAACAACCGTCGTCGCTACGCGACCGCGTTCGTTACCGCGTCATTTTGATATTCATCCTTATGAAAATAAATATAATAGTCACTTTTAGCATTTCATCTAGATTGATATTATATTTCTATAGAAATTATATTCTTATATTTCAAGCAGGCGTAGCCGCGTCCGGGTCCGCTAGTTAAAATATATTTAGCTTCCTGCTTCCGCACATAGCAGGCTAGTTAGAGGGAACCTGGTATTCGTGTTAAGATACTGCCTCTCCTTTTTGGATCTACTGATCTCTTCTTTTCGGAATTCGTTTGGAAACAACGCGTGTTGAATAGTGGAATTCAACGCCGCGCTCCATCTATTAATAGAACGAGGAGAGCGATCAGCGAAGAAATGAAAATATTAAAATATTTTATTTCTTGACATGGGAATCGAGCCACGTATATTCTACCATCATCCATACCAAAAATATTATTCTCTGTCTCTCAGTTTAAAATCAACAAGCAACTATACCACCATCATAACATTACTTCGCCTTGTCTATCCCATACATAATTCTGTAGCTCTAAAGCAAAAACACTAGAGCTACCATAAATAAGGCCAGGACTAGTACCGTCCTATAAGGCATCGCAATAAATATACCCTCTACAGTACATTCGTTTCTGGATGGGAGACTTGTGATCGCCAGTTGCCTTTTCCTTTCAATTTTACGTGAAATTGAAAGATATTTTGTCTAAATGGTTTTGTTTTTATTTATTTTATATTGATATAATCTTATTGAAATAAAAAATTGTTTCATATATTTGGAAAATATTAGAATTTCGCTAGGAACTTTATAAGATTTGTATCTTGAACTTTATAACATGACTAGTTAGACTAGTTCACAACTTGCTTTACGTAGAGTTTAGACGTAAAATGGAGAATTCCGTATTTCCCCGTCCCCACGGGATATCCAGATATCCTCTACACTAGTAGAGGCTCCCCTACACTCCCTACCTTCCCAAATGTAAAATTTCATCTTTCTAAATCCAGTAGTATATTCAATGAGTTATCCGTCAGTCACACAGTAACGGAACATTTTTATATATACGAGTAAAGCTGGAAAAGCTACCTATTTATAAATAACAAAAAAGCATTATTCCAATATAAATATGTAGGGGAAAATGGAACGACGTTTCCATGGATTCAGTTCATTCTTCAATAAGAAATAAATATAATATGACAGCGATTTTCAAAGAAAAAATGCTTGTGACATCATTTGAATAACTTTATTATTAAAGTCACATAATACTAGATTAAGATATTTATTATTTTTGTCAAAGATAACACAGTACATTGTATCGTAGAAAGTTATATATTTTTAAATATAATATTAAAATATATATCAAATCAAATCAAAAACACTTTATTGCACAAAGAAGATACAATTAAATTTCGAATTTAGATACAGTGCATAGGCGGCCTTATCACTGTAAGTGATTTCTTACAGGCAACCTTTTTTTTTTAACAAAAACTAATAGTATGATACAATTGGTGGCGGTTAACTTTGCATAAAGATATTTTGTAATTTATTATATCAAACATATAAACATACGCTATAAATACATACATACATGCAGACACAAATACATACATACATAAATACATACATACATTCATAAATACATACATATATACATAAATACACACATAGATACCATATATACATTCATATAGAGAAACAATACTTACATATATATATATATATGCACAAAACAGATACATAGATTATAACGATAGGTAGTACTCCTTTAGACGGCGCTTAAAGATACCAACTGATGTCGACTGCCTGATGTACCGGGGTAACTCGTTCCATAATTTCGCCGTTTTTACGGTAAATGATTCACTGTAGCACTTGGTGCGACATAGTGGAACCTCCAATACGTTGTCATATCTTGAACGGAGATTGAAAGACTGAGAGTGGGAGCCCAGGAAAGTGAATCTTTGTTTGAGGTATGAAGGAGTTAAAGGAAGATACAAGATAGAGTATAAAAGGATAAGTGCATGATAATTGCGTCGATGCTTGATGGTCAACCATTTAAGTTGAACTCGATGTTGAGTAATATGGTCATACTTCCGCAATCCAAAAATGAACCTAATTATTACATTTTGAAGACGTTCGAGCTTGTTTAGTAATTGCTGTGACAAATCTAGGTAACAGGAATCTGCGTAATCCAGAATGGGAAAGAGAATGGATTGAGCTAAAGATATTTTGGTTTTAAGCGGCAATAAATAAATTAATATATATATATAAAAATATAATATTAAAACCCATATCCGCATGTATTTGGGAATTGTATCGTTGAGTAAACATGGCACAAAGGACCGACCAGCAAAATGAAGAGAAAGAATTAAATTTTCCAATTTGTTAAATATTACATATTTTATCAAAAAAATCGTATTATTAATTAAATATATATTTTAAAATGTATTATATAATAAAATTAAACCATAAAAACATAAACATTTGTATCTGCTACCATTATCAAAGGCTTTAGCCACAACTAAAACTACAGTTGTTAATTGTTATCATATATCCCGCATATAGCAGGGTGGCAGAGGGAATCTAGTGTTGAGTGACACCTTGCTCCACTTTTCCCCAATTTTAGAAAAATAATAATTAAAGATGCGAAACTAAACGCTGTGTTTTATTTCGCCAGCGAGGAAATAAAGATACTTTCTCGAGTGGGAATTGAAGGTACGACATCCCCTTTTGTTATCATACATTAATGATATAGCATCTTAGAAAATCATTTCACATAAACTATATATTTATACAGGAAATTCATTTTATGTACTATATTTTGGGGGCAAACTTTAACTTAAGTTGGCTTGTTAAAAGTCCGAAAGTTTAGAAGTAATAATTTAAGTTGCAATGGCGAAATCGAATAACATCTTAATAAAATATTATAATAGAACGACAAGTGGGTCCTTCGTGGCACATATCTAATTGTGAACGCGATGTTTGTAAGTTTAATCTCCATTTGGGGAATGATTATATTTATTTCCAAGACAAAGAGGACTTTGAGTTCCACTACTCAACACTTAATGCGCCCAAAATTCGGTAGAAGGTGGGAACGGAAGTGTTTTAACATTAGGTTCCAAGGTTCTCTCTGCCTATTCTAGTATATGCAATAAAAAACAATAAAAAACATGAATAAAATTATTTACTTTCTTTGCAAATGAAGATAGGATAGGCTGGCTGTTAAATAATGTATCCCTCTAAAGTGGATTTGAACCTGCAGCCCTGGTTGGCTCACTAAGACATTTATACCTGTGATTAACATGCGTGTCGATGACGATGACGTCAATACTATAATGTAACATGAGAATATTCACACGGAATCCAAGAAATCTTGGGTTCACAATATATCATATTACAATTAATGCTAAACATACCTATGTATAAGTAATTCAAGGCTTCTATTACATCTATACTAATATTATAAAGTCTATGGGTTTATATGGTTAAACGCGCCAATCCCAAAAACTGCTGATTCGACCTTTTATTCAATTTTAATTTTATTTGACCACGTGGGCGCAACCATAGGTAAAAGCTAGTTTATTATTAAAACATATCAAAAAAGGTCTTCGTGGCGCAGCGGCACAGCTGACTGGAAACAGAGCGCTTGTTGGTTTGATTCCCACTCAAGGGGGATTCAATTTCTATTTTCTCGCTCTCGTAAGAAAACAAGACGCGGCGTTGGGCGCAACAAACTGAAGTAAGTAGAAGAGTAAAAAGTTCCATGACTTCTAACTTCATAACAACATCATAAAATACGACGTTTAATTTGACCACCCAATATGCAATGTCTCAAATACAAGCGGAAAGTGGAGAACGGAATATCTCTCTGTTTTTTTTAACTTAAATCGACGTTTTTGTAATCGTTTTCTATTTTCTTTATTATTTTATTTACGTTTAAAGTACTATACTGTGCCAATATTTAATATAAACATTATAAATACAAATATTTGATATTCATATCTATGTAAAATAAACTAGGGTTATAAACTTAGAAGTAGATAAAAATTGAAACTTAAAATGTCATTTATTCTACATCGTATGGCATATTATAAGAAAACTCATACTCGAGCTTGCTTTATATTTACAAGATGTGATAGCAGTGTATCACGCTTTGCTGAACCCATATAATACGATTTTACTAGATTGATTTATATACTAGGGTGAAAATATGAAAAAGTATATTATTTTTTTACTATTTGAGAGCCATTTCTTTTATATGGAAAGAAGCCGTCTTAATAGAAGATGGCGCGACGGTCGTAGGTTCGATTTGGACTCAGGAGAAGAGGATACACCGATAAGCTAAAAAAAGAGAGAACTCACTCTTTTTTTTAGCTCATCGTCTTATCAGGGTAGGCAGAAAGAACCTAGTGTTAAGATACTCCGTTCCCATTAAGACACTTCCATTCTGCACTTTTTGCCAAATTCTGCAGGCATTGTGAGTTGAGTAGCTGAACTCAAAGTGGCAATTTGCCTTGATACCGATTACTGAAAATGAGGACATGAAACTATTTAATATATTTCCTTGAGTGGGAATCGAACCCACAAGTCGCATTTGAAGTAGCTGGCCTTAGAGTCTCTGGTTGAATATTTGTATATAATAGACTTTTAAATAACTATAAATGATTTATAACTACAAGCACTTAGTTTTAAACAGGTTGTCAATTTGACAGTATTGTCGTCAAGGCCAAATAAATGTATTTTTTTTATTTAAGTGGGCCGAACAAAATATATGTAATAGAATTTTAAATAGGCCTCGTATACAAGGTTAGTTGTGGGAGTGTTATTCAATTTTTTGTTACTTCTCGTACGTATTCTTATTTATTGTTTTTGTAATATTTTTTCACAAAAAACCGACTTCAACAGGATCCCATCATCAGACCATAACCAAATTCTCATTTCTCTATCTCTCTATCTCCTTTTCTATAAAAAAAACATCGAAATCGGTTCACCCAGTCAAAACTTCTGAAGTAGCAAACATAAAAAAATACAGTCGAATTCATAACCTTCTTTTACAGATGTGGATTAAAAACCTATAAAAAAGCCATTATTATAATAAAGAATGTAGTACAATTTGGATATTAAGAAATTAATATTAATAAAATTTAGTTATTAATGATTAGCTAATATAACATGAATAAAAACGAATATCAAGTTTCATTAAACTACAAAAAAATGTATTAACAGATTCCATAAAAGTTTCAATAGATATGTCGACATAGACTTTTTATAGGCAAAATTAATAAAAACAACACAGCTGTTTCACCTTATTGTACTAAATCTCCTAAAATAGTTAGTTTATGTAAAACAACACTAACACTAAATTATATGGCAGTTCCATATAGATAAAAATAGAATACGTGACCAAAGCTGAGAGCGCGGGGGACAATTAACATACATACTAGACTAGAATTACGTAAAACTAAATATAAAAATAGATTACCACGTGGTGCTGACATAGATAATGAAAATAACTGACAATCACACTCAGAGACGTCGATTAGTGAGTGGCGGAACTTAACGCCGCAATATACCACCCCATGAAGCTAAAAAAATATTTAAATGTAGTTATAGTGTATTCTGTCTCCGTTAAGTGTTGAAAATATACCGTAATAAACAGATACGTAAAAGTTAAAATTTTCAATTTAAATTTCGACTGAAGTTAGCTACAACTAGTTCTATTTCGGCCTAACTAGATTATTATTCGCATTAAGTTGTCGACTTCCTACAGCTTCAAAACTCAAGGCGCCGCAAAATTCGGTGCAAAATATAAATTTTAGAGTCTCTATTATAAGTACTCTATAACTTCTCCGTAATATCAAATATATTACCAACTCGTACTTCTTCAAATATCAGTAATTGTTTTTTTTAGCGTCACGCTGTATACCACACACACCACGGTAGACAAAGGGAACCTAGAGTTAAGACATTCTATTCTCCATTTTCCGCTGAATTCTGGACACTTAGAGAGTAGTAGAGTAATATAGAGTTGTAAATACTAAATTCTAAAGCACGGCGTTGTGTTCCGCCAATCACTACGCAATACCTCCAGAATTCGACGGAAAGTGGGAAACGGGAGTGTCTTCGTGCAGTAAAAAAATAATCTCCCTGATACAACAATATAAAAAAATATATATATTTTAATTTAAAATTTAGTATCAATATTAAAAACTAGTTTAGCGTAAACAAGTTATCAGTAAAATATTGGCACAGTTACCGTTTAATTATTATGGTGATAAGAAATTCTCCACCAATAACGTATGAGTTACTATCAGATAAAATTACCAATTTAATCATATGAAGTTAAAAATTAGATCATTTTTATATATTTTAGCAATAATGTAGAGTTTTGTATACTAGGTATTTAGTGTTCCGAAAGAAGTAAATTTTAAGTTTTTTTTGTCGCTTCACACTGTATAGTGTACATATCAGGGTAGGCAGAGGGAATCTGGGAACCTAAACCTAACCTAACTACAGTTCCCCACCTTCCGCGGAATTCTAGAGGCATTAAGGGCCTCAAATAGAATAAATACTATGAAATAAAATTATAGTGTCAATTCTATACAATAAGTAATGCCCAGCACATAACATGACAGAAAGCAACCTAATTACCCCCAATTATTTCCCTACGACACCATGCGAAAAGATAGATAAGATAATAAAATAATTATTATATTACAAAAACTTTTATTAATTATATTACACTATAGTGGGGAACGGACTGACTTAACAAGAGGTTCCTTCTGCCTACCCTGCTGAAAGTTAATTAAATTATATTATTTCTAATATATCGATAGATTTAACTTACTTAAAACTTCTTAAGAAGTTAAACCAGTCACATAGCTCACTCTACCAAGACAGACGTTAGGTATATATTTAAAATATTAAAATATATATTCAAATTATGTTTTTACGTTAAAAAACAAAAATTTAAGGCAAAATTAATTGGTTGGGAGGATAATCTCTTAAAATTTCGTCAGAATCAAATCTGCCGCTTCCGCGTTTTCGTTCCCCCGTGCTGCATTTACACCAATTTTAAATTATTATTTTTATGTTTTTTTTTTATTAATTTAAGGTAGTACGAACGAGTGTTTGATGAGATGGGTAATAGACATGGGTTCGATTCCTTCTCCGTATAACTTGATTATTATTTTTATTAATCGCTTTTATAATCAGACGCTTTACCGCTGAGCCATGAAGGTCTCAATATATCATAAAAAATGTTCAATAAAACAAATCTATATTTTCCCCTAAATAAGATTTGAACCCACCATTACCAATAATAGAATAAAACCCACATAATCATCACATACAATCACTTATCACCATATTACATAGACTAATGAGGTTCAACAGGCGTCAACCAATTACTGCCTACCGACTTACAAATCATTGTATTATCAACATCCACGTTAACCTTTACAACGTGTTCGAATCCCACGTGTTTCCGCCATTACGAGATGGAGATAATAGGCGTTGAATCTTAAAGAATCATTTACACATTTTTTTAATATATACATACGTAAGCTGTCCGGATTACAAGGTTAACTAACAAAAAGACACAATGGGTGGTGTAGTGTTTAGACACTACCTTTTATACTTTTTCCCGAATGTGAGATATTGCGTATTGAATGGGGGAAGTCATCGTCGCGCATTGTTTTACCAGAAAATTGTAAATAATTTAAATATACCCGAGTGTGGATCGAACCCATAAGCATATGAGGTTTTCCGCTGTCACACATCGGCCTTAATGTTTAGGATTTTATCAACAAAAATGTAATTATTAAATAAATTTATTTAAAAGCAAAATAAGAAAAAATAATAAATTAAAAAAATCAATATACAATTATACAATACCTCATTTTCGTCACAATCAAGTAAATAAGAATTTCCCGTAGCGTAGGACTTTACAGAAATATCTTATGAAGTTTGAATTTGAAAGTATTCCCAACACCCCAATTTGCGAGATCAGCTAAGCAAAAAAAAACGAAATCACTGAACGAATTTCCCTGAAGAAATCTACGAGAATATCAATGGAGTGTTATTTCGGTTTTTCTCTATATTATAATAAAATATGGTTGGATTATCAGAATTTCGTTCATTTAATATTAACAAGAAGTACGGAAAGACCTCGGTTGACTAAAAAATATTACTAAGGTTTTTCTTTATTTTTAACAAAATTTAGCTCATAATTTCCTTTGCTCGGATTATAAAACTTATTATCCTATTCTTTCCTTCTCCGTAAAAGGAATCTTTTCGTAAAATTCTTCTACAGTATTGTCAGTAACTTACTAACTGTAGTTTCATACCCCATAATATAAAAACTCTAAGCCATAAAATGTGAAAGATTCCTGAATGAATTGAAGATATTCTAGCACCTCGATATTGAATACTGATATTACTGACAGTCGCAAGTCCTTTTATATTGATAGAAAGGCTATTTTCCTAACGAAATACACGTGTAAGTATTGTCAGATATAAACAAGAAACAAAAGATATACTACTTTTCAAGAATAATATTATATGACATTCTTGACACCCATGTCTTCTTATTTTTGTGTTATAAATCAATGATTATTCTGAATTTGTGGCCATTGTAGCCCATTGGGTTCGATTACTATTAGGAGGAATTAATTATTTTCAACTCTTCGTTCTGGGAAGAAGACAGCTCGACGTTGTGTTCCACATAACACGCAAGCAGCGAAACAAGCAAATGCTTAAAATGATCCAGGAAGACGTCAAAAAAGCATTTTGATGGACAGTAAATTTCCAGTGCGTACGTGCGAAAAACAGAGAAATCAAACCCACGATCTTCGCTCTCGAAGGGAAAGATAGGAAAGCAAATATGTCTGCCACCATTAAACACACATATACCCACTCATTGTATCGCAGTTACAAATTCAACCGGCAAGTGACGGTATAATGTCTGAATAATTGTTCTACGTCCAAAACAATAAACGTGAGTTATTATAGCGCGAAGTTAGAAATGTTGTTTAGGGACCCATATTTTAAATCCTATTTACTTTGTCTATCAAATTTGCTTGGAACGATATGGAATGAGATAATTTATACTACTATTATAAAGTTGGATTGTAAGAGTTTATTTGGTTGCTCGCCCTAATCTCAGGAACTAGCTGGATCGAATTGAAATATTTTTTTTGTGTTAGAAAGTCCATTTATCAAGTTAGGCTATATATAGCCTTCCTAATAATTGTAAGAAGATTTCTTCTCAACATCCCCCACTTTCCACCGAATTAATAATATATATTTTTTCCTATTTTCTAGTTGTCTCCACGACCAGAGTTTGTTTGTAATTCCTGCCATGCTACTTCATTTATCAACTGTTGTGCGTAAATAGTTCTTTAAATATAATGCCAGTGATGTCATATCATGTGAGCATTGTTTGTTTTGGAATTACTTTAGGTTCCCTCTGCCCCCTTCGAGGTTCCCTTCACCTACCCTACTATATGTGGGATATAGCGTGAAACTATAAATAAATAATTTACTAATTGTTTTAGATTTATATGTATAAAACACATTAATTATTGAAGTTATTACCTATTTGTATTTAGCATGGTTAATATTAAAATAAATAGCATTAAATATAAGCTATTTGCGTTATCGATTATAATGCTAGCTGCTTTTGGGGCTTCTATTACAAAGAAAATCGATTAATATAATATTTATTATTCTGTTGAATGTAACTCACTCTACATGAGTGGAATATTAATGTGTTATGAGAAAAGGTTATGTAATGCGTCCTTGTGGTACACTACTGACTTTACGCGATGATTATGGGTTCATTCATAGGAATATTAATATTTATTTTTAGTAGTAGACTACAATATAATAAAGCTGAAAAGTTTGTTTGGTTTGGCTGATCTCAGGAACTAAAGTTTTTGTTAGATACTCGAGGAAAGTTATTAATATAACTTACTGCAGGTATTTGAGGAGAGATGGGTATTTCGAGCACTTAGATGTTGTGCTATTTACAATTCTTCGTTACTTTCATTTGACCAAGCTGGCGAAACCGCATGTACAAGCTATTAGTTATATATAATATGGAAAATGGTAGGACGGAGAGACTAAACACTACCATCTCTTTGCCTAAAAAACTCCAAAAGTAAGTAGGTAACTTCTTATAAAAAATTTCAAAATGTTAATCATAAAATGTCATCGATATCCGAATTCGTTTAAATCAACTTTCACTTCGGGTGGTTGGTTATACATGCTTTTTGTACGTTACACTCAATAATAATGCAATATTTAATTGTTTCTTATAACAATATGTTTTTGTCAAATATAGTAGTAGAGAGTGTTCTAACACTACTACTTACTATACATTAGAAATAATATATTGAAAATTTATTAAAAAAATATAAAGATATTACATTCCGATAATAACCAAAACAATAAAAACAATAACTTATGATACAACATCAAAACCATAAATATCTATAAAGAAAAAACTGTTACTACAAATAAAAAGTTAATATTTAACTCTTACAGTTAAATTTAACTGCAATTGCCTGAATAAACCAAACATAATGGGAACCCAGTTAAACGTACCATTGTTTCCTTCTCGATATCAGAACTCTCATTATTGGAATGGGTGCTTGAGATGGATCGCTTGTTTGCTCGGAGCTCTTGGTATATTACCATAACGCTCCAACGACTATTAAGCTTAAATGATTTTATGGAAAATTTTGCTATAAAATCCTAAAATAATATTTAGAGATACAAGCTTTCACTGGCGGCTTCGTCTGCATCATTAAATAGCAAAAGTAAAATGATAACACAGAATGATTAAAGAGATTTGTTTTAATTTGAGATAAGCGTGTTTAACCTAACAATTTCATTGGTTTTTTATTATAGTTATAAAAGATATAAAAGGTTATAATAAGCAAATTTTAAGCTACCGTCTTAAATAATTTCGAAAAATTACACAACGTTACGTCTGAAGTAAACAATAGTGTCAATAATTGCAGCGAAATTCCTTCCCACGGTTGACCGGACGAAAAACAGGTTCCACTTGCATACCATAAGAAATTAACTCGTCCGTCAGTCGGTGTGTTCGTTACGAAAAAACTCATAAATTACCTTCAATTTATACTCTACTGGAAATCGTGATCACTTAGCACAAAACACACACATAACTTAAAACTTTGTTCAAAGTAAAAATATGTGCAGCAAACTCGCGAAAGCCGGTATTTATTTTCAACCGACACGTCCACCTCCTACGACAGTCGGAGCGATACTGGTGAATGCGGGATCCATTCTAGAATACTACGAGATACGGCCATTCAGGTATGTGAACAACCTCTTATATTGCCAACACAAACTAATTTAACCTCTAATAACAAGTTAATAAAATCTATAATTGCCTGTTTGATAATGTAGTGATAAGGCTGCGTCGATATCAGCTGCGTCTAGGATCCCGAATAGAGAGAGACGGCAATATGTGATGTGTGAGTGTTAGAAAGAGATAGAAGTGTTTGGACATTCGAGATGATTGAACCGTGAAATTTTTATTTGATTCAAAAGCACAGCATCTCAACAATGGCTAGGAATATGCACTTGTTTAGTCGTGAATTATTATTAATAAAAATTAATATAATTTATTATTTAATATTATATTAAAATAATAATTAATAATAGTAATAGTGTTATTACCATTACTTATTAACAAAGCTTGTTTAATAAATTGAGGAGATGTTGGACTTGATATGGAAAAAAAATCGATGAATCGAGACTTATACAAGCGCGGTGTTAAACTCCGTCACTAAAAACACAACATTTAGAAAATAGTGCGCTTGGGAAACAGAGTGTGAACACTTAACATTAGTTTCTCTCAATGCTATAGAAGTAAAAAAAAAAAATTATTATTACGCTATATCCCTATAGTTCATAATAAGGTAGATAGGCCTTACGTGTTGAAAATAGAGTCGAATGGGAATCGCTTTAGAAGTATTTAAGATATTAAGAGTAATTCTCTATCCCATTAGTATCCTAGAATTTTATTACTTTTACTTCTAGTCTAGATATATTTTCTCAATTCACAACTTAGAATACCTACACAGAAGATCATTGAACTTCTAAGTTTTATTTCTTACGTACTTACCAGTGATTCTACGACCAGATCAAATATATACGTTTATTAAATTACAATACATTGATCTCACCAATGATTGAACAAATATTCTTCTTAAAGTGTCGCATCCTGCTCTTTGATACGCTCGAAATTCCAGTCTATATTTGATAATAGTTAAATTCTACTGTTTTTCACGTTTTATTTCAATGTTAGATTAGTGTCCAAACACTGTTCTCTTCGTTCTTCCCGAATTCGAGGTACTCGTAGTGTGGCGGAACTTAACGCCGAGCTTTTTACATGACTATTTCTGACTATATATTAAAAAATAGTCGTTTAAAAAGCTCGGCGTTACTTTCCATCAAGTGTATTGAGATTTAGGTCCATTCTTCACTTTCTGCTCATCTATAGATTCTCTGAGGCTGAGCCAAAGTGGTTCATTACTAAACCAGGTTGGATAGATGATATAATAATATCTTATAACATAAACATTTTTCATTTTGGTACAATGGGACAGCGACTGAATGGAAACGTGATGGTTGTAGGTACAATTCCCAACCGGGGCAAAAATTATTATCATTCTCCTACTCTAGAAGACAAAGTCCACCGTTGAGTTTCGTCACTTAACATTCAATGTCTCGATTTTGAAAGTGTAGAACGGAATATGCGTGCATGCAATGCGGGATAAAGCGTGAAAATAAAAAAATATACATTCCTCAAGTAGTAGTAACCACAATTTAACGATAATATAACTTTAATCTCTCTATATTATGCAGAAGTTGCACATTCACTATTTTACAGTTTTGCCGCATTTTCTATAGCAGGTAGTCCTTTTTTAAGTGGCAATGTAATTTAGAACGAAGGGACGTCTCTAAACTCCAGGCGTCCCATTCATTTTTTTTACACATCTTTGGAAGAATAGAAGAAGAAGAATTGTTATATCTTTAAAGACATAATTTCAACGCCTTTGTTCGATAGCTCTGATGAATGTGGTTAAAAAATTATTTGCTTATTTGCACCCTTAGTGGAAGAATTCTAGAAAACGATGAAATACGTGTTCGATTAAATACTTTTAAAAATCTAAATTTAAAATTTTATAAAAATCGGTGCCGATTTAATTTTTTTCCATACAATCTTTGAACCCCTATTTCACCCCTTTAGGGTTAAAATTTTTCAAAATCCCTTCTTAGTGGATGTCCAGATTACGAAAGTAAACATCTGTCCAAATTTCACGTTTCTACCTTCAGCGGTTACGGCTGTGCGTGCGTCTTACCTCAGTCAGTGAGGACAAGTCCTTTTATATATATAGATGAATCCAATCTTACTGAGATTAGTTCAAATAGACCTAAATTTTATATTATAATATAACACTTACACATTACGCTCATTTAATGCAATAATAGTGTATTTGCAATTTTTGACATCTGTTTTGCGAATTTTGAATCATATTAAAGTATTTTTTTTTAAGATTACAATTACGTCATCCTTGTACTATATTTAACTAAATACAAATTAAAAATCAGCTTCACGCTGTATCCCGCACACTGCAGGGTAGGCAGAGGGAACCTAGTGTTAAGACATTCCGTTTCCCATTTTCTGCCGAATTCTGGAGGCATTGCGTGTTGAGTGGCAGAACTCAACGCTGCATTTTGCCTCGACACCAGAGCGAAGAAATGGAAATATAAACGTAAATAAATATTACACTTCCTCGAATGGGGATCGAACCCACAACCGTCGCGTTACAGTCACATCCTTGTGCCGCTGGGCCACAACGGCCTCAAAATAATAATAAATAATAGTATATATTTCTTGATAAGAGAGACCTTGAAAGCCCTTTTATATAGACACTACTGGTTCACAGCGATACAGTGTCTAATTGTAATGTAATGATAGTTGTGATTTCAATTCTTACTTCTAAGAAAATTTATTTATATATTATGTTTTTTTTTCTCCGCTTTGCTGTGACAAATCTCAACGTTGAGTTGTGCCACTCAGTACACAATGAGGCGTAGAGTAGAGAACGGAGTGTTTTAGCACTAGGTTCTCAGCCCACCCAGCTAAATCCGGTAGGTACTTTAATAAAAACCAAACTATTAAAAATATAATCAAACTAAACTAGCTTTAATTCTTATTTACAAGTAGGTACTCTCTTTATCCTGTTGAACTCATTTTAAACCTACAATTAGGGTCAGTAGCAACAAGTTAGTAATTGTCACAACAACTGTGCAGATAATTTACGAGACTCGGTGTTTTTTATCCGACTGTGTTAACGGAAGAGAGGGTTATGTATTTATAGTATGATGAGAATAACTAAATATTCTATATTTGCTTTAAACCAGAGCCTTGGGTGATTATGTTCATTTTATCATCTTCATCACCTGTGAATATGTGAGTGGCAAGAGAGGCAGGAGGAGACCTTGCTTGACCTTGAATATAACTGGAGGTAGAGTATGAGGCATGAATCCTTGGCATAAAATCTTCAATATATTTATCAAATACAGAACAAATAAAATTTCACATACATTTATTCCGTACCAGTATCCTTAAATAAAAGGAAAACTTGAAGCAAAACTTGCAAGAAATTCTACATATAAAGTTATACAATATACATATTTTAAGATAAGAAAAGGATGTAGAATTGCTTCGTTGCATAAATGTAATTCGATCGCAGATAAGTTTTGGACGAACACTGTTATTTGATGTCAGCCTAAGTTGAAGAAATAAAATAAACATAATTAAACTATAGTGTTGCGGGTTCGATTCTTACTCGGAGGAGTTACTCGTTCTATGGTTACCTACTTTATCGTCGTGTCTCTGTCTGTATCTCTTATATATATTTTTTTCAACTTCACGCTCTATCCCGCACACAGCAGGGTATACAGAGGTGTAGTGTTAAGACACTCCGTTCCCCACTTTCCTCTGAATTCTGGAGACATTGCGTGTTGTGTGCGCTTTGCCTCGACACCAGAGCGAAAAAAGAAAATATAAATTTAAATAAATATTTTATTTGCTCGAGTGGGGATCGAACCCATAACAGTTGCGTTACAGTCACACCTTTGTGCCACTGGGCCACGATGGTCTCTCTGTATTATATTTCTTATATAAAATTTATATTCTCCATTTAATTTACGTATAATGCCTGTGCAGCAAAACCCCGATATTCCGTTGACTTATAAGCGAGTCGTGCTAGCTTCTATAAACTAGAGTGATAGCTATTGTATTGGGATTTGGAGCACAATCAGGTACACGGTGTACAATACACAAATATACTATACACTATACTGTACAATGTACACACCCTGTATAAGGAACACGTGTAAACACCTCGATTAGACATGTTGGGACCTGTCAAGACGAGTTCCACGGTTGATTTTGGACAAGCGTTGAAGCTAATAAAATATTCTTAGATATTCATCTATTTTTCTTATTTTGACGAAATAAATTTTTGAAAGATTTTTTTATATTTTTTTACTTTTCATTGGTAGAACGACTTAATAAAACACGGTGGTTGTGGTGTGTTTGGTGGTGGTGGCGTTCGATTGGGGGAAACTATCCTTTAAATATTATTTTTAACCGACTTCTGTAAGAAAAGGAGGTTATCAATTCGACTGTATTTTTTTTTATTTTTTTTTATGTTTGTTACCTCATAACTTTTAACTGGGTAAACCGATTTTGATAATATAGTATAGCTTCCCGAATGGTCCCATTTTTTTTTGGTCCATGTCTGACAATGGTATCCATGAGAAAATCACTTAAGTCTTAAATTTGCATTAGGTATGTGCGCGACTAATAACCGAATAACTCAATGTCGCGCCAACCGATTTTGATGATTCTTTTTTTATTTGAAAGGATACACTTCAAGGATAATTTGGTGAAAGTTTGGTTAGGTTTTTTTTTGGTAAAAAATTGATTATACTGTAATAGTTACAAGCAAAAACTTTTTAAATTGATGTCAGAAGTGAGATTCCTGATGGTTGCATTTCTTTTCAACCAACCTCAAAAAAGAGGATGTTCTCATTTTCAACCAACTTTAAAGAAGGGAGATTCCCAATTTGCCCGAATACTTTTTATGTATGTTCTTGTTAATATACCAAAATGTAACTTTGCACAAAAATAATACCTAATTAAATGAAGTTTTACATAGAACAATCACAACCACTCGTTGAGAACGACTACCACCACCATCACCACTCGATTAAGAAGCATCATTTTAAGATCTACCCATCACTTAAAATCGTAAAATAAATTAATTTTTAACAAAAACAAAAACCGACTTCTAACAACGAACTAAAAAGTGAAAAATAATTATATAAAGATTTTATAATTTTGAAGTCGGTGTCAAATCTAATTACTAAGCCTTTTTGTTTTACTTTGCACCGACTTCAAAATTATAAAATCTTTGTAAAATTATTTTTTACTTTTCAGTTCGTTGTTAGAAGTCGATTTTTCTTTTTGTGTTAAAAATTAATTTATTACTATAAAATAATATTAATAAACTCAAAAGAAAAAATAAATGTCTCGTGTAGAGGAATATTTTATTTAAAGTTGTTCTGTTATGTAATAACAACTTCACCTTTATAATATCAGTAAAAACAAATAAAATTTCTTATAAACAAATATATAATTCGGTACAAATGGAAACATTTAGCAAAATATCTACCCAGAAATTCCATACACGAATATAGTGAAGATAAAATAAAGGTGCCATCAGCACGAGCTCATGCTAAGTAGTCCGTCCACGCTTTACGCGGTGAATACGGAGCAGAGACGTGTATCGCTTGACCGGACGCGTCTGGACGTGGACTGGTCTGGTCTCTGGTATCATACATAAATCATAATGCAACTTGGAAATATGCTTCTATTACGTTTTTTTTATATGTTTAGCTTAATTAAGCTAAAAAAGACAGCAGTTGGAGGCCGTTGTGGCGCAGTGGAACAAGAATGTGATTGTAAACGGACGACAGAATTTCCATTTGGAGAAATGAATTGTTTTCTACTTTTATTTCCTCTGTTTTCTTCGCTCCATTCTCCACGTTCTCCACTTCCAAGCACAAGGTTCCCTCTGACTGCCCTATCATTTAGGATCCAAGTCGGAAATCAAAAGGAAAAATGTTGAAATGCTATTCAATTTTCTTGCAGTGTCAGCAATTTGTTTCCTTAGATTAAGTTTAATGAGAGATTCCAGTGTATTTGTCGGCGAAGCATTTGGTTAATTAAAAACTTGCAGTCTCCCGCCTTCATTTTTTTACAAACTTTTCGACGCGACATAATATGGAAATTAAATGTTTTGAGGTCTTGAAGAATTTGTATATAATTTTTTGGTTACAAAATTATTATTATAATTAAAAGGAGAGGAGGAGAAGACCTTTTGTTCGCCTTTTACTACCCAACATCGTTCGCTTCGCTCGCAGTAATACTAATGTTTAATAATAAATAAACCGTGTGAAGCACACAATCATGTTTATTATTTTATTTAACCGACTTCTGTAAGAAAAGGAGGTTATCAATTTTACTGTATTTTTTTTTATTATAGAAGACTAACGACAGTGCCACAGACACGATAATATCATGATGATCTTTACAACAAAAAAAAGCAAGGAAGCGATTCTTGCTGGCTAAAGCTTACAGCATAAAAAATGAATATTTGAAGATTAAAAAACAGCTTAAACAGCACGATTCTATGAGAACGGTTATACTATTTATATATATAGAACCCTAAGAATAAACAATTTATGCCAACCGAAGCTTTCGCTAAGTAAAATCTGGCTTATAATAAAGACGGACATCTAGGCCCCTCGTTAGAACATACTGTTTGCTATTTCAAGTGGACCTTTGACGATGACGTTGTTACAAATAATAAATCGATATAACGTTTATTAATATTAGAAATAAGGTTGAAAATCCAATGCGGACTTATAAGTGATTTATGTATACCAGTATATTACATATATAATAGATATGTTAGTCTTTGTCTATTCATCTCGTAGATTAGACTGCCTTCAGGTTACACGTGATGGTCCTAGACATTGTCCTGTAAAACACTTTGTTAATATAATTAACGTAACTTGTTATATGTACCTATGAAAATATATTTTTTTGAAAAATTTCTTTTAAGGATTATAGTGCTGTATTAAGGTCTGTGAGTTAAAGATGAACAGTTTTTTGTTGGATTTTGGACACCCATTTATATAGGTAGGGCTCACATAGGTAATGTATCAGGTCATACATAAATCTTATTTATTTCTATTTGAAAAACTGAGCAAAGCTGCAAGTAAAAGCTAGAAGCTACTGCATAACGATGCAAAAAAATATATCATCTATTTCTTTATTTATCAAATTGCTCGTTTTCGTATAAAAAATACTATTATTCCATTTATATAGTCTCTAAAGTAAAATTCAATTACTGTAAAACCAAGAAATATTTTTAATATCAAATTGCTAAATTGTTATTTTGGTATGGTTAAGAATAGCTTATTTCAAAGAAAATACTGCAAAATTAGTAATATAACGAACGCACAAAGGCATATTTGAAAATCTTTTAAAAACAACTTTTGTTTACACAATTTATAGCTACAAACTTGCATGAATTTGAGCTGGTTTCCTTGTTCATGCATGGACAAGCTGAAAATTAACACTGCAGGGTACGTTACATTTACAAACTACATAAAGAAATGAAATTTCAAGATTTCGCTTCCTTTTACTCTTTTTCATAATAGTTAAGATAGAGGGAAAGTAGTGATAAGACACTCAATTTTCATGCACCGTCAAAGATTACGAACTATAGCCTGCGCTTTATCTTGTTACCAGAACAAGAAATTCAAAATAATTAATTTAGGTATCGAATCTACAAACACCACGACGACCCCCACGTACAAAAACCTTTCACAATACTTGAAAACCATTTGATTAAAAGCAAAATAATCAGATAAGTTTTGGATTAAAACTATTTCTAGTGAAATGAAATGAATGCGACGGAGCGTAAACTCCATCAAAAGTTATAGAAAAGATCTCTTTGAGGCCGCGTCCCAGCGTCTTGTGAAAAGATGCAGATCTTGAAGCCTGGATGTCAAGTTGGGAATATGAAATATTTTATTCATTCCTCGTTCTATTCAAAATAATTATTTTAGATTTAAGTACTTAATGGGAAATATATTTAATATAAATATTTTTATTTAAGTGTAAAAAATATTGAGAAGTTATAAATATAATAAAATTTCGCAGTGTATTCTAAGTTTGCCACTACCACAATTTAATGTATATGTAAAGAAAACTCTAACAAATAGAGCTTATTACACTGTTCAAGAATATTTAGAGGATAAACATGTATGGAATTAATATCTATTGAATGTAATGCAGGAAAGCTGTCAGCTAATGTAAAAATTAAACTAAGTATACCAATGACTTTGAAACGAGCAACTGTTGAGTTTCTTCCCGGCTCTTCTCAGCAGAACTGCCTTCAGAACCAGTTGTAGCTTTTTGTTTATATGTACATTCGACGATTCAAAAGTGCTTGTAATAATCTTATTTGAATGAAGAATATTTTTAATTCAAATTAAACAAAGCAAAACATGGCGTTAAGTTCCGCCACGTAACACACAACATCTCAAAAATTGTGCAGAAGTTGATCAATTAATTATTAATTATTATTATTAACAAAAGGTCTTAGTATTAAATAATTCAAAACGCATGTTGCAAAAATTACTATAAGACATTCGGTACAATTGTATGTACGAATATGTATCTATTTCTACTAATTTAACATCAATTAAATCCTAAATCGTCGATTCTGTGTAAGGACTACGAGTTAACATCTAGACCTAGGAGTAATTAACAGATGAAGTTCGAACATTAGTTTAGCTAACTAAAGCAAGACCAGTCTAGTTTGGTTAGTGTAGCGTTTAAAGCGAAATTAAATGTTAGTTTTATACTGGGAGTTCCAGCATCTCCATTTCGATGAACTGGAGTGGAATAACTGTATTGCAGATGTTGTTTGGTGGTTGCGAGTTCAATGAAGTACATTGAGGCGGATTAGGCAGTGGCAGAAGCATATGTCTGTAAACGCGACTCTTGAGGGTTCAATTTCCACTCGGGGAATTAATTATTATCCATTTATTTTAATAATACTTTTGTTTCCTCGCTCTGGTAACAAGGTAAAGCGCGGTGTTGAGTTCCACCATTCAACATGCAACGGCTCAAAAATCGGCGGAAAATAGGAAACGGAGAGAACTCTTTGCCTACCCTGCTATATGATTGATACAGCGTGAAGGTTGTAACGATCTATAAATAATAATAATTTATTACACTATATTATAAATATAATTTGTTTAGTTCAGTTCTTTAATTACGTATTCCATTCACAAAAAATATTAAAGTAACGTAATATACCATGGAAATATAGAATATATTTATTATTATAATTAGTTATTAAAATTAATTTAATCATTATAAATAATCAGTGTGTATTATAATTCAAAAGAAATAATAACACAATTAATATTTTTTAATATTGCAAAATATAATGTTGGCTGAACAAGTTACTGTCAACGTCAACATCGAAAAAAAAATAATTTGTGATAGTTTATATTTGCAAAGCTTGTGAGAGTGAGATAGTGAATATAATTGTAATACAAGTATTCGAGGACGGTTCGTTTCGGAATACTTCGTCGGTAAGTTTTTAATAGCTTATTATTTAAACAAATTTGAGTAAAATTCATGTATATAACGTCATTTTACAGAAATAAATATTATTTCATTATTAAGAGGAAATAGATGTATAAAATTCATGTGATACCTATGTAAAATTACAATTTTAATAATGTACGCAGAATGCTTGCCGCCATCTTTGTTAGATGCGTGTATATGAATCGTGAAATTAAAGTTATATGAGTTTTTATGGTAGGTATGTCAATGCTGCGTGATGTGTGGGTTCGTTTAAATTGTTTTCATCCCCCCGCCCTTAAGTCTGGTAGAGGGCGGTAAGTTCCGCCACAACACTCAACACTGAATGTCTTCAAACTTCGCTATGTACGGAGCAAAATGTGAAACTCAGAAAACAACATTAAAAATCAACATAAAAATTAAATAACATTACTTGCATATTTTTACATGCAAAAGAAATTATAATATTCTAAAAGGCGAAGTCAGCGAGACATTCAGAGCGAGCCGGGGTGATTTAATTAAAAGTTATTGTTTTGCCTCTGTTCTCTTAGCCGCTCGGCTGCTGCTCGAAATGTGTCAGTATCATTGTTTTACTCTAACCCTACCCTAGTCCAATAATACTTGCACTTTACTACTACAGGAGGTGAAAGAAATAGAAATGAGTTTTTTCTTCTCACCCGACTGCGATCAACCCCGAAAAGAGGATTATGTTGTTAGCGTAAGTAAGTATGTATGTCCGTTCCTTTGTTCTTTGTTGTGACTGTTAAACCAGTGGGCGGTGGATTGGGCGAATTTTATTGGATATTATTAGTTTATTTAATTTAGGTAGGTGTATTGAAACTATCTTCTGACGTTATTTAAACGCTGTAAAAAAAATACTTATTTTAGGTACCCTTCGCGCTCACTAATCCAAACTATGACAAAAAACATTCTTAAGGAATAATTCTTCAAATTTAACAGTAAAATTAGATAATAGAAATAGGCGGTTCATTAAAACTTTAGCACGATCCACAAAGAGTGAATCCAATGAATAAGAAAAATGGCACAATTACGTCCACAAAGAGAAGTCTAGATGATCTCTTAATAATAGAATGGTGGAAAGTAAGATCTTTTATTAAATAAATTATATTTTTACAACTGGTGGACTTTAAAAAAGTTTGTTTTTTATACAAATTTAAAGATTTTTATGTAAATTTGTATTTTTCTTGACTATCGTAACTCAGTTGTAAAGATTCAGAATATAAACGACGATTGTGGATTCCATTTTCGCTATAAAAAATGCTATAAATATGTTGGTCGGTTATTCAAGTAATTCAACGCTCTGTTTACAGCCGCAAGACTAGGCTGGAGTCCCGCATGGGGGGCGCCCTTGCTGCAGAAGATAACTTCTCAAGCAGCTATGTAGTGCTTGCACTTTCTCAAAATTATGAAAAATAATTGAGCTATGCGCGGGATAGAGCGTGAAGTTTAAAAAAGTAACCCAGGGATTATTAACTTTTTTTAGTAAATAATAGGTATATATGTCAATAAGTTTTAAAAACTTTTTAATTTAAGCGTTTTCAAGAGACCAGTCATTTATGTTTTATACCTGTTCAATATTTTTTTTACTATTTATACTACCTAATCAATTTCCCATTTTGTATTTAGGTCTTAGATAAGTAATTTGAATAGAACGAGGAATGAATAAAATATTTCATATTCCCAACTTGACATCCAGGCTTCAAGATCTGCATCTTTTCACAAGACGCTGGGAAGCGGCCTCAAAGAGATCTTTTCTATAACTTTTGATGGAGTTTACGTTCCGTCGCATTCATTTCATTTCACTAGAAATAGTTTTAATCCAAACTTATCTGATTATTTTGCTTTTAATAAAATGGATTTCAAGTATTTTGAATGGTTTTTGTACGTGGAGGTCGTCGTGGTGCTTGTAGATTCGTTTCCACTCGGAGAGATTAACTATTTTTATTTCCTTGTAAAACCAACAAGACAAGCGCGAGTTGTTGATTTAATATTCAACATGTAATATCTTAAACATTGGGCGGTGCGTGAAAACCGAGTATCTTAACACTTTCCCTATCTTGCTATACCTACGGGAAAAAAATAGAAACACCATTTCTCTATGTAGTTTGTAAATGTAACATACTCTACAGTCAATTGTTGTCCAGCATTGTTAATTATTCGTGCAGCTTGTCCATGCACGAACAAGAAAACTGGCTCAAATTCATAAAAGTTTGTCGCTATAAATTTTGTAAACAGAAATTGCTCTCAAAAGATTTTCAAATATGCCTTTGTACTCTATGTATGTTCGTTATATTACTAATTTTGCAGTATTTTCTTTGAAAGAAGCTATTCTTAACCATACTGAAATAGCAATTCAGCAATTTGATATTAAAAATATTTTAATATTTTGTTGCATTCTTGATTCTACAGTAACTGAATTTTAGAGACTATAAAAATGGAGGCGTGACTGACACAAGGGTGTGACTGTAACGCGACGATTGTGGGTTCGAACCCCACTTGAGGAAGTGAAATATTTATTTACGTTTATTTTTCTATTTATTCACTTAACAGGCAATGCTTCTAGAATTCGGTAGAAAGTGGGGAACGGAGTATCTTAACACTAGGTTCCCTCTGCCTACCCTTCAGTGTGAGCTCTCAACAGATGCTCACAACGTTAATAAACCTTAACAAGCGCATAAGAATTTCGACATATTTGTAGCTTGTAGCTCGATAAAATTAAATTAACCAACTCCTTGTCGTACGGTCGCACGTTTGTGCTTTTAAATCACAACAATCTCCAAATTCGCAAATAATTATATAAAACTTGGAAAATTTTATTAATATTTATCTAATCCTGATAAAATAGGTTTTTTATCAGGTATCATCATTATGAACTTTGGTCCTTTTTGACGTTGGCCTCCTTCCTCTATTTTAATGTCGATTGGTTCTGCTCCGTTGGAATAGGCGAAAATCTGGCCTGAATAGAAAAAAATTATATCTTTTAAAATTTTGTTATTGATGTTTATTTGCCAAATGGTTAGAAATAGTACTAGTTGTCACCCGTAACTTTGTTTGTGCTAGTTTATTAAAAGTTTTAACCTACTAGATTTGTAAATATTCTTTAGCTTTGTTCTATACAAAAACTGGAAACCTACTGGTTGTGAGTTTGAGATACCCACTCGAGGAAATGCAATATTTGTTTAAAATATATATTTCCATTTCTTCGCTCTGTTGTCGAGGCAAAGGGCGGCCATTCAACACGCAATGTCTCCAAAATTTGGCGGAAATTTAGCAAAGCATCGGGAACTTGAATTAGCCATAATATTCATATATTGTTCCTACAATACTTCATACACATACGTCAAACGGATAAATTCCCTTTTTAAAAAATATTTTAAGAAAAGGAAAAAATAAAAAAAATATTGTACTTACATAATACAAATATTATCCAACACAATATACGAAAGTACAATTTTGCCATATTCGATTTAAAAACGTAACGTTAACTTGTGAAAATATTATGAAAAGTCTGAAACATTGAGGCCTTATCAGTGGATTTTACTACACTCGCGGTATTGGAAACATATTTTACACATTTCGATATACAATTGAAATACAAAATACAATTGAAATTTTCTGCATCCAAGTAAAAGATACGAAAAATTTAATTTTGGGTAAATAAATTATTATTGACGTTTCGCTTATTGGATCGTATAATAAAGAAGACAAATAGTGTAAAATTATAAAACTTGAAAAAAAGTCGAACTTAATATTACAAAAAGGAAGAGATTGTTTGCTTGAACATGCTGATCTAAGGGGCTACTGGCCCGAATTGCAAAATGATTTTTATATTGTTCATGTTTCGAGGAAGGAACACGGAGGAAGGAGTAGATTATCTATAAAAAAAGCGGTATACAAACAGCATGAGAGCTCCCGCTGCATATGTAAACGTTTTATCCCGTACGGCAGGAGGGAACTTTGTGTTAAGAGACACTCCGTTCTCCACTCTCCGCCGCAGTTTTGACACTAGTCGTTGAGTTGCTGAGCTCAGCGTTTGAGCTACGCAGTTTTGAGTGCGAGCAAATGAAAGTTGCGACTAAAGTGGAAAGAAAATAACTTAAATATAATCATTATTAATATTAACTCACAACCACTGTATACGTTGCACGTACCGTCTCACGGCTCCCATAAATTAATTTATGTTATTTATAAATATAAAAAACACAATGTTTTAATAAAACATGTTTAATGATGCAATAGTATATTATCTGTGCATTATTTTTACAAAAGTTAAGCTCACGTTGACTGATGACGTGCAAGTAACAATATAAAATAAAGAGATATTATGACAGAGATTAGGTGACAATATAATAATATTATTTTATCATCTAGTCCGACCACGTAGCAAAGCTCTGATGGATATATCTTTTTTTTATAAATTCTAAGTTTGATAAACCATTCCACAAAGAATGGTGCTTGAATATAAGCAAACATTGAATGTTCATAATTGACCACGTATAATAATTATCTATTTTCAGGTCGTCTTACTCTTTAATTTTCTTTTTAAAAGAATTTCAATCACAAAGACACAGCAAGAGAGACCGCAACCAATGATCCATATATAAAATGCTCCCGCCGACTCCCGCAAGGTAATTTGGCAACCAACTAGACAACTATAGCTGTTCGACAATATATTCTCATTTGCAATCTTAGCTTTATCTACTACAGTGATGCCAATAGCCTCTATGTACAATTTGTGACAAATACCAGCTTCGAATAATCTCCCGGTAATTTTGTCGAACTTCGTCACGAGCATGTGATCCGTTCTCATAAGCATTTCGTGATAAACAAACAGTATTACTTGAGGAACGCCTAGGACTCTCGCCTCGTCGTTAACTGATGTGGCTGCTTGAAGTGGAGGCAGCTGGCCATCGATTATGATAGTCGAACCTTTATGCTTCAGCATCGCTCTTTCACAATCTTTAAAATTGTCACATTCGAGTGATGTATTGGCAAATGCCTTGTGCTTTTTATCATCGATAAAATATTTTGTAAGGGACCTTAAGTATGGTGTTCTATCCGAAAGCGCCAATTCATCTACAGTTTTAAAAGTTTGGGGTGGTTGTTCTATAGTGAGATAGTAATAAAGCTGAGTTCCAATATACGACGATAAATGTATACACATGATCAAGTAAACAACGTTTAAAATTTTCTGCTTAAGACAACGAGCGTCCTGTAACCCCGATGTCCCCATCAACGCTCCCCAAGCGTAGATGAGGGTGTCTTGTATTGAATCAGACCTATTATCATACTTGCTAATCAATTTCCAAAGTGCTGTGTAAATTATATAAAATATAAAAAATATGTAAAGACCCGTTATTTTAACTATTAAAGATTGCCAAGATCTTATTTGTCTTTCCACTGTATAAGTCCAAATTACCGACTGCCCTGAATATATACCAGAGTAGGCTACGACGTCACCATATATTCTATATAAGCCTCCTGCACAGGCGTCTAGTGTACCGTTAAACAGATATTTTAAGAAATTGAAATCTAAGTAGGGATTTTCCTCTTCTCTAAATATGTAATGCATTTTTAGTGTCGCATTAAATATATTTGCAAAAATTTTCATATATTCTATATCTGCGCCATAGATTTTGTCGTTTACGAGGTCAAGATCTTTATACGACTCTTTGTTATCCAATACTGAATATGGAAATAGTGTCGCCATTCCCACATTAAAATTACATTTTTTCAAATTTCTTGGGGTTTTTATTGGAAATATATCGGTTATTTTAGTTTTTTCCAGCGTACCATTATGGCATGTGTTTATAACTTTCATCGGTGCATTTTCAGATACACGGCAAGAATGTTCATCGATTTCCGGGATTAATGTTGCCAAGTTATAAGTATCGTTTTGAGCCCTTGTAAGAAATGTGATATCATAATATAGAACGGGAGATAGAGTGTGTTCTAGGGCTTGAATACACACTTCATCTATATATGAATCAATAACAAAAATATACTTGAAGTTGAGATAGAAAATTGACAGATCAACTTTCAATGTTTCTTCACAATTATTAAAATAACTAACAATTAACATAGTGCCATCATATACCTTGCTAAGTTTTAGTAATTCCTCTCTTGTGTTTATTTTCATAAAAGGCATTTGATTTTCTATAAGTTTATCCATAAAAACATTAATTATATTATCTTCAAGAGTATTCTCATCTTCATAAATAACGATAGTTCTTTTGTAGCTTATTTGATAAACTTCAGGTATAATAGTGAAACATTTCATAAACTGTAAGCTGTCGTTGTTTTCTTCAACCTGGAATATTCCTTTGTTTATTCCAGCTATTATTCGTGCTGTCATTAAAAATATTAAGAGTTCTTTGTAAGAATTTCTCAGCAACATGTTTGCGTTCAAACTTTTAACTACGTAATACGTATATAAGATTTTTCTTGTGCGTTCTAAACTTTGTAGGTTATACATAGACCACATATTTGATAGAGGTGCCGTTAAATTTTATATTAGCTTACTATAACAATTTTATTGCAATAGTATATTATAAAAAAAAGAATGCTATCATAAAAATATCAGGAATAATCGGGATATAATGGTACCCTACTTCCAGTCAAAGCTACCTACTATCTCTACCATCTCTCTAGCTCATAGCCCAATGCTTATCGGGCTAGACCCTTTAAATAAATACTTCATTTCTTCGGGTGAGGATTGAACCCACAACTAGTCGCGTTTATAGGCACAGTTTGTTCCCCTGCGCTACGACTGCCTTCTTATTTATTAGATACATTCAATTCTAAAATATATGTAGCCTATAACGGTGTTCAAAAGCAGAGCAATTACATTAATGACACGTGCGGTTCTTACGAGAAAAACCTTTTAAGAAAACAAATTATATTTTTAAACGACTCGTTAGATATATATTAGTATCCGATATGGCTTTATAAATATGTATTTATGTATGTACTAATAATATTAGTTTTTATTGGATTGTATGGGATTGCACAATTAGTAAAAGAAACATTTCTAATCATGCCGTTTAAAGCGTCCTTAATTAAATCGCTAAGTTATAATTTTTTTGTGGTATTAAAATAGTAAATTTAATATACAATCAATTGAGTTAAATATTCGGTCACGTCGTATTAACATGTTTACCTAGCCATAGCCCACAAGATTGTTATACAATTAAAACTATTTTAAAATTAAAATTAAGTTTCAGGAAATTCAGGAACTGTAGATCTGAGTATATATATAGATAAAGGCTCTTAACAGACAGACAGACGGACTGACAAAAAGTGATATTATAAAGGTTCCTTTTTACCTTAAATGTTGCGGAACCCTAAAAACTACATACATACAAAGTTTATAACATGATGTGGTAGGTAATTAATACATTTAAAGGCAAATAAAAAGAAATGTTATAATAGAAACGTTTTATTTATAACAATGAACGTAGCACATATTATTATTTTAAAAGCTTATTATCTGCAGATAAACTCTTGTATTCTATTTCTCCATTATATTTATAATAAAAAAATAATAACATAGTGACTAGAAGGCACTTTTTCTAAAGTAGAATTTAATAAACAATGATCAGTGGAAATATATAGAAACAGAAATAGGTAAAAATAAAAAAATATATAAAACTAAAAACTTAATCTTCCTTATCTGCCCAAATGCTATCACCGTTCACTTCAGTTGTTCCTCTCACATACGACTGTATCGTTGGTAATTTGTACAGATATACAGATATGACGGATCCCGCACAGGCTCCAAGCCAATATACCAGAGCGTGCTCCATAAGGGTATGGCCATCACATCCCGCTTTCAGGGAAGTCGCTAATACAGGATTGAAATAACCCCCGGAATAGTCGAATGCTGTGAAAAATTTAAATTGTTATGTTAATATCTAAAATGTTATTTAACAATTACTGTTATATTTAGTTATTAGTTGCTAAACGACAATTAAATTTAGCTATAAATATGTTCTTCCATATTATATTTAACGTTAATAATTCAGTATTTTTTTATCTCTTAGGAAATATTAATATTATTATTTGTATTTAATTACTTATACAAAGACCAGTGTTGAAAGATTAAATGGTAAGAAGGGGAACGGAGTGACACTAGTTTCTCTGTGAACGTTAGTTTATCTCTGTCTATTCGAGTCAAATGTTGAAAAATTTAGTTTTTAACTCAGTAACAAAAGTTTACGTAAAATTGCACCTGCACGCCAATCTTCATATTTTTCAAATATAATATATTTTGACAGGTAAAACTTAACATTTAAACACTTGATGAACCTAGTATCAAGAAACTTGATCGACATTGGATCTTAAGTGCTGATCTCAACGCAACGCTTTATCTTGTTACCAGAGCGAGGAAATGAAAATAAATCATCCTCCCAAATAGAAACCCAACTCACAACCCTCGCGCTTCCAGTCAAACATCATGCCGTTGCCTCTCAGTAGGTAAATATAAATAATTATTTAAATACTAAATAATCCAAAACCACGACTACTACAATTAAATTCCACAAAAACTAGAGATACTTTCACAATTAATAACAGTATCGTCATTTCTCAAATTAAACTACATTTTAATGAAGGTGCATTAAGACTGACAAGTGAAAATGCGAAGCAAAATATTTACAGTGGACAGCCATGCTTTTTAAACCAAAATGGAATTTGAATATAAAATTTCGTTATATTTTAGTTTGTTTTTCTTATTAATGAGACGATTTTTTTAGCTTCACGACGTATCCCATAGCAGGATAGGCAGAGGAAACCGGGAATCCTAGTGTTACGACACTCCGTTCCCCTCTTTGCGAATTTTCGAGGCATTGTGTGTTGAGGGAATCCCGGAATAATGATAAAATTTGCATTATTCCGTTTCCCTACTCTGGTATTCTGTCTGGAATTTTTGCCGCTTAACAACGCAATGTCTAGAAAATCATTCACAAAGTGGGAGACAGAGAACATTAGGTTCTTTCAATGCGGTAAAAATCATGATTTTTTGTAACACTTACGCCATCTCTTCTGTTTTTTAATTAATATTTTTGATTAATATGGTGTTTATCCAATTTGAAAGTAGTCGATCCATTTTATGAAAGATATATTTTATTTAATTTTATTGTATAATTTTTCTAAAATATAATTAAATTCAGTCTAAAATTAGAATTCCATTTTAACTTTATATTAATAGAAAATCTTTTAATATTAGTCGACACAGACACAACTTCTGAAGCAAACTCATTATAAAGATCGAAAGAAATCACAAATTAAAAAGTAATTTAATCAAACTTTTAGTTGGCATGTCATCTGAGTAATTTTGTGAAGTTGGCGTTTGGTGAAAAATTGATATAAGTTTCAGGGAAACAAGTCGAGGCTCAGGTATTGCTTTTTTATCTATTATATCATTAAAAAAATCTTTTTTTTTTTCAGCTTCAAGCTGTATGGCGTACATAGCAGTGTAGGCAGAGAAATTTACTATTAAGACACTTCGTTCTTTCTTTTTTAATTAAGATTGGAGCGCTCAGAACATTTTTTATTCTTGGTAAACTGTATCAAGTAGTTAAGCATTAATTTGTCACTAACTGAAATTGCACATTGATAACTTTAGCTTATGAAACTGTTTTTTATATTTTAAAACTGTCATATTTATTTATGTGGTCAGAGTGAGAATTGGGGCAGTAGGTAGACGTCGGTTGACCTTCGAAAAAAATATCAATGATACTGAAGGTAGATCACGTAAAAAGAATGAGGATTTCCCGGAGGGCATATTTGAAAAGGTTGATGACAATGGATGAGGCTAAAGAGGTATGCAGAGACCAAAGCGTTTCGCTCTACCTCGCTAGGAATAACGCGTATGGCTTAAGAATTTTTTTTTCAACTGAGTTTAATATATTAACAAGTGTATATAAATGTATATACGAATATGTAAAATTTGTGTGGAATATGTAAAATGAGTTTGTTTCAAAGTTTCTCAAGTACCTTTTCCTACATGGATTTTGCAAAAGACAGACACACTGAGATCAGCGTTGGCACTACTGTCCTCATAGCGGTATGTCAGTACCGTATGCCTATTGAGGACCCCTGCAAAGTGATATTACTGTTGGATGAATTGCATTATGCTATTACTAAGTTGATTAAATATATGTATATGTACATCCATAAATATTATTATATACTTATATATAGTTTTGTTAAACATGAATTACTATAATCTGATCTAATCTAGCTTTACTTCGCTCTATTTCTAGCGGGTTAGTCAGAGAGAGCGAAGCGCCAAACGCTATGGTCTCTGCATATCTGTTTCGCCTTGTTCACAGTCATTAACCTCTTCTTACATGCCCTACTACTGAACTTCCTCCAATATCTTCGATACTGTGTTTTCAAAGATCAACCGAGATCTCTCCCTACCGCTCTTAGCTCACACTTTTTCTTCATATGTCTTTTCTGCTGTTCTCTCATTACGCTTTTCCATCCATCTTGTATATTCCATTACTACCGAACATATTTCCCAAATATCTGTATCAGTTGTTCTAATATATTACCATTTACACTGACCTTGCATTCCATTCTTTCTTCATTTCTTTCAAATACCAGAACTTTTGTCTTAATCGCATTCAGGCTTAGATCATTATTTTCATTCTCTTCTTTCAGACTGGTGACTAATGCCTGCAACTCACATTCTGATGATGAACACTGCATCATCTGCGTACAGCACTCTCACGTCACTTTGTTTCACATAACATTTAAAGAAATTACAAGGTTAGATTTTTAATGGTTTTTACAAAGATGGTTAATAAGATTAGAATAATTCTAGATAATATATCTGAAACGTGCATAAACCTTTTTTTATCATGCATACAAATTTATGAAATATATAAAAACAAACAAAAATATATCTATAATTTGTACGTAAGAAGAAAAAGCCTATTAAAGATATATGTTAATCCTTCTATAATATATATAAAAGTAAAAAGTTTAAAAAACAAAAAACCTAAGACAATATTTAGAAACAAGTAATTTCACGATATAAAATAAAATACAATATATATTTTCCATTTAGGATGTAAACACTGTTCTCAATTTTTTGCTTTTAAACCCAAGCCACTTAACAAAATAAACATAAAAACTCACCAGCAACGACAAGAGAAGTGCCAATGAAAGAGTCAATAGCTGTCGCGTATCTTGGGTTCAGGTCGCTTAGGGACCTGGATGCTAATCTGCAGAGGCATGTTGCAACACCTTCCACCACAGCACCGTACAAAACTGGTACCTTTCAGTACAAAAAAGATATATGATATTAATATTTTTCATTTTTTTAGTGTCTTATTGATATTTTTTTTAGTGTCTTAGTGTTTTATAGCAGGGTAGGCCAAGGAGACCTAGTGTTAAACCACTGTGTTGTGAAAGCACCAACCAGTTTTCGAGACATTGTTGAGTCGCAGAGTTCATAGTCATGCTTAAAATTTAAATTCAAAATATTCTTTATTCAAATAAACTATGTTATAGCACTTTTAAAACGAGACCTACTTAGTCTACCAGAATATTCCCCCGAGTGGGTATTGAACCCACCACAGTCGAAAATTCCAGTTAACACTCGCACACGATTGTACTACACACGCAAATACAGCAAAAACCGAACACAATTAGTATATTAGGTTAATTGTTCTGTGCCCTGACGGACTCTAGTGCTACCATCTAAGTAAATGGCGCCTTGTCTGGAGAGGACGTTGCTATGGCGCCCCCGTAACAACCGGAAGAGTGTGTTCCTCCGATTTGCATTTGGGGCGCGAGGGAATTGTTAATTACTAATTGACGATCGGGGCTGGAGGGTGCTATTTAGTTAATATGATGAAAATGTAAACCCTTTTTAGTGTTTTTTTTTTATATTATTCGAATTTAGTATGAAACTCAGCTAGCTATTTATCGTAGTTAGGTAGTTTGTAGAATTTAACTAACGAAGGTTCTTGACACTACATTCTTTCCTTCTGTATGCGGAACACAGGGTGAAGATAAAAATTAGAAAGATTTTGGGGTACTTCGAGTTAAAACACTAGGATTTTGGGAGAAAAGTTAAGAAAACTTATTATTGACTAAACAGACATCACAATTTAATGACAAAAATCACATTACTCTATAATCAACATCAAAATTAACAATATAAATATATCTGAATTAAAACTTAAAATCTGATATTTATTAAGCACATCCCAATTGTACCATAATCAATGAAATTATAAATATGAAAATTGAATAATTTTAATATGTTTAAAATTTATATAATAACTGAAATGACGAACAACAGTTTCAATGGCTCTTCACTACATCAAAATGAGCAGTTATTTCTGTAAAGACCACTGTAATTCAATTTTGAATGTTGAATTATTGAAATAATTATTTTATACAAAGTATTTTAATTTCGTTTTGATAAGCTCTTTTATTGTTATGTTCGGTATTGTACTAAGAAAGAAACAAAAATATTAAGAAATGTCTAAAATTTGAATATATCGGAATTCGACCCGCGCGTTTAGGCGTATAAAATTTTTTACGCAGTCGATAAAAAGGAATGGCTTAATTGTTGACGAATGTTCTGAATCCAAGAAGCACGGTCTTAAGTCCCGTTAACTTAATTTTTTAAAACGTTTTCAAAAATATTTTTCTTATGTGAAGTAAAAAGCTATAATATCACCTGTAAATCAGCAGTACAATCCTCGAAGGCCTTATTCTTATGTGTTTCAGAGATCTCCAACGCCCAGTACATCTGTACGTACTTGAAGATGAGCAGACCGCCCCCCAACTCCGCCCATGTCTTCAACACTGCCTTGCGGACGTCGCCTTTACCTGTGAGTAGCGTTAGTTAGGATCAAAACTTTGTTTAAAAGCGCATCGTGCAAACTAGGAGCAAACTTGGATTTAGTTTTAGTACTGTTCCAGCCTACGGAAACTGCTATAGTTGAGTATTGGACTCGACTTTTTACTTTATGAAAGGTAGTGGGTTCAATTTGTATAATATAAATATGAATGTGATTGTACATATAATTTTATTTTTGACAATAAAAAAGTGTGTTTGAATATATCATTTATATCTATACGTATATAATATAAAGTGCTGCCGATGCCTATGTTACGGAAAGACAATTTTACAACGAAATTACTCGACTTGAAATTTGACATGTAGAACGGGAAAAACTAAATTTTCCTTCACTTCTCAAAGTATTGCACTCGAAGACACTATTTTTTTAATCCATACCTATATTATAAATTCGTAAGTAACTCTGTCTGTCTGTCTGTCTGTCTGTCTTTTACGCAATCATGGGCAAACCGCTAATTTCATTGTGATAAAATACTCATATAGAGATACTTGAGGGTCCCGGGATGAACATAGGATACTTTTTTTTCTCATATTTGTAATATTGTCGATATATTATACCAATATATTAAAATAATTAATTTGACAAGCAATTTATTCCGCCATGTTAATAACAATCGTCGCTACGCGTTGCTAAGCAACGGCTAGCAAAGTTTGTTGTTTTAAGAAAACGTCACCCAAAGTGATATAGATATAGATTTGTATACATTAACAAAAATTAGATGATTTCTATAATTTGATATTCATCTTTACGAAAATAAATATAATAGTCACTTTTAGCATTTCATCTGGATGGAAATTATAGTTTACTGTATAACATTCTAATAAATAATTAAGATGTCACTGATTCCAAATGACCTAGCCTACGAGTGGTATAGTATGACCGACGCGAACGGGCAGATGACTTTGATGATTTTGTAAATTTTTATATATTTTCGAATTACTATTATTTTTTATGTAATTATTTGCTGCTTATAATTAATTTATCTCAGTTCGGTTATCTATACCGATGTTATGCACTTAAAATATCGTAATTTTAATCATTTGGGATTTTATTTAATATTGTTCGCAAAAATTAATAATTATTTAATATAGAAAAATGTTTAGTACGCGCGCACGGCAAACTTTAGGTACTTTTTCTAATATTAAGAATTTCCTTTAGTTACTTTTACTTCTTTTGTTTGTTCATTTCGGTTACTCAGATATTTTTTCTAATAATAAATCTCCACTTATTATTATTTTTTTTTAACTTATTTTAATTATTGAGGATTATATTTTTGCGGGCGTAGCCGCGTCGGGGCCCACTAGTATATAAATTAAAAAAAAACCCAACTGCATGACTGCACAAACAAAAAAGAAAAACAAATCCAAAAGTTTTTTAGATTTAACAATCGGGACCCATTAAAAT
Organism: Heliconius melpomene melpomene; assembly: GCA_000313835.2. Classification (NCBI taxonomy): domain Eukaryota; kingdom Metazoa; phylum Arthropoda; class Insecta; order Lepidoptera; family Nymphalidae; genus Heliconius; species Heliconius melpomene. The sequence continues at coordinate 612,303 of HE671545.1, forward strand.
TTAATAGGCCTCCTTGTTTAATTTAAATGAGTCTTCTTAACATTTTAATATACTAAAATTAAATCAGCTTCATGCTGTAACCCGCACACAGCAGGGTAGGCAGAAGGAACCTAGTGATAACAAACTCCGTTCCCCACTTTCCGCCGAATTCTAGAGGCACTGCGTGTTGATTTGCGGATCATAACGCCGCGATTTGCCTTGACACCAGAGCGAAGAAATGGAAATATAAATTTAAATATATATTTCATTTCCTCGAGTGGGAATCGAACCCAAAACCAGTCAATTTTACAGTCACACTTCGTGCCCCTGCGCTACAACTGACCTCATCATTTAATATACCTAGTAGAAAACTTCAAGATAAGGATACCTTCAATGATATCTTCAATGTGTGTGTACGGACAGGCGGATGCATCTCCCCAGTTCAACGACCACCAAATGGTTAGAGCAAACAAGAAAATAGCATACGTCGCTACACCAAAGTTGTCAGCAACTGTAAATTATAGTTTTGAAATCATTAATAAATGATATTTATTTAAAAAAAACAGCCTGTATATAAAAGTGGAGTTGGAGTATCCTTTATTTGCATTGTGCCAAATTACCTAAAAAAACAATGTAAATCTGATATTTTCTTTTACATACCAACAATAAGTTCAAAACAGCATCCACATAACTCAGCCGCGGCAATAGCTTCTTCTAGAAGTAGCCTCACAAAGGGTTCCTTGACATATTTCTGGACCAATCTTCTCGCGCAGTGGGCAAGTAAAGAAGTGAGAAGAATGAACAGAGTTGACACCACTAGTGGTGCAAACGTCACTTTGTTTATCTGAAAAAATACATATTAACATATTATAATTAGTTTCATATTTTACTCACACACAATAACTCCAATGTTTGGTGAAAGATCGGAGGTGTCTTAATTGGAACGGAATGTTTTAACACTAAGTTTCCAGGTTCCCTCTGCCCAACTTCACGCTGTAGCTGTCCCGTATACCCTGAGATCCGGCCGTTGAATCCTGCATAAACGAGTTTTCTTAATTAAACCTATATTAATGAATAATACATGATTAGTAGAACAGATTACACCTGGGTTGCCTGGAAGAATCCTGCCGCAATCACCTTTAATTACATTTTTTCGTAACTCGTTTTTGGAGAAATTTGCACCCATACGTTTTTTATATGAATCGCACATCATTTGAAAGATAATCGCATAAGGAATTGGAAAATTAAGGGTTGCCAGCTCTCAGTCTGCCGCAAGTCTAGGGTTGCCTGGTTTAAAGTTGTCACTAAATGTTAAAAATTTGCACTCATGTGTTTTTTTGATGAATTATATATCAAATTAAAGCTTATTTTTTTCTGAACACTATGAAACAGGGTTGCCTGGAAAATTCCTGCCGCAAACAGGGGTTGCCAGCGTTTGAAATATTTTATTCCGGTTCCGTTTGACTATGAGAATAGACGATGAAATGCGCGGTCTGCCTTATGTTTTAAAGTAAAATATTATATAATAGAAGATCAATCTTAAAATCAATATTTATTCTAATTGTTCACCTGTTAAATGATGATTTTAATCATATTAAGCACACGCAGAAAACTATTTAAAGATCATAGGGCAGAAGAAATCATTCTTATTTTTCAAGTAAAATAATAATCCATAATATTGAGTCTTCGCAAAATTTATTTAATAAATAATAATATTTACTTAAATAACCCTTTTAAAACAACTAAATTATCTAATTAAGTAAATGTTTACAAATATCGATCTACTATAAGGTATTAATTACAACATGTTTCCTTAATATAATGAGAGGTGACAATTATCGCGGATATTTTTTTTATTAATTAAGAAAATGTGGAAAATTACATTTCAATAAACAATCTCTCTCTCTCTCTTCGCCCTCTGCTTGTTTGATTTGACAACGCCGTCCGTATCCGTAGAAAGAACTATGGCGCCCATCTTTTTGGTACGAATATTTACGTTTTTGCAAAGTAAATGAAAACTATTCAACTAATAAAAACTATTAAAAAATATAGATAAAAAAATGTCGCTAGCAAGAACTTCTCCGTCTATGCTGATAGTTTTTAAGGTATTTAGGTCTGAACGAATTGTTCTTATAATTATAATAAAACGTAATCACTCACTAATGTCCCTAACTTAGTATAATCAAAACTGAGGCAACTCCCACGGCCACAATTGTCTACATTTTATTAAACTATATAATATTAAATATTAAAGTATACTTACGTTTTGCATTACAAAATAATTAAAAAATACTTCTTTATATTTTTGTTTTAAAACAATGAACTTTTTGTAACACTGTAAATGATAACCGTGCATTGTGTCACTATTTAAAAAAATGTCACTGTATTTAAAATTCATTTTTTGGCGAAACAATAAGATAATTTTACACTTTCGGAAAGATTCCTTGTTAAATTCTATCACATTTTCACATCTTCATTTTTGTCAAGTAAAAACGTCTTTACTCCAAAACTAAAGGTAAGTAACTAAGTAATATGCTCAAAAACAACTCATTTGGCCATCTGCACTTTTATTGCATTTAGAAACAATACATCTTCGAAAATAATTTTATTGCATTTGGTTTGCTTTGTATGGCGCCGCAAAATGTTTATCTATACTAAAAAATAGCTAACTAATTGATATTTGCCGACTCTTGATCATAAACCGTAAATAGCGTTTATTAGTCGGCATTACTGTCGGATTTTCTTCAAATTTATTTTGCTAACTTAGTTTTGTTTATTATAATTCTATTATGTATATTTTCTTTATCTTTTTAATAATTTGCTTTCCTATGCAAATTATTAAAAATTGCGTGAGAAAAAAGAATTGCGGCAAGCATTGTCAAATCAAATAAGTAGAGGACGAAGAGAGAGAGAGAGAGAGAGAGTTCATTGAAATGTATTTTTCAATATAATTAATTAAAAAAATATCCGCAATAATGGTCACCCTTCATTATATTAAGGGAACATGATGTATATGTATGTATATTAATACCTTATAGTAGATCGATATTTGTAAACATTTATTTAATTAGATAATTTAATTGTTTCAAAATGGTAATTTAAATTAATAAATAAATATTAGTATTTAGAAAATAGATTTTGCAAAGACTCAATATTATAGATTCATTATTTTACTTGAAAAATAAGGATGATTTCTTCTGCCCTATGATCTTTAAATAGTTTTCTGCGTGTGCTTAATATGATTAAAATCATCATTTAACAGGTGAACAATTAGAATAAACATTGATTTTAAGATTGATCTTCTATTATATAATATTTTACTTTTAAAACATAAGGCAGACCGCGCATTTCATCGTCTATTCTCATAGTCAAACGGAACCGAAATAAAATATTTCAAACGCTGGCAACCCCTGTTTGCGGCAGGAATTTTCCAGGCAACCCTGTTTTATAGTGTTCAGAAAAAAATAAGCTTTAATTTGATATATAATTCATTAAAAAAACACATGAGTGCAAATTATTAACATTTAGTGACATGTTTAAACCAGGCAACCCTAGACTTGCGGCAGACTGAGAGCTGGCAACCCTTAATTTTCCAATTCCTTATGCGATTATCTTTCAAATGATGTGCGATTCATATAAAAAACGTATGGGTGCATATTTCTCCAAAAACGAGTTACGAAAAAATGTAATTAAAGGTAATTGCGGCAGGATTCTTCCAGGCAACCCAGGTGTAATCTGTTCTACTAATCATGTATTATTCATTAATATAGGTTTAATTAAGAAAACTCGTTTATGCAGGATTCAACGGCCGGATCCCAGTCTAGTATAACAGAGTAGATAGAAAGAACTTTATGTTAAGTCACTCTTTTCTTCGCCTATTTTGAGTGGCGGAACTGAACCCCGGAATGTCTCATTATTTTTGTTCTTGTTTGTGCATTGCCACAGTACCAACTTGCTGTATTTTACCTAATTTTGATTAAATATAAATAAAATGTTGTATGACTTCAGTTATTAGAGTTCTTCGGTCCACCATCTACAAGCGATATGACGATATTTTTCATTCTCCGGCCAGAAAGAGTCCTTAAGTAGACGAATAGAAAACTAAATGACTTTTCACTACTTGGAGCTGGAGCTATGTGAATGTAAAGAAATGTGTATCGTATATTTGTTCTATTTGCAAGTAAGACATACTAACGAGATTATATTTTAATACTATAAAGTAAAAGTAGATATTTTATTTAATTTATTGTATTTGAACTAAAGTGGACTGTTACGGTTCTGCAACATATATTCTTTGTTAAAAATAAATAATTGATATTTAGTCTATCTGGAAATAATTAAAAAAAATCGAGAAATGATTAGAGAAATTATTAGAGAGATATTTTCGTACAAGCATAAAAAGTGCTTGGATTTGAATACGTTACTTTGAAATTCCAAAAAAAAAAATCTTTTAAAAGTGTATGCTTAAGAATCATGGTAATATTTCTTTATGTAGTGGGAAATGGATTTCTAAACGGGGAACGGTGGGTTTTAACATTAGGTTCCCGGGTTCCCTCTGCATATCCTGGTAAGTGAGGTGATACGGTCTGAACCTAAAAAAAATAGATGCGATGTGTGGCGATAGTGGTGGAAGTCCATATAATTCGTTCCCCGCGTGGAAATCGACCAACAACTAGCGGGCTCAGATATAATACATAATTATAATATAATCATAGAATATTATTATTATAATAATTCAAATAATATTACCTAGACAGTTCCGTAATATTGTATACGTAAGCTTAACGAGATAATAAGCGTGTGTGCTCAGTTGCAAGTTTCGAACTGAAAGTATACTAACTAGAACACGTCCTCGTACAGTTCCAGCGAACTTTTAAGGAACTTCACTTTTCTCTATTTTCCCATAATATTTAAGATACATTATAATTTTATAAAGTAAAGTTTTATAATAAGCCTGTAATATGCGTTGAAGGTTTTTCATCATTTTAAGTAGATTGTTTTTGCTTGCAACTTATCATTTTAATCAGTTTTCTACCCTGCCTTGTTTTCCTTTTTTTTAGCTTTACGGTGCACATAATTAGAAGAAGGCACCTAGTGTTATGACACTCCGTTCTTTACTTCAAGACATTGGATATTGGAAGGCGGAAGTCAATGTTACAGGTCGTCCATGGAATGTAGCGTAAAGCTAAAAAAGGTTGCATATGTTGTTTTTTCCAGGTAATGCCTCTAAATTACTCTCTAAAGTGGGATTTCAGTGACTCATCACTGTTCTTTCTTCTTTTCCAAATAAGTAAAAACATATAAAGTAAAAAAGGACTGCGTTATTTAGGTTCATGCTGCATCCCACACATAGCAGTGTACGCAGAGAGAACCTGGGAACCTTAAAAGTTTTAAAATATTTCGTTCCCATGCATTTATACGCGATTACTACGAAAGTTTTACATTTAATTGAATTTGTAAATGGAGACATTGTGAAAAATGAAAAAGAAAATCTTAATAAATCTAATAAGTTTTAGAATATAATTTTATTTTTCATTTCTAACGTGAATAAGGTGGGAAAATAAATCGTCAGGTATAGAGAGTCCGGGTCAATGCAGGGTGCCACAGTACTCGTACAGTGCCAACTTGTCAAATCGAATTTTAGTTTCAAAATGTTTACACACCAGTCCTACGGATGACGGATACTGAGGGAAATATACGTGGATATATTTTGTTTATTGTTTATTATTTTTTTTAGCTTCACGCTGTATCCCGCACACGGCAGGGTAGGCAGAGGGAACCTAGTGTTAAGACACTCCGTTCCACACTTTCTGCCGAATTCTGGTGGCATTGCGTGCTGAGTGGCAGAACTCAGCACCGTACAGTTTATCATTTTATATTTATTATGTACTTACTGCCCATCCAAAACGTCAACGCAATCCAAAAATACCATATATCAATTTTCAAATATCACAAAGATATCAATTTTGGTGTATGAAATTCACTGCGTAATCAAAACCTATAGAGTACCTCCCGTGAACCTACAATATTGAAATTTGACACGAAGAACTGGCAATACAAATACAAGATAAAAAAATTCATAAATTGAAAATTTATAGATATTTTATAAAAAAATAATTATAAGCTTATAGTTCATTTCAGAGAAAATATTAACATGGGTTATTAACTTTAGTTTGTCATCTTCTTAAAGCTGGCCTAATTGGTTTTAAATCTAAATGATTTCAGCTATGTGTACTCCTGTGAGGTAATGATTTAGAAAGGAATCGGTAGCTGCCTTTAACCCTTCTTATTTATTACTTTAAAAATCATAAAAAATGTAACGATATAATGTATTTCCATTACGTACTCGTATATTCTCACAACTCCCAATAGACGACTCTTTGAATAGGCAGCGAATATACCGCAGTACATGCATATATACTCGTATATCCATACCTATATTATAAATTCGAAAGTAACTCTGTCTGTCTGCCTGTCTGTCTGTCTGTCTGTCTGTCTGTCTGTCTTTTACGCAATCAGGGCCAAACCGCTAATTGTGATAAAATACTCATATAGAGATACTTGAGGGTCCCGGGATGAACATAGGATACTTTTTTTTTCTCATATTTGTAATATTTTCTTTGTATACCAACATATTAAAATAATTAATTTGACAAGGAATTTATTCCGCCATGTTTATAACAATCGTCGCTACGCGTTGCTAAGCAACGGCTTGCAAAGTATGTTGTTTTAAGAAAACGTCACCCAAAGTGAGTTTGCTTAACGCGTACATGGCGCGCGCCTATATAGATTTGAACACATTAACACATTTCTATAATTTGATATTCATCCTTATAAAAATAAATATAAGAGTCACTTTTAGCATTTCATATAGATGGAAATTATAGTTTACTGTATAACATTGTAATAAATAATTAAGAAGATGTCACTGATTCGAAATGACAGCCTACGAGTGGTATAGTATGACCGACGCGAACGGGCATATGACTTTGATGGTTTTGTAAATTTTTATATATTTTCGAATTACTGTTAATTTTTATGTAATTATTTGCTGCTTATAATTAATTTATCTTAGTTCTGTTGTCTATACCGATGTTATACACTTAAAATATCGTAATTTTAATCATTTGAGATTTTATTTAATATTGTTCGCAAAAATTAATAATTATTTAATATAGAAAAATGTTTAATACGCGCGCACGGCAATCTTTAGGTACTTTTTCTAATATTAAGAATTTCCTTTAGTTACTTTTACTTCTTTTGTTTGTTCATTTACTTTTCGGTTACTCAGATATTTTTTCTGATAATAAATCTCCACTTATTATTATTTTTTAACTTATTTTAATTATTTAGGCTTATATTTTCGCGGGCGTAGCCGCGTCCGGGCCCACTAGTTAGATAATAATCTAATCATTTTTATATTTTCCGCAATCCTTATTTTTCTATGAGTGTGAAAAGTGAGCGGTAAGAGAGGTAGGGGGAGACCTCAATTGACTTTCGAAAACACAGTATCAAAGATACTGGAGGAAGGTCACGTAAAAAGCACGAGGATCCCCCGGAGGGCATGTATGAAGAGGTTGATGACAGTGGACAAGGCGAAAGAGGTATGTAGAGAGCGTAGCGTTTGGCGTTCCGTTCTCTCTGACTACCTCACTAGGGATAAAGCGTGAAGCTATGTTTTGTTATGTTATGCTTATTTTTATTTTCATCGTTTGAATCGTAAAATAAAAAACGTAGGTATATTATCCTATCCTATCCTATCCTATATCTTATAAAACAAAGTCGCTTTTCGTGTCTGTCTGAACTTTCTAACTCTTCTTCTTCTAAACCACCCAACGGATTTTTATGCGGTTTTCACCATTAGGTCGTGTATTTCTCAGGGAAGGTTTATATATAGTTTATTATTTGTACATTCTTATGTAAATTAACATAAATACGATAAATGTGTATAAAGTCCTACCCGTTGAGATACTTTCGCGCATGCGCTGCTTTAATGGTAAGTAATATATGAAAATAATGTACTGGAGTATTATTCCTCTTAAAAAGATCTACAAAAAAGTCCGCGAGAGCATATTTTTATCTTTTAAGGATAACGTGTAGTGATCATATTTCTGTCTAAAAATAGTAATTTCAATATATTTTTTATTGTGAGGGATATTTTTCCATAATGGTATTAATCCTTATTATATCCTATATCCTTTAAAATACTTTATTAATTTTCTACGTTAAACGAAGATAAAATTTGCTTTTTACACTATTTCAAAATTGCGAATAGTTTTAGAGAAAAACGCATTTAATTGTTGACACATCAGCTGTATGTTACTCAAGTTTCACTAATCCCTTACTCTCAGCATATAAATAAGTATATTAGTTACGTTGGCCATTTATTGTAGACCAAAACTGTCTTTTACTGTTTTTTCATTTTAATAAGTACTTTAGAAGTTGTTACAATATCAAAACATCCTTGCTGCGAAACGCGCCCCGCGACGTTTTGCTTATACAAGCGGGTCATGAGTAGTCATCGGTGGTTCATTGGTAGAATGCTCGCCTGCCACGCGGGCAGCCCGGGTTCGATTCCCGGCCAATGCATTCTATTTAATTTTCCTCACAGGCAGCCACGTAGTGTTTGCTTTTCATCAGGGACAGAATACCCTCTTCAGCATTAACCCACCCATATTACCCACAAGCTCGAAAAAAAACCCGCCCGCTATAGAGGCATAGCAACGAAGATTTAGATGCGTTTACACGTATTGGATAATTAGAGTTGTATGTATTATTTCAGCGCGATATATTTGGTTTCATATTTTTTGTAGTAGTTATTAGTAGGTAGGCTTTTGTTTTTAATTTCTTCCGTTTAAAAATAGTCATTTAACTTTCTAAAAATAGTCATTTAAATATATTTTAATAAGTACTCGAAAAGAT
>HE671546.1:0-177018 GCA_000313835.2 Heliconius melpomene melpomene
AATTTTTGATAATGTTGATGATAGGGCAATGGGTCTGTAAGAGTTAGGATCAGATGAACATTTTCCAGGTTTAAGGATAGGGACAATAATTTGGGATTTCCACGAGTTGGGGATATTGCCTGATTGAAATATATTATTAATTAAACTTAAAAAGACGAGTTTAGCTTTCTCACTAAGTCTAGTGATGAAAGAATAATAGACACCATCTTCTCCTGGACTAGTGTCTTTTAAATCCGCTAAGATGTTTTTGAGTTCTTCAAAGGAAAAGGAGGTATCCATTTCCTCTGAAGATTCAACCAGCGTGGATGTAAGGAGGTCTTGTGATGGAACAAAAGGAGGAGCTAATTTGTCTGCAAAATCATTAAGCCAAATAGAAGGATTATTGGAATTAGGACTGTCGACATTGTTAAGTGACCGGCGAAATCTCTTAACATTTGTCCAGACAAGGGAAGAAGAGGAGCGGGGACTAAGGGATTCACAAAAATTAACCCAACCAAGTTTTTTCTTCTTCCAAATCAAATTCCTAAATTGCGTATCGGTACGTAGATACTCATCGTAATTCTCCATTGTCATAGAGACTGCGTATGACACCTCGGCAGATATTCGCCGATCGACAGAGTCAGAGCATTCCTGATCCCACCAGGGATTGGAAAGCATCTGGTTCTGAATGGAGAGTTTTTGGGGATATGAGAGTCTGCCGCAGCTAAAATGGCTGAGACAAACCGATCATAACAAACAATGACATTCTCATAATCAATAGATTCAGGAAAATTGGACAACATACAATCCACAGAGTCAGCATACTCAATCCAGTTAGCTTTTTTTAAATTAAATTTGAGAAGCGGATAAGGATTTGGTGTAGGTAGTGGTCTATTACTAAGGGATAAAAGAATTGGGAAGTGATCACTACCAAAGGTGGAAGGAAGAATGGACCAAGATAATTTGGGAGCAAGGGAAGGAGAAGATAAGGAGAGGTCAATGGCAGTCCTAGGATTCTGATTAGGATTAACCCTACGAGTCGGCGATCCATCATTGAGAATGCAAAGATCTACATCATCAATCATATCCACCAACGAAGGTGAAAATCCATCACAGTAATAACACCCCCACAAAGTGTGATGAGTGTTAAAATCACCCAGGACCAACACAGGACTAGGAAGCGAAGAGATGATAGATTTAAGCTCTAGGAAGATAGAAGAGGAAGGACGGGGGATATAGACAGATAGAAAGGAAATATCAAAGGCCCTCACAGCAACAGCATTAATCTGTTGACTGTGAGTTGGGAGAGGAATACGGGAATAAGGAGAGGAGTGCCGGATAAGGATAGCACTACCCCCATACCCATCATTCCTGTCCTCCCTTAAACAGGAGAAGCCCGGCACCCTAAAAGGAGAGCCAGGCAACAGCCATGTCTCCGAGAGGGCAACAATGATAGGCTCATGCAGTGAAACAATATTAAGTAGTTCGTGCCTTTTAGGCCGAATACTTTTACTGTTCCATTGCAGGAATTTCAGTGGCGCCATTATTAAGGAACTTATTGCAAATTTTGGAAAGATTTAAGGCAACGTGGGACGGTAAAGAAAGTTCATCAAAGGTGGAAATTATGCTCACAAGAATATCTGTTAGGGCACCTAACAGATCATTTTTAGATGCTGTTGAGTTGTCAAGACTTTGATTGAGAGCACAACCATTAGGAAGGGAGGAGGAATTATTACCAATTATGGACTGGTGAGCTTGTCTATCAAATCCCTTTGCTGAGAGGAGCGCGGGGACGTGGGGTTTGGAAAATGGTCTTACGGTAGGACTTACTAAGTGGTACAGGAGCAAGCTGGTGAGGGATAGGCGTCGAGGAAACATGAGGGGAAAACATAACCTTAGCAATATCTGCATAGGATTGTTTAACAGGAGGGAAACGGGAGGATGCTTCTATGTAAGAAATGCACTCTTGGGACATTGCAATTTTGATGGACTGCTGCCTTGCAAACTCAGGACAGTCCTTGTCTGTTGAATAATGCTTGCTAGCACAATATAAGCAGTTTGAATTTTCCTTGGTTGCGTCACATGTATCTCCAGTATGATCCTGGGAACACCTGTAGCACCTGGGCTTTGATCGGCACTGTGATTTAATGTGGCCAAAACGACAGCAATTCAGACATTGTATTGTTGGGAATTTGTATGGTTCTACAGGAAGCGAGGAATGATAGGAAAAGACCCTATCAGGCAACTCTTGTCCACGGAAAGTGACCACAACCGACTGAGTCGGAATCCATGTAGTCACCCCCTCACTAACATTCTTCCTGTTCAGCCTCCTTGCTTTCATCACTAGTCCACTTCCAGAGGGAAACACCAATGATTCGACAAGCTCGTCTAACGAAAAGTCTACGGGAACATCTCTTATTATGCCCATTCGAGTTATATTAAATGTTGGAATAATGGCGACATATTTACACAAACTCAATACTGGGTTAGTTAAAAATAAATTCGCTGCAGTAGCCGTTGAGAATTGAACACTAATTTTATTGCGTCCAATGTTCTTAACACCATCCTTAGTAATATCAGAAACTTTATTCCTATGTAGGAACTGGCCAAATTTTATTGCTTTAATAGCGGTACCCGCAGCGGGGTCTGGAGTTTCCCTCGACACATAAACAATGAAAGGGCCTTTATCGGATTCTAGATAGGATTTTGGGCTCTCGGATAAGGAAGGATGTATATACAAATTCTGGATTGAGGGTGTAGCGGTATCGGGATTTATTATTGTTTTTTTAATGAGACCATCACTATTAGCTGGTGAGTCTCCACTTTGTCTCTTTCTAGACGACAACTGTGAGTCCATACTACCTCCAGGATCAGGGGGATCAGGAGGTCGAACCGGCTCCATTGCCAATAAAAATAACCTAACCTACTTTATAATACAATTACGCTACATACAAAACAACACAAACACTTACTACAACCAACCACCTTGCTAAGATAAATTCTTTTATAACTTTCAACTTTTTGAACAACAAAAAAGAAGGATATCAGCACTAAAATAACAAAACTCTCACTAACACGTGTGTCAACCAAAACAAACGTCAGCGAAGTCCGTAATGAAGTTTTTAAAATAGATTTGTTTCCTTTGTTTCTATAAGTTTATTTAGGTACCGAGACCGTCCTGGCGCAGCGGTGCGGGATCCAGCTGTAAATGCAACGGTTGTGGTTTCATTCATCGATGATTGACACTACGGGAAATTAATTATTTTCATTTCCTCTCTCTGATTAAAAGACAAATTGTGGCGATAAATTCTGCCACAATGTCTCAGAAATTGAACGACGAAGTAGTTTCTAAGGGTAGGCAGTGTAATGCGGGAAAAAGCGTGAAGATAAAAAATATATAGACTAAAAATATTACAGGCACAGTAATTAAACTGTCATTAAAAAATATAATAAGTAATTAAATCGTTTGTTATTAATCAGAAAAAAAAACATTGGTCCCTCATTATCAAAACACAAAAATGACACTTTTACAAAAAAATACGGTTTTTGGGAGCTAAAAAAATTGTGTGTGGAATGAGGAGGCGAAAATTGTAATCGCTCATAATGACGTAACTCTATACTTTATGGGCTCGAAGGAATTTAATTTTGGCTCTTTATTTTTGCTTGCGTTATTACGTTGGTATAATTGAGAATTTTTTAGAGGACAATTCCTAAGTCCAATGGTTCTCGGTGTTTTAGTTTAAACATAAAAATATTATTCTTCTGCTGTTTCCATATATATCAGAAGTTTGACACTACAAGAGTCACTTAGTGTCAAGATATTCTTTTATTTCACCCTAATTTGGAACTCAATATCGCCCTTTCGGATTTTCTTTAGATTACTCTACGTACTATTTAAGTATTACTTTGTTTCCTATGTCAGACACAGAAAAAATTCTGACATAACATAGAATTTAAAGCCACAAATAAACCAGTGTATTAGTGTAACATGTGTACTAATCTAAAAAAAACGTATATTAAAAGATTCAATCAGCATTTTTCCATATCATTACCTTTGAAAATATCAAAAATATCACACTTTTTTGTAAGGAATCGGGCAAATATCCTTTGTTCAAGTTTCGGGGCGACAGAGGCGATATCTCGAATGTAGAGACCCCGTCCAAAAAGTTTTCGACATCAAGTGATAAACTCTGATAATTTATCTTGGGACTTCCCGAACTAGTAGTTCATATTAGCATCAAAATAAAGAACTTGTAAATAGTTCCAGTAATAATATTTTAAGTTTTCGTCCCGTGGGATTGCTTATTTGTAAAGTTTTTTCTTGCCGGAAGTTGTCGAATTTTAAGCATTTATTTGTGTGCGGTCATATCACTAGGACTTACATTTTTCGGTATCTTTTTACTAGATAGGGTGACAGGGTCAATCAATAATTCTGATTTGTTTTAGTTACGTTTTAAAGTGGGATTTTAAGAATTTAATTGTGTAGAGTTAATGTAGGGTCATATCACTATGATTTACTATCGTAATTCGGTGAATGTAAACGCGATGGTTGTCAGTTCGATCCTCTCTACGCTCTGGCAAAACAAAATGCCACGTTCCGTCACTCGACATGCACACGTCTTGAATTCGTCGGGGGAGTGGAGAACGGAGTGTTTTACTCTACACAATAGATTCCTCTGCTTACTCTTTACATGTGTAATAAAGCATGAAGCTGTAATATTTTTCTATATTTTTAAAATAATTTTATCATTTTAATATTAAAATTAACGTAATAGCTGTCAGTGTTTGTGACAGTAATGAGCAAAAGTAATATTTTTAAATGTTATACAAGAGAAAATGTAATACATCGCAGGATTCCTGCTTCCGACAGTTTATTAGTCTTCAGTTAAAAAATAAAAAAATATACTATAAATTTTGTATTTTAATTGGATCAAATAGTAAAGATATTGCAGCATAGTTGTTGAAAATAACCAATGGATGGTTTTAAGTTCGATTTTTACTTCGGAAAATGCTTTAATTTATTTCTTCCTGGTTAAACAAATTTGAAGTTTAGGTTACGCGTTAAAGTTAAGTACAGAGTACTTTTATATAAATAAGAATTCTGTGTCTAAGTATGACGTCAATTTCCACCAATTAACACAAATGAAGTGGGCTAAAAGTAAGACTAAATCTACGTCTAATCTGGAAATAGTCAAAAATTAAATAATAACCTATGCTCTAATCATAGAAATAAAAAGCCATAAAAACTAGTATCAATACACACCATTCTCCACTTTCAGCCCGAATTCAAGACACCAGACATTTTAGTACCCGCCGCGTTTAATTAAAAAAAGCTTATTTTTAAGCCAATACTAACATAAAGAAAAAAAACTGCATTACAACCTAATTATAGGTTCCGCAAAAACAAAAGCTCCGTATTAGAATACAGGCATGAGAATATTCTGAGACAATGCCTCGAGCGATATACGGGTCTATTCAAGTTATATTGTTTAGACAGTATAGACAGGATATCGTCTTTATATTATTAAAATATCAAGATCGTGATGTTATTGTGGCGCAAATGGGAAGTCACCATACAATGGTCGCCGGTTCAATTCCCAGACGTGGAAGTGTTTATAATTAAAAATATTTTGTAGCGTTGTCTAATAAGCAATACCTCTACAATAGGTAAAAAATATAGAGTTACTAACTTTAATAAAACATATAATTTTTAATGTTGATCTTTGCTACTCAGCATACAAAATCTCCAAAATTGGACGGAAAGTAAGAGAACGTTAAATGATTGAAAAGTTAATTACTAAAAAAAAGCTTTTAATAAATAGATGATATTTTCCGGTATATATGTTTAATACATACAGAAATTCAATAACACCTCAACACTTTCACCCCTAGAACACTAAAAGACAAACAGTAGTTAACTATAGAGACAATTGTTCGTTAGATAACATTTGCATTGACTAGCCACTGAAGCGCCCGAGAACTGATAATATTGAAGTTACCAAATATGATTTGAGTAAAATGTTTGATATTCAGCACGCCGCCGCCGCTACTACCGCCGCCGCTACTACCGCCGCCCCGCACGCCGGCTATCGGTTTTCGTTTATTACTATGAAACTTCGAATTGTTATTTTGTATTAGAATTTTGTTCATATTTATAAAAAATATCCGGCGTTGAGCTCCGCCACTGAACACGAAATGCCACGAAAAATTGGCCTAAAGTAGGGAACGAAGTGTCTTAACACTAGATTCCCTCTACCCACTCTGCTTTATACAGCGTGAAGCTGATTAAAATAAACAAACAAACAGAAGTGACGGTCCCCAAACTTGTTTTTTTTTCGTTCTTTATTAATAATGTCAAAGTCAAATCTGTACATTGTCAGTCGGTTTCATATTTATTATGAAGTCGCAAATATAATTAGTGTTATCGATGTTATATAATAAGCGTTAAATACCTATAGCACATTCTAAGTGTGGACTCTTACCACAACTACAGTGGATTAGTTTTTGAGATTAGCGCGTCCACCCTTTGAAACTTTAAAGCTTTACACTGCTAGCATAAAATTTATAATAAAATACATAAAAAAACAGTATCGAGAACCCATAGTAGAAAGTACAGGCGACGTCTCTCCCGCGCCGGCGTCTCGGTCTCAGTAATGACGCGAATACTTCCCCTCTGACGTTTAATTAACTATCAAAAGGGGTGGGGGGGGGGTATGAAAGCCTCCTAATACGCTGCCAATCGAGCGGTTAGTTGCTATGAAAAAAGGTGTGAATTTGTTTTTTTAACGTTTCAAGTAGAATTCTGTTAAAGAGTATATAATTTTATCGTATAAAAGAACAGGCAAAAGGGACTTAGTGTTAAGATACACCGTTTTGTAGTTTTCGTAATTTTCTTAGACATTTAGTGACGGAACTCAACGCTGCATTTTTTGTCTGTTGGAACAGAGAAAATGTGAATAATTTAAATACAATAACGGTAAATCTTTCTAGTCAGGATCGAATTATTACGACAGCCTCAAAATGTGAAATTGATAAAATTTTCCTAATCTTCGGTTAAAACCACACAGAGAGTTTTATTTCTGCAAAAAACTATTTTCTAATTCTACCGTTACAATGAAAAGAGAAATATACCACTAAGCACTGGTAAATAAGGTACCAACCACAAAATACATAAACAAAAAGATTATAATATAGATATTACGAAATTACTTCAGTTTTAAAAGGCCGTTTCAATTTTTAAATCAAAATGAACTCAATTTACGGAGCCAACAGAGCACAACCGCAGTCGACGAATAACTATATAAATCGTGCGAAATTTTTTTTGAACCAAATGTGGTGAAAAGTAGACTAATAGCTTACAGTGGCCGGTCGTGCGTGCTGGGGATAGTCAAATTAGTTTACATATCTATCTGAAATTGATTTTTCTTAGTTATATGTGTCATTATTGGATTTTATTTGGCCTGCGCAACAGGTGTGAGTTTGATTATTACTCAGGGGATTCAATTATTATCATCTGTTCGATCTGATAAAAAGACAATGCGTTCTGCTACTCAACAGATCAGAATATATTGCAATATATCTTCAATTTTCACAACATATTTGCTAAGTGTATTAAGTAACATATTCGACTTTGCTGCTTAATTTTGATTCAAGGACCGACGTTGAAGCGTTGCATACTTAGCTATACTTGCGCTAAACATGCTCTATCATTACTGTAATACTACAAAATTCTAATAACCTCAAATTTAAACCTAATTTCAATCTCTTAAAGTTGAAAATACCTTGAAAAAGCATGAAACCTGCAGTTTTTAACACTATACAATATAATGGAACACCCAGCGCCTATTTGAAAGGACTAAGGTTCAAATTCAAATCGAAATGTCTCTACATTTTTCTGTCTGCAAAAAAGTTACGCACGCTTGCCTTAACAAAAATAACGAACGATGCCATCGAGACAGCACAGTATCACCTCGTGAATAGATCTCTGCTATAAAAGGGTCTTTTTACCGTTTCAAAGGGACGAGGGGGTTTCTAATAGCTAATTTTATAGGGTGTGACTATCATTACGGCTTATTTTGAAAATTTGAATATCATTATAGGTGAATGTCAAATTCATTTGCCGCTCGCTCGTACACGATTTTTGTATAGCTTCATATTTTACGTGACGTTTTTTTTACAATTTGTTTCCGGTTTGTCTTTTTAAGAACTTTTATTCTACAGTCATGATATAATTTGAATTTTAAATTTAATGTTAGTGCTTAGAAGTCCTTTATACTGATTCCTGATTTTTGTAGAATAGCAGACAACGTACTTTTATCTAAATTAAAATGGGACACTGCAATATTATTTTAGTTACCGAGGAATATGTGAACAAACATACTAACATAAATACACTTACAAAACACGTACCTACTATAAAGCCTATATAGAACATCATACTTAACCATTAGCCAATACCAACAATATCAAATACACACATACATGTCAAACACATAATCTTCTTTTTCTAAGACGGTTATACCTACACAAAATCTTTCAAGTTACTCCTGAAAACTGAACTCTCCAGAAAAATAAGTGCGTAACAAATCATAGTAATTTTAAACCGACTGCGCCTGTACGTTACGGCGTCGTCGTGCAAGTCGTAAGTTCAAAATCACCGATAAATCTACTCCCAACTTGCAGTTTCGGTGCACTTTTATAAGGTACATTGCAATTTATTACATTATTTTCATTTTTAATAGCAAATAGCGGTTAAATAATGTTTTTAATGGAGTTTTGTAGCAAAATACTGTTATTTACTAGAGATATTCTAAGATACAGCTAATATTGCGTGTTGAGTGGTTACAAATAGAATGGAAAGTGGAGAGCACAGTCTCTATTTTCTTTGCAATATTGAGAAAAATATCGCTTTGGCATCTTTTAGATAATAATAGAATTAGTATACCATCCCACTAGACTAAAATTCACCTACTAAAATTCAAATTCAACTTTATATTTCATAGAAAATGCCACGTACAAATTATTTTTATATACATACTAGCGACCCTCTTGCGGCTTCGCCCGCTTTTGCTACTGGATTATTCATATAATGTATGTTTGCAAAGCACTTAAGATAATGTGAAAATTAATTAAACCCTAATGCAACTCGCATCTTCGTAATTTCAATAAGGATTTTCCAATTGTTTTACACAGCAAGGAATTTTTAGTAGGTACCGTAAAATTAAATCTGTGCTACTAATCTTTTAAAGTACTTATTAAAATATATTTAAATGACTATTTTTAGATAGTTAAATGACTATTTTTAAACGGAAGAAATTATAAACAAAAGCCTACCTACTAATAACTACTACAAAAAATATGAAACCAAATATATCGCGCTGAAATAATACATTCAACTCCAATTATCCAATACGTGCAAACGCATCTAAATCTTCGTTGCTATGCCTCTATAGCGGGCGGGTTTTTTTTTTTCGAGCTTGTCGTTAATGCTGAAGAGGGTATTCTGTCCCTAACGAAAAGCACTACGTGGCTGCCTACGAGGAAAATTAAACAGAATGCATCGGCCGAGAATCGAACCCGGGCCGCCCGCGTGGCAGGCGAGTATTCTACCACTGAACCACCGATGCGTGTAAGGTAGGCGGGCACAGAGGACGCATGGCGAGTGGCGAGCCGTTTCGCAGCAAGGATTTTTTGATATTGTAACAACTTCTAAAGTACTTATTAAAACGAAAAACAGTAAAAGACAGTTTTGATCTACATTAAATGGCCAACCTAACTAATATACTTATTTATATGCTGAGAGTAAGGGATAAGTGAAACTTGAGTAACATACAGCTGATGTGTCAACGGCGGGATGTGTCAACAATTAAATGCGTTTTTCTGTAAACTATTCGCAATTTCGAAATAGTGTAAAAAGCAAATTTTATCTTCGTTTAACGTAGAAAATTAATAAAGTATTTTAAAGGATAAGGATTAATACCATTATGGAAAAATATGTATGAAAATTAATAAAGTATTTTAAAGGATAAGGATTAAAAATATAAATTAATATTTTTAGACAAAAAAATGATCACTACACGCTATTCTTAAAAGATACGAATATGCTCTCGCGGACTTTTTGTAGATCTTATTAAGAGGAACAATACTCCAGTACATTATTTTCATGTAGTACTTACCATTAGAGCAGCGCATGCGCGAAAGTGTCTGAACGGGTAGGACTTTATACATATTTATCGTATTTATGTTAATTTACATAAGAATTTACAAATAATAAACTATATATAAACCTTCCCTGAGAAATACTCGACCTAATAGTGAAAACCGCATCAAAATCCGTTGGGTAGTTTAGAAGAAGAAGAGATAGAAAGTTCAGACAGACACAAAAAGCGACTTTGTTTTATAAGATATAGGATAGGATAGGATATATCTATAGTGTAATTAGTCTACGAGGACCATACGTATTTGTAATTGTATATTTGTCACAATATGAAGAGGTATAACTTAAATAAAGTCTATTGGAAAGTTTGGCTTTGGATTTAAAGCTCAATACTTTATAGTGTTTTGTTATTTATTTATGGTCAATAAAATTTTTATTGCTCTAATCCAGAAGAAATAATGTCGACGTAGTGCACTAGGCAACGTGAAAAATGGCGGCTTCATGCCTTTTCAGCAGGATAGGCAGAGGTAACTATGTGTTAGGGCACTCCGTTCCGCACTCTCCGTTACCATTACCAAATAAGGAGACAATTCAAATGTTTACATCAACTGGGAACCAAACGCGCTAAATTAGAATTGACATCTAATGACTTACTAAGTACACTAAAATTGACATAAATCATGGGTAAAGATGCTGTATGCGGAGAGATTACAAATGCTTGTCTCCTCTATCCGTGTTTATTCGACGCTTAATGACATACCGCACAATACTCGAACTTAAATTTAACCAAATATCAACTCTATTTCATAGTAAATAGGAAACATTTTCAAAATAATTTTCATTTTCGAGTTTGTCAAACGATTCTAAGTCGTAGGAGTTCGTGTAATAAAGCTTGAAATAGTTGGTAAAATTTTCAAATGAATTTTCACCTATGGTCCACCTATAGGACATTTTGATTGTCTAACATCGTATTTAACTTTCGTGTATCTTTCTTTCAATGAATTGCAAAACATTTCAGTGTAAAGTACTGTTACTTTGGTGGGTGAAAGTCGACTTTCAAACTAAACAACCAAAAACCAAAATTAAAAATTTAAAATTATATTTTTGAGGCCTTCAGTAAATGCAATGGAAACTCTACTAAGAATTCAAAGGCGTTGGTATTCACCACTCAACGCAATATTTAGAAAATTGGGTGGTGCGGGAGAAAGGCAGCCTCTGAACATTGGTTAAACACAAAATAGGGATTTTGCCTATATATATATATTTCCCTATATTTCCCTATATACAGCGTGAAGCAATATAAAAAAAACAATATTACTATAGAAATAAAATAACTTCGTTTACTCTCATACTACACTGATTTTAAAGTATAAAGCAAACTAGGTTAGACTTTTAGATAGAAATAATACCTGTATTATAATTTACTACTGAAAGGTTAATATAACATTGGAATAATAAATATTTATGTAGTCAATTTGTGGGAAATTTTGTGATGAAATCATTTAATTATAATGACGAAAACTGCTACGGCTTGGTGCCGATATTTGGCTGTGGGTTCCATTTGCAATTTGAAATTATTCACGTTGTATCACGCATATAGATAGGTAGAGGGAACCTAGTGTTAAGACACTCCGTTCCTTTAGCACAGCTTTATTTTAGAAACAGTGAGTTAGTGGCAGATTTCAACGCCTCATTTTGTTTTGTAACAGTTACCAGAAAATGATAATTTATCTCTAGTACAAATAAAAAGTGCCCTTATGTTTGATCTTTATAAATTGAATCGTTTAATCAACAAATGTTGTTTGACCCCATCGGAGATAATTCTCGCGTCTGGTGTTATGAGTTATGAGTGATGGGCAAACATACATATATTTATATACTAGCATCGAATGCGGGTCGCGAAAATGTCATATTTGTACAAATGAAATAGCTTTTTCGACGTTCTCTTTCGCTTATATTGAGTTGTTGTAAGTAAATAGAAAAAAAAGTATATGTTTATTCTATACAAATCTGACTTTGTGATTTTGAAACTACATATCCTGTATATGTGAATTGGACTTTATAGCCCAAGATCCCAGAGCCGCCAGATATACGTCATTTTAGCAAAGCTAAAATTTTGAGGACTATAAAGTCGTATGTCTATGTAGTTAAGACAGTATGCCTACTAACTAACTTGAAAGTAGGGCCCTTTCAGAGGTAGTCTTAACATTAAACTCCCTTTGCCTACGTAAAGCTGAAAAAATATGAGACCGGATCGAGAGAGAATCGTCACCAGCACTATTGTGTGAATCCTCCCTAAAAGCTACCACTGCCATACACAATATACATATGTAAAATAGAAATTCACTTATTCCATACATATCCATTCAAGTAAACGGTACTAGATTGCAGAGTCGATGTGCATGCGATAGTTAAACCCATTAAATGAACGATCATTTGGCACGACGCACCGGCTGCGCCTCGAATGGTGGGACATGGGAATTTATTTATTTATTTTAAATTACACCTTTTTTGTCATTTATATATAATTGATATATTATGGCAGTGTCTTGGCTCTAGGTGAGAGGTAGCTGTCAAGAATTATGTTTTTAGTCTACAGTTTTCTCAACTCTAAGATATGCACACATATTATTAAAAAACCACAAGCTGTCTGAATGTAAGCGCGACGATTCTAGGTTCATTTCTTACTTGAGGAAATTAATTATATATTATTTATTATTATCGCTCTGGCAAAAATAAAAAAAACGCGGTGTTGAGTTTTGCTTTCCAACACGCAATACCTCGAAAATTAAGTAAAGAAAATAATGAATAAAATATCTTCATAATAGGTTTTCTTTTAAACCACCCTTGTGAATAACCAAACCATTTAAACCGGCATCAGCAACCAAATACCAATTTCCAATTCGCACTCCGGCCGTACTCCGATTCAGCTGGAACACAACTCGAAACGCAAAAGGCTAAAAAGTTGATTCGCTTCATCGCTCGTTATCTACCATTTGCAGATGTTTTAATTGGTTTATAAATAACTGGCCTGCCCTTACCCTTCGCCAGCGCGAGTTATGACCTTAGGACCCCTTCGGGTATATTAAAATACGGAAATCTTCGAACAATGCGCTGTTCTAGCGGGAAGTGCGTAATTAAATTTTCATATTTTGTACTGTACTGTTGAAAATTTTGTTTATTTGTTCAAGTTTAATACAAAATACGTAAGCCTGGTAATCCTTTTGGCAGTGTTGTAAGTTGGGTGGGCGGTCTTTCACAGGTTTTAGGATTTTAATTTCAGTGTAAAATGAAGTTACATGATCAAATAAGTATCGAATCAAAATTTTTAACGTAGCGGGAATCGAAATTGCACCTCATGGAAACCACAAAGCACTTAGTCAATTAAGCTGTTGTTTCAATTAGCAATTGTGTAATTGTGACATTAAACATATTGTATGACACAGTCTGCTATTACTTCAAAAAATCCAATAACGTTATATGAGAAATTTTATTTAAATATCCATCTACAGGCATATCAATAAAGAATGTTTTATTAAAATATCCAGATGACATTTCAAGGAAAGACAATATGAGAAAAATACTGTGCCCATTTGCGTAATCCCGATTGAAGAATACCTGGAATCCATTACTGATTTTATCTAATATAGGATAAGCTTTTGTGAACTTTAAATAAACGGACGTAGTATCTGATTTTACATTGAATTTATATTATACAGGTGAAAGGTTTGTTTGGTTGAACGGACTAATCTCAGGTATTATTGTTCTAATAACGAATATTATTTTTTTTACATTGTGACATACTCTACGAGTATAGATATGATGTGTTTATAAACATAGGTAAAGAATTTTATTTTTATATATATTAGGATATAGCAGGGTATGTTAAAAGCAACTAGTTTTATGTAGTTAGAGAAAATTGAAAATAATTCACACTTCCGAGTGAGAATAGAACAACAATTGTATTTACGGTGAGATGCTGGTCCATAACGCCATGACAGCTAAGGCCGAGTCAAAATAACCACTTGCTGCCGATAACCAAAACCAATTAGTATACAATCATCACTTCAATCAATTAAATTCCATAATAAATACGCATTAAAATCTTAAAAGGAAAAGTTAGATGTCGATAGAGCCCATATGTGGCTATAAAAGTGACGGTTTGCATACAAATAGCGACAATATGTTTTAAATTCAATTTGTGTAGACTTTGTAATGACTGAATATAACTAAACAGAGTTAGAAGGAAAACAATGGGTAGAAGTTGCAAGTAATATTAAAAGATTATTACTTTTTTAAATGTATAAAAATTTGTACTCGCGCCTTTCGGAAACTGTCCAAGCGCTCTGATATGATGGCTCTGCTCTCAATGAACTACGTTGAAATTCTTATCTTGCCTTTAGATTTTACAAATTTCTACTATGCAAAGGCAATAGGATATGAAGCTATTTATTGAAAATTCGTATAACGAACGATTTGAATGCGCGAAATCATTTCACCGATGTCTCCAAAAATTGGGTGAAAGGTGAAGAATAGATTGTCAGAAAAAATGTGTTATTTTAAATAAAATATTATATTAAGATATATGTAAAAAATATAAAATTGATAACACTTCTCTACTATTATTCGGTCCATCAGTATCAACAGTGACGAACAGTTCGTGTATTACATCATCTTTATTTAAGGGTATCGGCAGGACAAGCCGGCGTCGCGTGTTGGTAAGCATTCATTTGCTTAACAAATCGCTTCGCTGGCTGCTACCCGTTTTGTACGTAGTTTGTGATTTTAAGTATACATTAGTTTTAATTTTGATTGAATCTTGATTCAATTTGTAATGTTGATCGATGTTGTTTGACTGTAAAATGCTAATATTCTATTTTTTATATTTCATCGATTTAAAATACTATATTACATTGACTTTATCCATCTATAAACCTATAGTTACTAGTCAACCTATCTTTGTTTGCGTTAACTTTATGACGTACATATGTCGTGACATGTGAAAAATCCCGTTTTCCTTTCTAAACATTTCAAATTTTCTATTTTTTTCTTTTTGTCCTCCCCTACTCTCCTTAAACATCATCACAATAAGTTTCAACCTTCTAAGAAAATCAATAGTTTCGTCTTTGCGTTGCCTGTCAGTCATTCAGTAGCAGAATAGTTTTATATACACAAATTATCTTAATAGAACACGTAAGGACTAGAGTGGCACGTGAGATGTTGGTAAGACAAGGTCTTGTCTGGTTAAAAAAAGCAAATTTCTCAGTTTTACCACCCAATGCTAAAATGGAAAATAAAGAATGGAACGACATAACACTAATTCATTTTCTATTTCATAAAAGATATGTCGAAGAATCAAATAACACAAACACACTCTTCCAACGATTACTGTTTAAATTGGTCAAAACGGCTAACGTGATCAGACTTTGTAAACAACATTAAAAACGCGAACATAATAAAATTCGAATGCGCCATTCATATTATAATTAAATGAAACGCAATCATTCATACAATAAAGGGGCTACATGAAATATACACCTATCAACAGTATCGACAGATTCACCCTAGAACGCTATAGAAAAACGTACAGACAACGCATCGGCCGCTTCAATCGCTCACCGCCCCATGACATTTGATTAATGACTCAAATAGGGGACCTAAATGCTTACTACTATGAACTTAACAGAATTTTCAAAATATTTAAAAACAATAATTCAAAGAGGACGTCATTCATTCATGAGGACGATGTAGCGCAGCGGCTCAGCTTCTGACTGTACTCGCAACGGTTGTGGGTTCGATTTCCATTCGGGGAATTATTATTTGTATTTAAGGTCCCGCAATATTCCGAAAATTGTATAGAGAGTCGGAAACGTAAAGTCTCTTAACATTAGGTTCCCTCTGCCTACCCTGCTACGTGCGGGACAGAATGAAGCTAAAAAAATAAAAAAGGGTCCTTTCAATTTGACAAGCAATGAACTGAATATTGATGCTGATGACTTTCAAAGTACGATTTATTTTGATATTTGATGAAAGAACAATTGTTCTCTGGCTTATGAAAATTGATGGTTCAAGTGTCACATTACTGAGTGAGACACAAGATGGAGTTGATTGAATTCTAAATGGGGACGTTTTTATAAACGAACGCAAATAAACTGATAATTTTGCGTGATTGAGTTGAGTAATAGATATAATTAAAATAGTAAAAATAATACAATTTATGTAATATTTGAATTGAATGACTTGGATAAAAATTTCAAATAAAACATTTAATTTTATCTATTGTAGTTTAGGTAATGCTACCTTCCATCTATAGAATATTTTAACAATACATTCTTACGTTCATAATACACACAACGATTTCCATTACGAGAGGAAAGATGATTTATTCAAACTCCCCGCAGCTAATAAAAGTTTCAGCATCTTGATTTTGCACCTTAGCCGCACTCCTTAAGCACTAGAAGCAAAAAACACGTGAAAATCGCAAGGGAATCGTATATTCGACCATCGATAGAATTTCACTTGCACGCTCGAATACGGACGAATAAAATTTTACCAAAATTGAATCGGCCGCTGGATGCCAGTAGACCGTAAAATTGGTCGGGCCGGTCAGCGTAGGTTATACACTATCTTCTTTGGTGTTTGGAATTATGGGTGTGCTGTAGTTTCGACCTCCTGAATTAAACATGGGCAGTCGACCTGTGATTTAGTGCGCGATGTTCCGGCGCGAAGTGGCGACACTTATGCGATATATCCGTTTTCGTTTACATGTTTATGTAGATCCGTCCCGTATGACCCACCGGTGATTTACGTTACGATAGACTTTCGATTTCAATTCTACGTCCAAAAAACTTTTTAGTAATCTTTCTTGGATAATGATCACAGCCCTTTTCGTATTTACTTTATTGACAGTTGATAAATATAAAAAAATATTGTTAAAATCTCAACCACCCTATTTCCAAACATTAGACATTAGAAAGACAGATCAATCAAATTCATCTAAAACCGTGTCTAATAGTAATAATTCTATGGCCATTCAGCTATTCGGAGCATTCTCATGCCCTAATGCTTTCGCAATATATTTCCGATTTCTTTTTACTTCACCCCAGTCATTAACCATTTTTACTGCACTTCTTTTACTGACCCCAGAAGTCGTCATCAATAGCTGGTATAGCCTATTAAATCATGGGGTCCCTTTGTCTGTTGTACAGGAGGCAGGCTATGTTGGGAATAGGAAATGGCAATTTACCATCTAAATGTAGTCTTGATGAGTAATCAGATATTCAACTGACATTACTTTCTTTGATATTTATTATTTTGCTCCTGTTTGTTTACTTGTTAAAAGTACTTTCTTTCATTTATAAAATTGTAATATATTTCTTTATTTTTATGTTTCAACTATACTTATAAATTTGTTTACACAATTTTTATTTGAAATCTGCAGTAAGTAAAAGCTATTACATATGGCCCAATCTCTAAATATTATGAATTTTTAAATAAATTAATAATTATTCATTAATGTATACGCATGACGCATGAGCTATATAGCTCATGCGTCTACACACAGCTGGGTAGGGGTGGGATCTAACGTCGACCTCATTTCATACGTTTGTGTATGTTTATAATACAAACATTTTAAAGTGTAAGTCTGTCTATAAAGGTATCATAATTGTTATCTCAACTTATCTTTTATTCAGGTAGAATGCTATGCAGGCGTGACGAAATATCTTAGTTTGTTCCCTCAAAAAAAGTTTGTACGTGATAATTTAAAAAGCTTTTGTGGCTGTTTAGAGATAAAAACGTGATAATTTTTTTGGGTTTAAAAATAAATAGAAGATGATCTCATTTCTCATTAAATATATCTTCTAAATTCAGTTTTTTTATAGCTTCA
This sequence comes from Heliconius melpomene melpomene, assembly GCA_000313835.2. NCBI lineage: Eukaryota > Metazoa > Arthropoda > Insecta > Lepidoptera > Nymphalidae > Heliconius > Heliconius melpomene. Next base: position 18,024 of record HE671546.1, read on the forward strand.
CGCTAGCACATGGCAGGATAGGACTGGAATCTGGGAACCTAGTGTTAAGAAGTTCCGTTTGCCACGTTAGACACTTCCGATCTCCAATTTCCATAAAATTCTGGAGACATTAAGCGTTGAATGGCGGAATTTAACGCCGCGCTGTCCCATGTTACCAGACCGTAGTGTTCATTTCCTCGGGCATTTAACCAACTACCTGTCACATTTACAGTCGCTCGCTTGTGCCCTAGCGCCAGGACGGACAACAAATCATCCTGGTGAATGAGATTTTTTTAAATGCTTTCTATCAGAAACACAGACATCCCAAATTTACACATAATTTTAATTTGTGCAAAACCAAAACAAACAAAGCTTAAAATTAATAAACCTACGAGCACAAATCTTACTTAAGCAACAAAAACTGTTAACAACTTATAAATATCAACTACCCACCATTAAATATAAACTATATCTAAAATCCGTACTGATGCCAAAAATTAGCCCAAAAACCCAGCAGAGAGAAGTTGCTAAGCCTCTCGAGCGAAAACGATAGTGAAACGAGCTTTTAAGCTAAAATTATTAAGCTCAACTTGCACTCCTTTAAGTACCTACCTTACCTTGGAATAAGTTTTGGCGTAACCTCTCATGTTCCTAAGCGTCTCAATTTACATACATTTTGCTTCCCCTAGTGACTTCATTTGTATTGCATTTAAAACTTTTATATCTTAAGAGGAGCTTTTTTAAATGACATGTATAATGTTTATATGAAAATATATACAAAGTTGTGATATTGAAACTATCAAGGCACACAGTGAGATAGGATTCTGAATGTCTTCATGACTACGGATTCGTCCCCATCAGAGGGAATTCAGACAGAGTGTGGCATAAAACCTCTTAACACGTAATATCTCGAATTCAAGTAGAAAGTAGATGACGACAACGGATACAACACCTTACATGTGAAGTGGCGAAACTCAACGCCGCGATTTGTCTAGATACTAGAACGAGGAAATTAAAAAAAAAAATCATTATCCCGAATGAAAATCGAACCTACAACGCGAACAACACGACGACCTCAGTTCATAAACATAATATTCCTATAGCAAAGCTAACATAAAACGTCAACTGCAATTTTGTTCCCTTAATCTCTCGTGATTAACGTACCACCTATAAAACCACTGATAAAGCCAAAACTACCACACTCTAAGGAAGCCAGCTAAAATAACTGAAGGGTGAAACGCCCCGCTAATTCCCACTAAAGGAAGAAACGAACTGAGGGTAGTAACAAATAGTTTTAGAAGAAAGCACTAATAGATAAAGACTGTCGGGACAATATAAATCGTGCTGTCTTGATACCGATACGAGACATTTGTACTGAAAATGGTTTCTGCGCGTGAATTTATTTTGGAGTAAATGTAAGTTAGTTAATTAATGAGTTTGTTGTACAATGTCATATTAAATGTGAGTGCCGATTTAAATTTTTATGTACATTTTAAATATTTACTTCATGCCTCTAGAATCTAGAATATGACTGACGGTAAAAAAAAACTATAGATATATAATCACGCCAAAATTCTAAATTTTTGACTCAGTAATAGAACAGCTTTACATATCCTCGTAATCTTACTAATATTATAAATGTAAGTCTGTGAGGATGGATATTTGTTCCACTTTTACACAAAAACTACTGAACGGACTCAGATAAAACTATACAATAGGGAATATAGCAGAATAATAATTCTAAGTTGTTGTAACAAAAATTGCACTTTTTAATAATTTCTGTAACAGTATAAAGCAGTGAAAATTCATATAGAAAGGTTGCAAACGCAATATAATTCAATTTATAATATAAACATTTCACTTCAAGCTACTAACAAATACAGCGAATGGGAGAGCAAGATGTTTTATTTAAACAGTGCACAGCGCTGATAAATGAACGGCGTTGCGGTCAGCGAGTCGAGAATTGATATCTTTTTCTGGTGGAATCATTGGGTATTTACTATTTAGGTAATAATGTGTTTTATTTGATACAGTTTTGAGTTATGGAAAATTGTCTCTACATATTTTTTTATTGGTTCTAGCTGTAAATGGGACGTTCTGGGTTTGGTTCCTACTCGGGGAAATTAATTATTTCATTTTCTCTCTCTGGTAACAAGACCAAATCCGCCACTCAACACTCAATGTTTATAAGATTGGGAGGAGAGTGGGAAACAGATTATCTGAGTATTAAGTTTCTGAGAAGTTAAAAATATTCTTAAAAATATTTATAAATTGATTTTTAAGTGTCCAACAGTGAAAAAAGTGCCTAAACACTTGGTTCCCTCTCCCTCATTCCAAAGAAAAAAAGACTGAAAAAAAGTACAAGCCGATCTGAAAAAAATCCAAAGTTTTTATTAATAAACGTAAAATAAGTTTAATCCATAGAAATCTTTTATCCCAAATCGAGTTGCTTGCTCAATAACGCATCGATTATTGGAAAATTCTTTTAGAGACGCTCCGGCCTTTACAAACTGCTCCCTGGTTTTATGAAACAGTAAATTTAAATATTATGTTAGAAAAGAGAGTGGGGAATTAATGTCTTTGATACATTCTGAGAGCGTGAATTCTTCTTCAAATTATTTTTGAGGTATAATTGTGTAAAATATATTTAATGGGTAGGTGTAAAGTGAACCGTCTTGAAATTTGGTTAAAAATGTTGTAATTCGTTTTTTGCGTCACTACCGTAACTTAACGCTTGTTTAGATACATTGAGAGCTAATTTTAAGGAATTTAACACCATGTCTGATAAAAACATGTAGCAAATAAAATAAATATGAATAATTGAATATGCTGAGTAATTTCCTTTTAAGAAACATATAGAGTAAGTGGAGCTGAATGTAGCGCATTGGAGCTGACCCTAAACATAATGATTGCAGGTTCGATCCCCGCTCGAAGTAATATTTTTAATTTCTTTGTTGCAGAATGCGGCGTTGAATTCCGTTAATTCCTAATGTCTCATATTTGGTGCACTAGGATCCCTCTGCCTACCTAGTGCTAAATGCGTGATACAGCGTGAAGATATAAAAAGAAGAAAAAAAACGTAGTAACTATTTTATATATTCTACGTACTTTTACTACAGTTTAGTACAGTTTGCATTGCGTACTTATGGATACTTTACTAAAGAAATATCCATAAAAACCAACTCATGAAAGCAAATACAATTTGAATAATTTGCAATAACGAAGTTTATTTTAGCTTTATTACCGAGAAATCTTTTACACTGATCAATATTAATGTACGTGAATTTAAATATAAGATCCAATGAAATTTATTATATTAAAAATCTCTCATAGATTTGTTTTATTAAAAAAGCTAATATGTCAGTCGTGGCGTAGGGGTAGAACCACTAGTTCTGGAGATTAGGGCGTTCAACCGAATAAACTCTTCAACTTTATAATATTATTAAGGTAGTAGTTAAACAAACTATACTTAACATAACTAACTAACTAACTCAAAGTACATTTTTCCACATTAAAGTTCAGTAACATTAACAAGGGTGATATGGTCCCATGATTGTTTTACGACATCGTAAACTATGGCTTTACAATTTGCTCTATACTCCATAGCCATAAATTGATATCAATTGTAATAAAAAATACTGTACTATAAATATTGTGGGAGCTTGTTTTGTTTTTAGTTATTTATTTTTGTAACTTCATTTAGTATCCCGCGCACAGCAGCTTAGGCAGAGGGAACCTGCGAACCTAGTGTTGAACCTTGTGAATATTCTGTTTGTTTCTTTACAATTTACAATCGCACGCCTCTGCGCTACGAGGGTCTTATTAATAAGAATTAATGAGGCATTCGTATGTTCTTATTTTATTTACTAATTTAGTAATTAGGGGCCACTATGTAACTATTAAGATCTACAAGCTGACCAACAATACTCCCTACGGTGATAGCAAATTCCCAAAACAGATAAAAAAGTAACTCATCACAAAATTTAAAAATCTATCAGAACAAAAGAAAAGAAAAGTTTATTTTTCAAATTCTCTCCTACTTTCATAAAGTTATGATATAATTAGTTCCAAAGCGTTCCACTGTTTGTTTTCCACTCGGACGTGGCAGTCAATAAAAATAAATAAACTTCATTTCTGTTCCTCTCCGGGTGACTATTGGGTTTTTATTACTGTGTTTACTGTTCGCCTGCCATCTATCAACTGAGAGTCCTCGCGAACTTATTTATAGCTTGTTTGTACACCGCATATGGTTAATAAACTATGCTGGAACAAGTGACGTCATTGGTTGGTAGATCAAAATTTAGATTGTACAATATGTTTCCAAATTAGAGGAAAAAATTTTTTTTTAGCTTCACGCTGTGATCCGAGAATAAGGTTAAATATTTTATATCCTCGAGTGGGAATCGAATTTACAACTAGTAACATGCTTGTGCTCCTGCACCACGACTGGCCTTTTGTATCGTCTTCAAATTAGATGAAATTTCGGGAATAAAGTACCCAACTTTCAAAACATTGTGTGCTGAATGGCTAAACTAAAGGTCTCGATTTGATCTCCCAACACAGGAAAATTCAAGTAATTTAAATGTAATCCCCTATATTGGTATCGAATCTACACCCGTTACAGTCAGAAGGTCCCTCTGCGTTACAGTCTCAACGAACACATAGACTAAATCCTACAACAAAACATTACCAATCCACTTATAGTAAAAGTAAAAACTTCAAGAACAATTCCAACAAGGGCCCAATAAAATCCAGAGGAACCCGGCAGCACCGAGACGCGTCAGGGCGCACAGAAAAAAAACGGCCAAGCAAAGCGAGCCTCCGTGAAAATTGGCGATTTAACTTTTTCAATTAAACCAAATACGTATTCTGACCTAGATCCGGCCACCGGAATATGCCCTGATGCGTTACTGGAATGAAAACGTTCCACTTTTGCGGCGTATTCGGCTTTTATAAACCCAAAAAAAAATGTTTTTACACTATTATATTTTTGTCTGTAAAGAGACAGACTACTGTTTTTAGTTGTTGCGTTCATTCTTAGATCTATACTTCTGTTCTTAATTTTATAGAGACCGTTGTAACGTAGGGTCACAAGTGTGGGATTGTAAACGCTACGTTTGGGAATAATATTTCATATATTTAATATTTCAATATCGTCGCTCTGGAGGTAAAGCGCAGCGTTGAGATCCGATATTTAATACGCAATGTCTCAAGGATTCCGCGGACAGTGGGGAATGGATCTTATCACTAGGTACCCAGGTTCCCTGTACCTACCCTGTTATGTGCAAGATACAGTATGAAATAAAAAACATGTATGATAATATATTTTTTTTTCATGGAATTAAATTTTGAAAATACAACGAAAATGAATAAATCAAAATAGTATTTATACACCAACTGGCTACTGTTTGTACAATTTATATGAAATACTATTAATTATTAATATTAATATCGGTTCTCGTTAAATACTATTAGCTAAATTCGTATAAAACAAACAAATTACTAAATTATGCCATTAATTAATTCGTTCGTCTGTTTAACAAAAACAAAATCGTTATATCACGAGTATTTATATGTTAACATCGAAAAACATCTAGTACACGTAGCACAGTGTTAAATCGTGTTCAATTCTCACTTAGAATTAATTTAATTATTTATTTAATATTATCATTTCTCTGCTCAAGCGTTGCTATATTCATAATATCTATATTTGTTTTCTTAGTTAGATACAATAAATTAGTTGACCTAGTAGCAGAATAGTGCTGGTGTTGTATTTTACCTTAAATATAAAGAAGTCACGACAGTAAATAACTAATTTCCTCGAGTGCAAATCGAACTCACAACCTGTCGCATTTATAGTTGTACCCGTGCGCCACAACTGGACTCTATGTATATTACAGATACCATCTTTATTTCAGCAATAACAAAGTGATAATTCACAACTTTTCTTTATGTTATTTTCCCCAAAAAAAAACACATACAAACATGTATATTACATAAAAAAACAGATATTTTTAAAAAATAATTGCGTACAAAACGTTGAAAACAGCACGTTTCATCTTATCTGTCAAGGGACCGAACATAATTTTGTACTGAATGATGTACAATTGTGTTGATAAGCCTCGAATATAAGATTTCAACTCATGCATTGACTCATTCTCTGCCAAATTCTGGAGGCATTACGTGTTGAGTGGCGGATTTCAACGCCACGCTTTGCCTTTGCACGAGTGGGAATCAAACCCACAACCTTTGTGCTACAGTCAAACGCTGAGCCGCTGAGCCACGACGTCCTCAAAAAAAAGATTCGTATTTAAAAAAATTACACCACTAAATATTAACACATACAACCCCCACAGTCATACATAATGAACATCATTATCATTAATTAACCGCTAATAAGATGTTAGTTTGACTGATAACCTTGTCCCAATTAAACTTATTCAAGTTGATGTAAACTTGCCAAGTGACCAAACGCCCTTAAGTAACGACGAAGTGTGCCGAACTTGGCCGAGGTTGGACGAAGTGGCCCGATCAATACCCGCCCCCCACCCCCCACCCCTTATCAGTTCCGGGGGCAAAAGTCACGGTTTTAGGGGTAGCCGAATCCTGGTCAGAAGCGATTGAGAATTGTAACGTGGCACGCGATCAAATAACTAATTTACTACAAAATTCTTTTATAATTGCAAAGGATTTCTTTCTTTTCTTTCTATATTTTCCTATAATTCGTGTACTAAGAAATGTAATTTTTTCATTTAATTTCAGTAGTAGTGAAAAGGAAATGGTAGAATTCAAAGATATTCTTTATATATCTATCATTCATTTCTGTGATGAGAGAATCGTGTTGACCTAGTTACCGTTTACTATACGCCAGCTGACGCCCGACTTGCGGGTCCACGTCGAATATCATGATAATTTTTACTTAAAATATTACGTTTATTAGTTTTCCTCTTGTACCTTTTAATTATTTTTCATAATCTAAATTATTATGAGGCCGTCGTAGCGCAGCGGCTTATTGTAAACGCGACGGTAGCTTCCATTCCAAGTTTGGGGTATAAATTATTTTGCCTATCGTTACTCACTATAAGGCAAAAAGTATAAAACTAAAAAAAAAAACATTTGCCCCTACCGGGAACCAATCCCACACCCACTAATAAACAGTCAGATACTTAATAGCCCAAAGAAATAAGATGATAAAGTTGCTTTTAATAATTAGGTCAGGATAACGACAAGATTAACCAATGTTTCCTCTCTCGCCTCCAATTGTGGGAATTACGTGATAGAAGTTGGGTTCTATCTAAATAATATTAATATTAATGTTATATTAACTCTAATTCTCATTATATTTGAAAATATTGCTTGGAAAATGTTAGTTTGCGCTGTTTTGTACGAAAATATATAGTCTTTTATACACTATAGTAACTTAGTAGGTTATTGGTGAATTATTAGATTTGTGATTCGATTCCCACTCGAAGAAATGAAATATTTAATCAATAAGTTCAGTTCCAACACAAAACACGTAATGCCTCGAGAATTCGGCGGAAAGTGGAAACGAGGAAAGAGGTGTCATTATGGGAACAGAGTGCCTTAGGTTCCCAGATTTTTTCTGTCTAACCTAGCGGGAACAACGTGAAGCTAAGAAAATATAAAATAAAACGTAAATTTCACTAAATATGCCAAAGACTAAAGTAATTTCATTACTTTATTATATTTTAAGTTCGTTATTTTTAATAATATTGGTTAATATAAAGCTTAATTGGTTCGATATATGTCCAAACAGCGGCTTCAAAAATTACTGCTAATTTATTTCATTTTTCTTTAGCTTCAGGCTGTATGCAGAAGGAACTTAGTTACTTCATAGACTTGGTTCTCCACCTTTTATTAAAACAAACAGAATTTCTATATAAGATATAAAAAGTGTTTTTTAATATTCAGTACAAATCGACGTTTCTTTAGTAAAATACTAGTATAGTTTAAATCTTCCGCTATTACTATCGCTAGAAACATGTCTATGACAGAAATTGGCACTCCTTATATGCCTTTTCGTCTGCCAACTACACGATTGACCTATAAAATATAAAACTTATAGGGGAAATAAAATTCTTCTCTGTACTCTTCGTATCTCTGTTTTAGATTGAGCGGAGGTTTTATCTGCACCAATATTTATGATAAACTAGATTTTAGTACGGTTTTGGCTCATAAAATTAGTATAAATTGGGGCTGTCCTCGCGCAGGGCACAAGTGTGTGAGTTAACGCGACAGTTGTGGGTTCGATTCCCGCTCGGTGTAATTAATTATTTAATTTTAGTTAGTTGAGGAAAAGGGGAAACGGAGTGCCTAAGTAGTAGGTTTCGTCTGCCGAAACTGCTATATGCGGAAAACAGCGTGAAGCAGAAAAAAATGGTATAAAATTATCGGAGCTTATATGCACATCTTTCTAAATGCGAATGAAAATTACGTTTCTCCTATTAAAATGAAGTGAAAATTTATCTAAATAGAATTGTTTATCGTAGATACAATTTTATATACAGTTTTTAATACACTCTACACACCCTTTTGTACGTGAAATCAGAACATCTGAAGCCCAATACTAGCTTCGTTATATGATATCGGCAATAGCACGATATTCTAGGTAATCGTATGGTGTAATAATAGAATTCAATAGCTTCTACGTTGTAATTAATATTGTTCTCAGAATCTAACTTCAGATCGATCGTATGGAAGGATATGCCATGAAGCTGAATATATGTAGGTCACGGTAAAAATACCACCCTGAAATACGGGTAGCAGTGACGGCGCAGTGAGTCTTTATGTTGATAGAAGTGAAAGTTCATGTTCAAAATGTATTAGAGGAAGAAAAAACTCACTACTCACAATGTCTTTTGAATTGGCGGAGAGTGGAGAGTGGACTATGTATCACATGGAACAAACAGATGTGTGATCTATAAAAAGAATATAATTCGAATAAAGGAATATCCGCATAATCAAATGAATGAAGAAAAGCTAAAAAAATACAGAAAGCTTAATTATGTAACTAAATATATAACATTTTGTACCTAACTCACTTTTTTTAAATCTGTCTTGCAATCTTCTATATCATATAATTCGTGTACTTCGTTGGTATTCCGGATGATATCGAATACATATATAATAGAGGGCCGGATAATCGAGTCTCCAATGTTTTAATGACATTTCTCACCTGTATTATGTACAAGTTACGTCAAAAATGTAATACACGAAAAATCAAAATAAAAAAAATCTCTTTCACAGTATTTGAGTTGGCATCATTAGAATTTGGTCGGCGCACTATTGTACCTACAGCTTTTGAATTCACAAAAAATTGTTGAGCGTCTCGGGTCGGGCTAAAGGTTTTTTCTTTTATATCATTACTGACAGTCCTTTGTGAAAATTGTGAAAAAAAATCTAGTTTTATATGAATAAAATGTAAAATAAATTGTTTTTGTCCAATTCGCCCATTCTATTGGATTTAGCCTAAACGTAAAAGTATTGTTGATTGTATTTTTATAACACATACGAATGTTGAACTAAAGTAGTTTTGGATTGACAAATTTAATATTATTTTAGCTTTGTAACAAAGACTTTTCTTTGTATAGACGGGTGTTTTTCTTTTGAGGTGGTTTTGAAAGTTATATCTTAATTACTTACTACAAAATATAGAAAACTAAGTAAATAAATAATCATTGCAAGGCCATAAGGTTCAAACCCTACCCTATTTTATTTAAAACACTTGTTAGTATCAAGTCGCTATGCGGTTACGAGTTGATGTTATAGTGGTTTTGAGTATACATTTACATAAGGTTGTTAGATCTTCCATTAGATATTCCATTATATATTATAATCTATTTGTAGCAAATAAAAAAAGATAAAAAGAAATATTAGGTATAAAAGAACCACTACCTACTCTGTCTACCTATGCTATGTGCGGGATACAGCGTGAAGGTAAGAAATAATAATTAAAATAAATATTCACCCGAGCGATTCGAATCCACATTCACCTTGTTTTTCTCCAACAATAATGTGAAATAAGTAAATAATATACCAATTATACTGACTTTAACCCGTCGTGCCGCAGTGTCAGTGTCAATTTCTATTAATTTGTGGTTATGTTGACAAAAGGGGAGCGGCGGCGTAGACTTCCGCCACTCAACATGCGATGTTTCAAAACGGAGTGTTAACATACTAGGTTCCCTCTACTTGCTACGAGTACATGAGGGATACAGCGTGAACCATCATTATTAATAACCCTAACTACAGTTCAAGTAACAAGGCTACTATAAAAACGTACAGAATCTGCACTCGGTTAAGGAATACCATAACGAAATTCCCTCGGTGCATGCATCGTAAATTCACGGTACACGGGAGGGTAAGTTGTGTACTTTAGTGTAGTAAGCTTTTACAGTTTTGTGGGTAACGAGTGATAAGCGTTCTTTTTTTTGAAATTTAAATTAGCCAGTCGTGGTGCAGGGGTGCAAGCGTGCGACTGTGAGAGCGACAGATTCTGGGTTGAGAAACAACTCATTTCAAATAAAATATTTAATATTTTCATTTCTTCACTGTGGTAACGGGGCAAAGCGCGGCATTTTGCCGATCAATAAGGAAGAGAACGAAAATGTCTTAAAATGAACGGAGTGTCTTAATATTACATTTTCTCTGCTTACCTTGCTATGTGCAGGATGCTTTGTGAAGGTATAAAAATATGCAATTATGATTATGCAACTATTTATATTAGGTGAATTTAATATAAATGTTAATTGAGGTGTCTGTGTGTGATTTTTATAATAACTATTTCATTAATAAAATCCACTATACAGTAAATTTTATTTATTAAGTAAAAATCTATCATATAGTAGATTTTTTTTAAATTTTTAATTACAAATATTTTAAAAGTTACGTTTTAGTAATTGATTTAAAATCTTAACTAAGAAATTTAATGAATATTTATCATATAATGTCAGCTCAACTCAATTTCTTATCATCCAAAAAAAAAAACCAAAACGCTTCACCTTATCAATTGTGCCAACACCGGCAATGTAAACTCGAGGCACTGCCCACTCTCCGACTACGATACGATCGCGATCTGTGCATATGTACATAAATATTATACATATATTTGACAAAAGCCGAGTTGAATAGCTCTTTTATGATCCTGTTGGTTTAGTGGTTACTGCGGTTCCTTAACTATAGGATGTGGGTTCGATCCCCACTCGCGGATGATTTTTAGTGTTACTCAAAGAGTAAACGGTTCTTATGGCTCAGGCTGTTACCTCATAACGTAATAGTTGGGCAGTTGACATTTTTGCACATATTCTATTTCTGTTGTCGCTATCCCAAAAAGACCAAAAAGAGAATAAAACATGAATATTCGGAAATAAAAAGAGTTTCAAAAGTGAAATGAACTAAAAATATTTTTGAGTGAAATTAAAATATCTTATTTTATTATTAACACTTTTTTTATGTCTTTTAATTTAATATGTCTTTTGTTGCAAGTTTTAAGCTTGACTAGACCAGTGAACGGTCACTTCGGTTTTCTATTTTTACTTTTTAAAATACATTATTAAACAAAACGTACTTTCACGCACATAAAGTTCTACAAACAAAGTGTTAAGACACTCCGCTTTCAAAATAATGTGTGTAGATTGGCGAAACTCAACGCCGCGTTTTAAAAGACATGGATTCAAAACGAATCATAAATTTAAAAAAAATAATACGAACTAAACTAATTCACATAAACAGAGCTCAATTTGTTTAGCAATAAGTATAAGCAGATTAGCAAATATTCAAATTAAAACACAACTTGGAACAATGCGAGCAAACAAGCCGGCAAGTACGGCAACAATACCAAAACAATTATTTTGCTAATTGACTATTCAAAACAAAAATATTTTAGTTACGGATCTCGTGTACTTTATTGCGGAGTTACGATATACTTATTTTGTGCTCTGACTTTGCTTCACATTTGAGACAATTTTTTTTATCAAAATACAGTACTGGTTAGAATATGGGAAAATAAAACTAGTTTATACTGTCAGAAGTATCGTTTACATATCTTTGAAAGATACACTCAATTGCTTTTTTTTATAAGTTACATTTAAACAATATTTAGATTATAAAGCGAATATATTACTCATTTACAATTAACAAATTAAAGCGTCATTAATAATTATGTGTTTAAAAAAAAACAATTGGAAAAAGGATGACTCTATAGAATCATCTGTAAACAGTGTTACTAGTGCTATTAAACAATACTCTCACAGCGTTTTCTCTTCACATTCTCAATATATTTACGCAAATTTATTGTACAATATATTTTTTTACAAATTTTCAATGTCAGGGCCAAGTCTTTTTTATTGTTCAATAATATAATCACTGTTGAGATAATAATAAATAATAATTAATTTTCTCATATACAAAAGAAAAAGGCGTAATTTGAGATCGGCTTGACCGATTTGGCTCATTTACTGTTTTCATAACGATGAGGTCAAGGTTTATATAAAAATAGATATTATATATTTTCTTTTATAATTATTACAATGAGTTGAAAAATTAAGTGTAGTAATTACCTAAACATTAATTATTAATAAAAAAAATAACAAGACCTTAATTAGAACTGTCGCGAACCCAGTTCAGCATCTTGTATAAGCTAGTCTTACAAAATCAATACTCAAAGGCAACAAATCAAATCATTTACAGCGCCCACTTCGACACCACAATATAGTAGCAATTTCGTTAGCGATGACCGAATTTCATTAAAGTCAATATATACAATTGTCTTAATGAATTCAATCTAAATTGATCTACTTTCTGTTGTGATTACATCGAAATATTAATTAGTAGATAAATTATTTATTATACAGCTGTCTCCATATCGCAGTGGAACAGCGTTTGACTGTCAACACGACGGTTGTGGGTTCGATCCAAGCTTGAGTAAATGAATTATTTACATTTCCTCGCTCTAATAAGATGAAGCACGGCGTCGAGTACCGCCTCAACTCAACATGCAATGCCTCAAATTCAGCGGAAATGGAGAGCAGAGTGTCTTAGCTTTAAGTTCCCATATTCCCTCTGCTTCCGCTGCTATTTTTAGTATACAGCGTGAAACTAAGAAAAAACAAAACTTATTTGATACTCAGAAAGTACTAATGTAATGAATGTATGTCCCCAACAAGTAGCCGCAAGCTTAGCTCTAGTTCTATCTACGTAAGTGTGCTTCTCAGTCGCTGCCTCAAAGAGAGGTCGTGTGACAAAGCATCGTGTTTATTAGACACATTAAATATATTAAAATAGGAATTTATAATAGGTTATTACATTACATAGGGCTTATGTTAGCTTAAGAATATGATATATTAGCTCTAATTAGCTAAACAAGCCAGGTGATAAGCAACAACTATGTTGGATTGAACAAATTCATAGAAAAATAAAAGATTGTTGAACTGAAAACAAAAAAATTACTCTTGTAACAAACCAAATTACATTCGGAAATTATTTATGCTTTTAGGGTACTTTACTTCCAAAGATACAAACGAAACCTTCCTAGGACCACTTGGTTGTCTGTTTGTCCGTCTGTCAAGATATCAAGACGAGATCGTGTGGAGGAGGTATCAAGCTGAAATTGATGTCAAATATTCAAATCAATGGTTGCTTGAAGCACATAAAGTCATAGCAATAAAAATTTACGAGCATCTATGAATCATCATTCCCCAAAAAAGCTTCGAATTTACAACCACCTCAATTGTTCAGGACACAAATAAAATTTTCCAAATAAAATTGTCATATTAAACAGTAAACACAATCGAATTAAACGTCGCTAGAGCCGACTTCACTCCAGACATTATCAGTCCTCTGGTTGATTTTTTTCCCCGTGCAGTACATTTTTTGGAAAATATCTGGGACACTAACGCGGGTAGCGCGGACGATATGTCAACCGTCCTGACAAACCGCTGCCGGGTTGCTTGTTTTTTGCCCGTAGAAACATTATTCAAACCGACATTTAACTAAATGGTTGACCCCTTTTTAAGAACACATGTTACGATCGAATTTAGCGCAAGTTGTTTTTGATTGGAACTTGTACGAAACATGGGTACGATGATGCCTTCTGGCCATAATATTGTAGATACCTTACTTTCCTGTCGTTTTCTGTTTAGACTTGTATTTATTGAGTATTACGATTTGTAAGATAGTTAAGTATGGTTTTAAAAGCGGAAGTAAATCATACCATTATTTTAATTTTTTATATAAGTTGCTATAAGTAGATGAACACTCCATCTCTACAAGGCGAAGTCCTTGACCACAGAGAAAAAAATACCTTCCAAAATGTCCACCTAATCACACCCTTTTACGTTAATTAAAATCACAATATCAACATTGCCTAAACATTAGTATGGGTAAAGTAAATTATGTTGATAAATCCCTAATGGCTTATCCAGCGTCGGCTGTCTTGTCCTGGAAAGTTGATAACGTGTGCGTATTCAGTGACAAATTACTCTTCCAACTTCTCCAATGGAGCTTTATAATTTCATAAGCGAAAGAGATTTGTAAACAGATTAGTCATTTGTGTTAACAAAATGTTGATGTTACCTTGTAACAATGAATGCTCTCAACGCAATACCTCTAAGAGGGAACTTAGGAACCTAGTGGTAAGACACTCTGTTCCCATTAAGATACTTTCGTTCTCCACTTTGCGCCGACTTCTGGAGACATTGCGTGTTGAATGGCGCAACTCAACGACGTGCTTTGCCTCGTTACCAGAGCGAGTAAAAGAAAATATTGAATTTACTCGAGTGGGAATCGAACCCACAACGTGTTGCACTTACAGTCGCACGCTTGTGCCCCTGCGCTACGACTAGCCTCAAATAAATACAAACATGTGTCAACCTAATAGATAATATTAACAAATGTCAAACAATAATTATGAAAGGAAGTCGTTCATGGAGTTTGGAGCAAAAAAAAATCGAACATGTGTCCCATCGAGTGCTCGAAAAACAAAACTTCCTAGAGCAAGTTTACATTTCGATCGTGACTCTTTTAAGTTTACTGCCATTATTCTTTATCAACGCCAGAACCAACAATAGATCTCTTTTAGAAGAATTTTATGAAAGGGGTGTGATGGTTGAACTAAGCATGATGTTTGTTACAATTATTTTTCTGTATAAATGAGTATTTTGATGCACAATTACGCATAATTTTTATCCTTACTAAAACTAGTGATTATTACTATCTTCATTCTCTATTTCAGGAAGAGAGTGTCTTAAATAAGATCAAATATGAGTCACTTTAAAATAAAATAAATAATCATGTTAAACGTAAACATTTTCTTTTTGGATAAGAATGGAGTCTAATAGTTCGGAGTCACGGTTTGGTCCAACTGCTCTACAACGTTATTTTTAATATGTTTTTCTAATACTCATTAATTTAAAATAATCTTTTAAAAAAAAAAGGAAATTGTCGTATTTATTTGGAAAATGAAGCTGCTACTGCAGATGTAGCATACTACGCAAATACACACACAGTGCTCTGACACCTCATATAACATTTATTAGGCACAAACAAAAATCAGATAAGTACTTCAAAATTCAAACAAACTTTTTACTCTCAAACCTCAATCCATTTACCATTCATTGGTGTACTAAATACGAATAATAATGAAGTATAGAACGAACGAAGAGAAGTGGTTACATTTGTAACTGTCAACAGATTCGGGGCCATTTTTGGAAGTGATGCGTTAAGACGCCACTTTACATAATCCTTTGACTAATAAGGAGTTGTATTGAAACGAGTAATAATTTATTCTTAGAGGGAAAGCATTGTCAGTGAAAATGCGGCTTATTATTAATGTTTTTCTTTATGTTATGTATCTATATGAACTTTATTTTCAAGATATAAAAATCGACAGAGTATCATTTAATAAAATTACCATGACCTATTTTTTATTTCTTTTCTGCGTACAGCAGAATAAGCAGAGAGAATCTAGAATTGAGACTCTTCGTATTTACCATTTTTCACACAAAGTCGCCCATTTAGCTTTTCATTGAAAAACGATGTCTGGTTTAAAAATTAGAATTTATTTAAAATTCATTTTTAGACAAATTTTGTTATGAATGTAATGTATGGAGTCCATATGCCAACTTGGCTTCTATAGTGTCTAATAAAATTTATTTTTTCCAATACATTCGTCTGTCTAGCATACCAACCAACTGAATATCTCAACATCTCAGTGCTCCGCATTGATTGACAATAACAGGACAGGCGTCGCTTCGGCTAATCTATAGTGTCGCTGAGTACAGATTAAGAGAATCAACCGTCCATTATGCATGACCTGCCTCCCCCCTGGACTACCCTCAGAATTTGTACGAGCAAGGGGTGCAAGTATTGTATTTAGGGGGTCTAGGCCCTGGCCGTGTTAACACACAGCTGTGCTTGACGTCATGTTACTCGGATTTCGTTTCGGAACTATGCATTTGGGTATCCGTGTTAAAGATAGGGTGGGTTTTAGAGAATTTTGTGGAGAATTTTAAAGTTTAAATTTAATTTTAAAAATATACGCATTTGTATCCATTAAATCATCAGTGTACAACAGCTTCAGTGTACTACAGTGTATAGTATAGAGTGTGATGGTATTGTGTTCGATTCCCCGCAAGAATATTATAAATAGCTATAATATAGATGTTTAACTGATCTGGTTATATTTAGTCCAAAAATACTACTAAAATAAGCACACAATCCTAAAACATCAAACACTTCAACGTTATTAGTCTAAAAGACAACTTTTTAATATCCGTATGAATTTTGGATATTTTCCACGTTCTGTTTACATGGAGTAATCAAAAAGAAGATTGCGATATATGTAAGTGCCTATTTATTCGTAAAAGCGTATGTAAACAATCTCGAATGTATTTTATTTTTCGTCGGAATTAATCTCAGTAGAAACGTCCTCCGGGAAATTGATGGCGTGACATTTTTTTTTATTCTCCGACAAAACGAACTCTCAAACGACTGTACGTTTCTGGCATAATTATACCTTCGAAGTGAAAAAAATTAAAAAGCTAATGCCGAATTGGCACTCCTTTTATATTGGCAATGTCTTTTAAACTCTTTAAAGTTATCTGATTATTTGAAATGTCATTTCAAACTTTATTTTTAGATTGAATTAAATATCATTTGTTTAATATAGCTACGATGATTTTTCTTTGTTTTGTACTAATTCATACACAATACATAAAGCAAACTGTAACAAATAAAGTAATGAAAAAAAAACTTTATCTAGATTTATAATTTAATTGAATTAAATTTGATGATTTGAATTGATGAAAAATTGAATAAAATTGTAAAACAACGTGTAACGGTTGTAGGTTCGATTCCCACTTGGGCTAATGAAGTATTTGATATTTTAATTTTCTGGCTTTATCATGAAAGCGTTGAGTTCCGGCCTTCGCTATGCAATGTCTCGAAAATTCAGCAGAAAGTAGAGACCGGAGCGAAGCTATAAACAAAACCAACCAAACTAACGTTAAAAAGGTAAACATAAAATTGTTTTAACTAATACAAATGGTATTTTAAGTGCTGTCCAGCGTGGGCGTGGGCGGATCAGTTAAAAATAGAGCCGTTATTTGCTTATCACCCCTTTTATCAAAATCTCGGATAAAGATAAAGGTTCGGGACCAAATAGCGCATCAATCAGGGGTTTCTGTCCACAAAATTGATATCTACGGACCACAATTTATCACTCAATCTTAAGATATATTTGGTCTCGAATTTACGACGTGGGCGCATTTTTAAGATAACCGATAAATATTTATCTATAACAACAAAAATTGTATTGTATCTTCGATAGATAACTAAGAAAATGTGTTAGTTTTGTATTAAGATATGAGTGAGATTGATAAAGTTATTTTGGAAATAAGAATATTTCAATATAAGACATAATATAATCTGTTTGCCATAAAATTATCCGTGGCCCTCGTGGCTCGGTGACATAAGGGTGTGATTGTAAGCGCGACGGTTGTGACTTCGATTCCCAATTCGAGGAGTGAAATGTTTAATATTTTCATTGAGTTTCGCCACTCAACACGTCACGAGATATCGGCGGAAAATGAAAAGCGGAAGTGTCTTTATGAGAACGGAGTTGACGGAACACTGGTTTCCCACGGTTACACTGTTATGTGCGGGATACTGCGTGAAGCTAAAGAAAAATAAAACAATGTTTTATTTGAACATAATTACATATATTATTATTTTATTAATAACAACAATTTGGTCCTACTCAACAAATAACAAAATAATAACAAATGAATTAACGAATAATTCATTAATAACTTTGTCCAATAACTTTCCGCTACTCAACAATAGATGGCGTTACGTATAACGAATGCGCAAGCGCATCGTGCCGTCTCTTTCGCACAAAACGTCTCACTCCTTTATATTATAATTCGCTTCTTATGTCCGATCCGAGAATAATCGTGAAAGGGACCGCGCTTAAGTAGAAGACATCATTGCGTAATCGAATATAGATTTGTATGTATATGAACATAGACAGAGATGTTTTATATTATGGTGATGATGTGGCATGGAAGCTAGAGGAAATTTAGTGTTAAGATACTCCGTTCGCTTATCGTCGAATTTAGTCTTAATAGTAATACAATGTTTTACGTAATCAATACAAAGAGAAAACAAGGCGGCGAGTTCAGCTCCTTTGAGCTCCGGTTGAGCTCTGTCATTCAAGAAAAATATATCGTAATAAAAAAATATATAGCAATGTACAAAAAGCTTTATAACATAAATAATTTATATGATTATAATAAAATTAATACGCGACGAGATTAATATGTAAATGCTATTATTAAAATATTTGTTGACAAAATTATGACTTATTAATGCGGCAGGTCAAACTGAATTTGTTAAGAGGATTAAAATAATCATTTTTTATTGGATCTTATATATCGTACATATATATTATTATTGGGCAAAGGAAACGTATCATGTTTACCCTCTGTTCCCTACTTTTCATTCTATTTTCAAGGCATTGCGGGTTGAGTACTATTACTCGAGGCCGCGCTTTATTTTTGTACCAGAGCGAAGAAGTAAAGAAACACTACATCCCCGGAGTATGCATCGAATCCACCATCACTTTTACCAAGCTTAGGTATTTCTAGGCTTAGGTTTTGTTAATTGATGGGTGTATTTTGGGTTTTTAGAAGAGCTCGAAATTACAAAACGAAATTTACATATTGGTACATAATTGTAAGGCGTTTGGGGCATAGCGTTTGAATATAAATTTGACGGTAGTGGGTTCTGCACAAGGGGATATGGATTATTTTGATGTCGCTCTTGTACAAAGACGAAGCGTGGCGTAGAGTTCTGCCATTATACACGTAATATCTCGAAAGTTGAGCGGTGCGTGGGGAACGATGTGCCCCAATATTGGGTTCCGTTGGCATACGTGTTTAGATGCGGGATACAACGTGAAGCCGAAAACAATAATAATAATCAAAATTATCCATTCCGTGTGTGCTGTAGAGGAAATTTGAAAATAGTGCCGACATCTTATATGAAATTCATTTATTCATTGGTGCAGATGTGGCTCACAATGAGAGGTAGCGTATTTACCATATTACGTTGTTATATGAAAATGTGTTTCGAAAGCTACTTTGTGATACTTTAGTAGCGAACTTTGATGGATTTTTTTCAGTTTTTTATACAAAATTTATGATAATATGTTTAATGTTAACAGTGTCGGTTCACTGTACACCTACACTGCTATATGCAGGATTTTAGGGTTATAATATTAGTATGGGTTAGGTTATTTTATTTAGGTTGTATTAAACTTCGATTAATATCAATTATTCGATTAATTATCCACAAAATGTCAACTTCTTTTACTTATTGCACATCCACAATGTTCTGTAAAAGAAATGTAATCCCAATTGTATAATATTTAATGGGCAACATAAAGAATTCGCATTGTCTTCTCACCAGATTTGAGAACCTGTTTCAGCACAAATCGTTTTAAATTCGATAAAAAACTACTTTCTCACAAGAGAGATATGTGAATCGGAAACAGTGATGTGCTTATTGTTTATTTATATTTAACTTGTTTTTTTAGTTTTCCGCTTTTTCTCGCATTATAGCAGGGTACACGGAGGGACCCTAGTGTTCATTTGCAAGAGCACTTCCCGGAGGGCATGGCAGTGTTGATGACGATGACAAAAGCTTATAAAGAAACCTTAGTGTCCGGCACTCCGTTCTCTCTGGCTACCCGGCTATGGTTAAGCGTGGACCTAAAAAATAAACTAAATCACTAGCAACTATCATTTATTTTAAAAAATGCAGGTATAAATCCCACTACAACATTTTTTATATAGATTTTCAATACATTAATTAATATTTATCAAAATTTCAGGACAGATGACAACCATTGTTGCCAAATTATCTCGTATACAGTAATTGCGGGATATTAGCGCTTATGCTATCAAATTAGTCTTTTATTAATACGTTATAGGGTTTTGTTGTGAAGCTCTCGTACAGTGATTAACATTTGTTTATTAACATATATTATTTAGAATGGCCAATATTTTAGCCTAATTTATATTGAAGTTGTGTGGTTTTGAATTATTGACGGGTAAGATTAAATGTGATGATTGCGGGTTCAAATACTTAGAGGTTATTTATTTTTAAATTTAAATTACTTCTTTTTATTTGGTAATGTAAAATATGTTTTTGGATTTTGGTTTAATAATAGACTATGTATTTTTTAAATGAGAACAAAATCCATATTAAAGTTAAGGGCAGGGGCAAACTCGGTTGACCTTCGAAAAATCAGTGTACCTATATGAAAAGAAGGAAGGTAACGTAAGAAACATGAGGACCTTCCGGAAGGCATGAATGAACGAATGGGCGCTCTTCCCCGTTTCACTTTGAATATCACGGCTGAGATAAAGCGTGAAGCTAGAAAAACTATATATATACTCCCCTCAAATGGAAACAGAATCTACAACCATCGCACATGGAAACAGATTCAATCTATATTATATATATAGTACAAAAGTAAAACATATAAACAAAAACAATAGCAGCCACCGCTTGCATAAAGTAATCCCCGAATGGGCGCCCTTAAAAACCAATTTGTATCGGCTTTACGATTACAAAGATCGTCAAATAGACGATTGAGTTTTATGTCATATTAAGTTTTATATCGCCAATTTCATGTATTGTATTAAAGCACTTACGTTTTAAGTGTTAAGTAAGTGCTTTTGTTAATATTTTAAGTTATTTTTTTTATTTACCAGAGCAAAAATGTTAAAATTAAAATAAAATGCTAAATATTTCATTTCGAACAAGTGAGAATCGAACCCGCAACCGCCGCGTATCCCCGAACCGCGCGAAATCGCCTTGCAAATATAAATTAAAAGATAACAAAAAATATATAATTCACATTGAATGACCTACATTACTGTACAGAGTGACAGAGTGCTATCACACAGACCACCACTTCAATGTATCGTCACCGCAAACAGCCTAGGCATTTAAAATATCGTATTTAATACAAAAATAGAGAAATGCAATGTCGGGATAATATGATTGAAATAATTTATAGCTTATACGGGCCTGGTGACTACCAGCACGACTGTTTGTAGGTTCGATTCTCACTCGAGGAAATTATTTCTTCACTCTGTTGTCGAAGCAAAAGGCGGCGTTGAGTTCCACCCCTCAACATGCAATGCATCCAGAATTCGGCGGAAAGTGGAGACTTAACACTAGATTCTCTTTGCCTACCCTGCTGTATGCAGGATACAGTGTGAAGCTGATTTAATTTTAATTTAATTTTTCTATAGATATTTGTTAAAAGGCGGAATCAACGCCGCACTTTGCCTTCTTATCATAGCGAGAACGTGAACCTAAAAGCTTAGCGCTTACAGTCGGAGGTGGTGCTGGTGAGTCACGACGTCCTCCTATGCAATTATAAATTTAGATGAAGCATACTAAAATTTATTTGGGCAAGAAGAAATCATCAATCGATCCAATCATTATGACATATTCTATATATAGTATAATAATTATTTGTAAGTACTACATCTGAATAGAAACGACCATTTGCTCGACTGCCCATTGTTCCACGGAAATTACAGGTTCGAAACAATAAATGAAACTGCATACGTATACGTCTTTTAATGGCATATAATTATTTTGTTTTTTGACATTGTATTCGGAGTTCTGAGAAATGTGGGAGTTTTTGACATTTGGTCGCATGTGTCTTTCTTGGTTAAATTAACCGTAAAGTTAAAGTAGCAGTTAATGTCAACGTACACTGATTGACTATGAGTGTTTAAACGTTGGTTGTCGGTTTGATTCTCAGTCGAGGTACCATTATATTTCAATTATTTTTTCATCGTTTCAAACAACAAACTGTGGCGTTAGGTTCCGCCATTCTTGATGATGATATACCTATAACGGAAATGTACTAAATTGTCAGCCTATCCCGCTATACGTAATACAAAGCGTGAAGTCGCTCGCTTACAAATGCACGTATCGTTCCCGGTTAAATTAACTGGAAAGTTAAAGTTGTAGTTAAGATTCAGTGCAGGTCGATTGCCAGTAAGTTAACCGCGCCACCCCACGAACACTTGTTTGTAGTAAATCCACGTGTGAATCGTATTTCTACATTTTTTTTTTCAATAGTAGTGATTTCTTTTCATAGTATGGGAGCATAGTTTTAAAGTTAGTATATAAATTTTGTTGGATATGTTTCACAATGTATGATAAAAGCCTCGTTGCGTTTTTTGCCTCTGAGATCTTTCTTCTCAAGCAAGTCTGAAGCACTGAACTGGTGGTCACTGGTGGTAATTAAAATTCTCTTTTTATATTAACTAAAAACTATTTACTTTCTTTTAATTTAAGTCCTAATGTATTTTTATAGATTTATAAACTTAAAACTCGCCCAAACATTTTATAGGTTTCATCAAAGCGTAAATAGAATTTTAAAAACACAAAAAACCCATACTAAATCTTATTATTTTATTCATATGCCTTAATAACACAAAGAAATTTGTATAGAAAATATATATTCCAAACAAAGTATAAAACAAAAAAACTTACATCCATTACTAGTAGCAGATAGAGAGATCGATAAAAATGAATCTCATTTACTTACAGGAAATGCTTCCCTCGCGATAGATGACAGTGCACTATGTTGACATGATGGCGGGACAAAAGAATACTATCTTTTTATTATTACATACAAATATAGAACAGCGTATAACTATCGAGAGGATTGTGGGTTCGATTGTCATTCGAGATAAATATTTTCTTTTCTTTGCTAATTCAAGATAAAGCGCGGTGCTTAGTTCCGCTAATCAACACACAATGTCTCGCCAGTTGAGTGATGTGGACGGAGTATTCTCTCAAGGATTTCTCCTTCTGCCCTGCTACATGCGAGATACAGCGTGAAGCTATGAAGATTGGGATTAGAATGGAGCTATATAATGACTATGTAATACTCAATGTTATTTTAGTTATAAACTGCCATATGTTCACGCTATAGCCCGCACAAAGTGGGATAAGCAGAGAGAACCAGGGAATTTAGTGTCAAAACACTTAGTTCCCATTAGGACACTTCCTTACTTTCCGCCGAATTCTTAAGGCATTGGGTGTTGAGCAGCGAAACAACTCGCGCTTTGCCATGTTACCAAATTATTACATAGGTATTCCGTTCCCTGGAGTGGGAATCCACAACCTGTCATTTTTACAGTCACACTCTTAAACCACTGCGCCATGATCGCTCTATTTTGATAAAATTTATAAAGGAATCATAGTTCTAACCAAAGAATATTTCTATTTACCACATGTCACAGAGTGCATACGACTGAAAAGGGACAAAAATATGTAAATTAGCCGAGATGAACAAGAAAGGGCGGGCCTGGCTTAATGGTGGACCCATAATGGCGTGCGTGATAGATTTTTAACATGGGTGGTCTACACTATTCTAATATTATGACACAGTCTGTTTGTCAAATACTTTATATTCATGTTTAACTTAAAAAAAATGTTTGTCAATACTAGCATTTCACCCCGTCTGTTGTTGTAGCTTCGCTATATGAAAAATAAAAAAATATTACTAAAATATTGGAAAAAATGAACGTGGCAAGATTTGAACGGGCTCTTAAAATATGTACGTATTTACTCACGAGCCCGTCGTGGCGCTACGGTGCAGTATGTATAAACGCGACTGTTGTCAATTCGATTCCCATTCGGTGTAATGAATCACTCTGGTGGACTATCCGCGGCGTTAAGTTCCGATACTCCATGCGCAATATCTTGATAATTGAGCGAGAAACGAGGAACGCTTTGTATTAATATTAATTTTAGAACTTCTCTTACGCGAAATAAAGCGAAAAAAAAGTAAGGTACAAAATAAAGAACAGCTAAGTTATAAAATTACTATCGATTTCGACGGCCAAAGTTTTTTGCTTCGCTCTTATTCAAATGATATATTACTTATTTGTATAGGACCGGTTTTTA
The DNA here is from genome assembly GCA_000313835.2 of Heliconius melpomene melpomene. Taxonomy (NCBI): domain Eukaryota; kingdom Metazoa; phylum Arthropoda; class Insecta; order Lepidoptera; family Nymphalidae; genus Heliconius; species Heliconius melpomene. Next base: position 42,528 of record HE671546.1, read on the forward strand.
AATGTTTGCTCGTGAAAGTGATAAACAAATATCACGAGATAGTTTTAATTGCATTTTAAATATGAACGATGTTTAGTAAACATTGACTACCGAGATAGTTGTGGGTTCCGATTTGATAAGATAGGTTTACTTATATATATATTTGTATTTTAGGTACACGCTATATCTTTTATATAGCAAGGTAGGCACACTGTTCCCCAATCTACGCACAATTTCTCAGCACAACAGGAATCGAACTCACAAATATCGTAGTCGAACGCTAGCCAGCGTAACGACGACTTATAATACTTAAGTATAGGTAATTGTTTTGACGACATCTTGGCGAAATGGAAATATTTGAGGAAAAATGCTTTGGTTGTAGGTTCGATAACCGCTTAAGACATTAAGATATAACATAGTACAAAGGAGGGAACCGACATGAGAAGCTGAAAGAATATATGTATAATTTTCTCACGTAAAAATAACATATATTTTGCATAAAAGTGATACAACAGTGGTAGGAGATGAGATTATGCAGTCAACTTTATCTATTAAATAATCTAAATATTTTACATACTGTTTTAAATGTCATTTATATTTATTTATTATAGGAGTCAATAAGGAAAAAAAAACAATTAATTAATACGCATCAGCCACAGTTAGTTTGGAGTGACGTAATGCTAGCATTGTATACAAATGTATCTATTAGTTCTATTAATATCGTTATTTTAGGAATTAATGAAGTTAGATTGAAATAGTGACTCATATTATAAACGTTTTCATAACAATTTGCTTTATTTAATAGTAATTAGTTTACAGAGTAGCCAGGGAACCTACTGTTAAAATACTAAGTTACTTCCATTCTCCATCTTAGCTTTATACATTTATAAAATTGAATTATAAAACCGAGGTATAAAGTTCTATATTTTTACTAAAATCCTAAATTTTCATTGAGTGGCGGAAGTTAAGTTACAAGAAAAAAAAATGTATTGGCTAAAATATTTTTTATTTCTAAACCTATGTGCTACGATATAACATTAAAAAACATGCTGTAGTAATTCATCAAGCTTATTTACGTTTTATTATATTAAATTTTAAAACAAAAATAAAAACCTAATAATAAAATTATTAAAATATATGAAATAGTAATATAGTATTGAAATGGTTTAATAAACATCTTTTATTACATCCAAAATAAAGTAAAATGATTTATTTTTTATTGTAAATTAAAATTCTTGGCATCGTCTAATCTTAATAATAAAATTACTGATTCAATTTTTGTTCGGTCTTCACAAATTCTTATTTATACTATCTTGGAAGATTTAAAGTGATTTTTGACAAGCAATTTTAAAATAACTTCTAATATAATATTCGTAATCTTCAGATTAAAATAACTCACATATGTGATATATGGACTTACAATGCGTACTTTTAGATTTTCAATTTTTAGTTTAAGATTTTCCGAAAATTAAAAATAAAAAAAAAACTACTAATACGCAAAAGTCAAAACATTTCAAAATTTTATCTTTACACCTTAACAGTTAACTTATATTGATATTTTTTTGAAATGAAGTCCATAATTGCTTTACATTTCTTATTCACATTAGTTTATTAAATAAGGTAATGTATTCAAATTACATAAAGTTGCTTTTCACACTATGTAATTTAAACAACCCTAGTAACACCCACGACAGTTTACGAATGTATTAGATTTAAATATCGTTTAAAATACTTAGTTTATAGTATTATCTAATAAGACATACATTTTGCAATTTATATATACAACTAAAGTACTTTTAGTAATATGAAGGATAAAAAAATAGTAATATACATTTTGTTTACATATTAATATTTTTTAACTTTGATCTATATACATGTAATTGTAAAAAGTATTTTTTTAGCATCACGCTGTATCGTGCACATACTAATAGCAAGGTAGGCACAAGAAATCTACGAACCCCAGTGCTATGACACTCTCTCTCCCATTAAGTCGCTTCCGTTCCCCAATTATGCATTTCATTTCTTAAGTGAGAATCGAACCTAAAACTTGTAGCGTTTAATGGCCCCTGCACCACCATTTGCTTCAGAACTTTTTATTATAAAAACAGTCTATTAACTTACCTAAATTACAATGATTTAGGTAATTCCGTTTTGTAAGTAAAATAACGTTACTTTGAACTTCGTCTAAGTCACATTCATTTTAAAGCTCGCAAAGCTTTACAAATCATGTTGAATTATTGGAACGATAACGTCACTCGGTGTACTCACTCATTTTAAGCTCCTTATGTGTTCTTTTTTTTATTCTAGTGGATGATTTTTTTATATATTTGACTTTATTTATAATAAAAAAAATATAAAATATCTTATTACGTTTGTATTTTATTATGTAAAAAATATTTGTTTTATTTATACATATCTATGTAACGAGGTAGGCGGAGTAGGTGAATATAGAGATAGACACTCCGTTACATACATCCAAACTATTTTGTTGCTATTTTATTAATTAACTCATCATCGCTAGTTTTTTGCGTAGATTTTAAGATGTGAAATGGAATATCTTGCGTTATCTGGTTCTCTTATTTCTTCCTGACACTTCTTTTTCTTTTATAATACGTCTTATTCCTCCTTAATTAGCCTTACATACCAAGTATCAAGCTTTTTTTAAGTCTAATAGTTGGTGTCAGTCACTCGGTAATGAAAGTTTTAAATATTATCATTATATCAACTTTACATTATTTCATTAATAAAAAATATCCACTAAACACTACATATGAACCCATTCTTATAATACCAAACAAGAAAAACACTAAGTTATTTATAATCAAACGAGAATAATGTGGAAATGATAGAGCAAATCATTATTTACATGTAATATTGATGATTACTTATTTTGAAATATAATAACCTATTGTTTTAAAATGCCCAAAACAATCCATCTCATTTTGTTAAGTTATTTTTTTTTAAGTTATATATCAAAAAATACTATAACCTAAAACAAAAAAAAGAAAGCTTCTATTAAAAAGCTGTTAAGTTCAGTTATAGACTAACATTCTCAGGCCTATCATCACTTCACTTATCTTAGTGCCGCTGTGTTCGTTCATTAGGCGGAACGCCTTATCTTAAAGAGATACATATGTTACATTTGCTCGTTGCATCCAAACAGAGCTTGATTTAACACGCTTAATAAATAAAAAAAACGACTCAAAAAAAATGTAACACTAATTTCGTTACTTACTACAAATTAACATCTAGACCAGGAATCTTAAAAAAATGCAAATAAACACTCACGTTGATCGAAGAAGCACCGATCCAGACCATTCATAACGTACACAACATAGTGCACTAACACAATTTCTCGTCACTACACTGTTAAACACTGCACTGTTCTACGTTCAACGCGCTCCCAACACGTGTCACCCCAGTGGCGGTCGGCGCGCGACTGACTGCGCGCGGCCGCAGTGGTGGGGGGTATGCGTGCGTTCGGAATCCGCTACCCACGTGTTGTATAGTGCCGTCTCGCTCTAACAAACGGGTTAGCTTTTTAAAAGCTCGTCGATATGCCCCGGGCGGTTCTAAAACACTGTTTAGTGTTTACTTGTAATGCTGTAGTGTGTTGGTGATGCACTTGGTGTTTGTTTTTTTTGAGGTGCATTTTTATTGTATTAATTAAGTTTTAATAAAATTAGTTTTTTGGCTATATTTTTCTAATATTTTTATGTAAAAATGACAGAAAGAAGCGGTATATTTAATTTGTTGTTCTCAATAAGCTTCTGTCATATAGGTGTGATGAATTTTGACGTTTTGTAGAAAAACTGACGTCCGGGCCCGTGGTCGGTTACACAAGGGTACGGTACAAGAGGAGCGGGTTCTAGTCGTAACGAGGATGAAACTTATGTTTGGTAGGTAGGTTTATATAGGTACAGCACTGATTACTTTACCCTACACTCTATATTTGCACTGCGAGATGAGTGGCGGAACTTAACGCCGCATTTTAATAATATAGGCATTATTTTTGTTTTATATTAAAATATGATAGAATAATAATCATTTTACTACATCTAGTTTTAGAGCTACATGTAGAGCAACTCAGGTGCTAAGAATAGCGTGTTTATTTTTATTTTCCATTTTTATTACATCTTGCGGTTTGATTTCCGGTTTTTATCACAAGTGTGTTGTTTTTACTTTTATTTGTTGATTGATGGAATGTTTTACTGCAACGCGACAGGTTGCGAGTTCGATTTCCATTTGAGGAAATGAAATATTTAATATTTTCATCTATGTGTGTGTTTGTTATAGATGAATAACAATGCTAAGATTTACAAGTATGAGATCACATCATGGTATAGTTAGGAAATATCTAATTTAAGTACAATGATTGTGGGTTCAATCCCTATTGATGCTTTATTTTGGTTATAATTTTTACTTTACATAATACTTTTTCCCACATAGCTATGCTGCGTAGCTTATAGCACCGTAAGTTAGGTTAGAGGGGCGGAATTCAACTCAGTTCTTTGTCTACCACCCCTGACTAAAAAATAATTCAAATACACTTACATATAACTTAAATTTATTCCTCCGAGTAGAAATTGAACCCACAGCTATTGTGCTTACAGTCAGACGTTATTCCACTACGCCATGACGGACTCCAAGCTTATATTTTTTTGTTTTTTTTTCTATAATAGTTAAAAAAGAGGATGGTATACTGATACTATGATTTTCTGTCATAATAACGTGAGAAAATAAATTAATTGAAGGTGCGACCATCGCCATAATGTACTGTGCCACTTATATAGAATAAGTATAAAATTAACGAACATTGTCAGTTTCTAAAGAAATGATAAAAATAACCCAGTTATGGACTACACAGGGACAAAAAAGTTAATGCGTTTCTTAAAAACTAACTCCACGTTATCGGGTTGTCAGTCGTCGCGGGATTTTACGATGGTTCAAATAAAGCTATGTTGACTCATCGTTGAAAGACCTTCGATATTGATTTATTATATACAGCAATACTAGAAATGGTGGTAGTGAGTTCGAAACATATTTAGGGAGTTTATCTTTTTTAAATATATGTATAGCGAAAATCTAACTTGTGCTAATAATATGAAATCTAGTTGATAGCAAATAAAATATCTTGTTTGAATTAAATAAAAAAATTACGACGATTGTTGATGCTTAACATTTGGTTAATTTGACATTATTGAATAGTGTTTAATGATATTTATTCTTATTTGTAACTCTGATAAGATTTAATGCGGCGTTAAGTTTTGCCACTCAACAGATGTCTCGAAAGTTGAGCGGAATGTGAGGAACACAATGTCTTAACCTCTCTATAACCTACTATCAAAAAATAAAGATCTTAACCAAAAACCAAACCCACACTGCAAAACACATTAACTAACCCTTTATATTAGTAGTGTTATAATTAATTAGAAAAACATTTGCTCCATTAAAATAAATGATCTGTTTAATTTTATTTCAATTAAAATCACATGTGTGTGAAGCTATTAAAGATTGTTACAGAAAATAATAATATTATTTTATATTCTTACTAGCGGACGCGCGCAGCTTCGCTTGCGTATTTAGGGGGTGAATTCTAAAAAACCATGAAACACATGTTCAATTAAATATTTTTAAGAGTCTAAATTTCAAATTTTATAATAATCGGTGGCGTTTTAAGATTTTTCCATACAAACTTTCAACCCTTTATTTGCACCCTTAGGGGGTGAATTCGAAAGAACCATGACACATATGTTCAATTAAATATTTTTAATAGTCAAAATTTCAAATTTTATAATAATCGGTGGCGTTTTAAAGATGTTTCCATACAAACTTTCAACCCCTTATTTGCACCCTTAGGGGGAGAATTCTAGAAAACGATGAAACACGTGTTCAATTAAATACTTTTAAAAATCTAAATTTCAAATTTTATAAAAATCGGTGCCGATTTAATTTTTTTTCCATACAAACTTTGAACCCCTATTTCATCCCTTTGAGTTAAAAATTTTTCAAAATCCCTTCTTAGTGGATGTCCAGATTACGAAAGTAAACTTTTGTCCAAATTTAACGTTTCTACGCACAGCGGTTACGGCTGTGCGTGCGTCTTACCTCAGTCAGTGAGGACAAGTCCTTTTATATATATAGATTACACTGTATCTTCACGTTGTAAATAGTACAGCAGGGTAGACAGAGAGAACCTAACCGCCCAATTTCACAAACATAACAGCTGTTGATTGGTGTAACTCAACACGCAATGATTCAAGAATTCAGTGGAACATGGGGAACTGAGTGTCTTGACACTAGGTTCCCTCTGTCTACCCTTCTTTGTGCGGGATACAGCGTGACGCTAAAAAAAGACATAAACATCCGTAACATTTTGCAGATTTTAGATAAAATCGAATCCACACCATCGATCTCTAACATCACAGCATTACACTTTAATGAAACTACAACGTCCGTATTTATTTAACCCTATAGAGCTGTCCCACGAATACCATTAAGTATTTCACCTTGGGAGTGTTAGAAACATTATAAAGCAGTATAATCTAATAAATAAACAGTGGGGACGCAGCGCGTTGTGCTTAAAGGGGTCGTCTTCGCTTAGCTGAGAAGTCCTTTAGAGTACCTATTTATAAATAGACTGATGGTTGTTAGTTCGATACCTATTTGAGGTAAATTTTATAATGATAAGATGAAAAAACACAAAATAAAAAAGAGCATGCTTTTTTGTTTTTAAATGTTCATTTCAGGCTCAAATGCTAGATTTATTGTCCTAGAAAAGAGTGGCAGAAGTTCTCTTAGGAATTCCTATCGAGAATCAATGTTTAAAAATATTTTTATATATGATAAATTTATAAAGATAAAATTACCATTTTTACTTACTAATATGCAGGAAGGATCAGAGGTCGTGGCGTAGTTGCACAGCGTCTTACTGAACATGCGACGATTGTGGGTTCGATTCCAGTCAGGAAAATGAATTATTTTATTTTTCTCGCTCTGGTAATAAGACAAAGCGCAGAATTGAATTCCGCAATTCAACGTGCAATGTCTCGAACATTAGGCAGAAAGTGGGGAACGGAGTGTCTTAACGTTAGGTTTCCCTTTGTCTCCCCTAATGTATAGAGATTTGTACTTAATATAAGTCATAGAAAGGAAGATAGAATATACTGTATACAAAAACAGGTTCCTTAGCGATGAATTCTAAACTTATGATACACTTAGCGTTTAATCTTAAAGGTATTGTACCAAACGTTGTTGCAAGATTACCTATGCATCTCAAACTCTTTACAAGTACTAACTAAAACAGTTAAACTTGAACTTACGTTAACATTTACTTATATTTATGAGTATAATATTATAGTTTATTTTTATTATATACTTGCCTATTGAGCGGCGTTGAGTTTCGCCGCTCAATAAGCAATGTTTAAATTAAACAAATATTAATGAAATTATGACTTTCTTCTGACTTGGAATATACCTCATTTAACGCGGTCATAAATGTTTGAGTACACATGACGCGGTTGAGGTCTTTTCGGCCTCATATTTTATATGGTAAAGGTTGCGTTTATTTTATATAATCATCACGCCGTAATGCACGTTTGAAAATGATTATCTTAATATGACATTAAGTTACCTGTAACTTTGTCGACAAATATACAAACACTCACCAAAAAGCAGCACCTGTGTTTGGAAGCATAAATACATTGTCATATTAAAAAAAATATATTGTCATATTAAAAATAATATACATGTAATATTAAAAATAATATACATGTCAAGCTGACAACCTGCTTTTTTTGAAGTCGGTTAAATCTATAGTGAATAAACTACTTTGAAAATCTTAACGACTATAATATAATTAAATATACGATCTCACTCCGTAGGGAGTTAAGCCGCAGTAACTCGTGCGTTATCCGCTACTTTATACCGAAAATCATCTTTTTACGACCAGATCTTATTCTAGGCAAGTTTTTCTTTAGTTTTGTAGTGTTATATTTTTTTAACTTCAGGATATAGTATTCCGACAATTCTTTTCGCCTTCGACTTTTTACCTTATTTTCAATTATTTCAATGCAACCTTTTATTTGGTCACCAAATGATGACATATAATTTAGTCCCGCAAGTAGGAGTAGCTAACCTAAAATAAATAAATTAAAATAAATAAATTATAAGTTAGTAATTTTTAATTATAAGTTAAATTAACCTAAATAAATTATAAGTTAGTAATTTTTTTGATATATATTTTTTTTATTTTGACTTACATTTTAATTATACATACAATAACATTCGTTACTTCTCTTCTACTCTACAACTCAATATTGGAAATTTATCAATAAAAATCAAGGTCGGTCAAGTGCGAATCGTCATATCTGCCGTCTGCAGGTTTTCACTTCTTGCCAAATTTTCGTAATTGTAGGTCTACGGGAAATATCCTGTAGGTTTTAAATGTCATACAAAATGGTACAGAAACATCATTTAGCATCTTTTGACCATAATATTTGAAATTAATTTCAGATTGATACCTCTACGTAATCTCGAGACAAATTGATCCTAAAACGGTTCCGTGTTTTGCCTTTAATGTACGGAACCCTAAAAATGAAAACACATCTATTTATCATCGTGTCAAAATTGAGAAACACACGCTATTTTTATGCATATCGACGCATTGAATACGTCTGTGAATTCGACGAGGTGACTGACGTACGATATTTAGATATCCATTTGTTAACTTATATAGCGTAATGCCTATATTTTTTTCTATTTCTATAATTTTTTTAGCAAATGTGATTATAAATGGAAAAACAAAATATTGTGCACCCTACAAATGTGTCTAAAGTGTGTTATCTATACTAATATTATAAAGCAGAAGAGTTTATTTGGTTGAAAGCTATATTACATAGCTTTAATAGTTTCGATGAAACCCACTGTACCTGCTGTTAGAATTAAATTGGCGGAAAGTGGGAAACGGAGGTGCCTTAATTGGATAGAAATATCCTAACACTAGGTTCCCAGATTGCCCCCGCCAGCAAACTAAAATAATAGTAATAATAAAGACTAGTACTTTAATAAACTTTACATAATCAGAAAACCAAATGTAACTTCACCATAGCACTATTCTAACCAAACTAACTAATACATATGTATATATATGTACATACATATATATAGAAAATCAAATTTATAGTACAACGCATGAGGAGACAACCTGCCTTGGTCCGTATTACACTCGAATAGACACAACCCCGTATTAGTCTCGAACTATACTTGACAATAACTTAATTTTGGGCAATGAAGGGTAAACCCCTCGGGATACGTCAGATGACAATCGTTCAAGGTAGGTAGCTATTGGGTAATCTTATTAGAAGAATCGATAATAGATTTGGTTGTCATTAGTTAATGTGTGTGTTTGCTCGTCATTATTTTTGTTTGGTTAGTGCTTTTATGAGTGAGTGGAGAGGTTTAAAAATTATTTATGATCTAACGTTACATTTCTCGTAATCGACGTAACAATTCTTTCATAATATGATCAGTGTTACAAGCGCGAATCGAACTCACAGTCTTCATAATGCCAGACCATTACCAACGAAACCTACTAGAATACCTATAAATGGCGTCAAAATTGTTATAGTTTCTGTAGGAAAAAGCAACCCTCAACCCCTCGAATCATTTAACCGGGTTGAGTACCACAACGAAAATATAACAAATTATAAAATTTCTTTAAATGAGTATCGAATCTACAACCATTTACCAAGTAAATAACATTTCAGGCTGCGTCACAATGCAACATGCAGCTTAATGTTTTTTTTCTCACACAGCAGAATAGGCAGAGAGAACCTGACATTATATTCTCCTTTATTATGTGTTTTTATCAATACATTTTGTGTTAAGCGGAACTCAACGCCGCGCTTTGCCTACCAGAGCGAATCAATGTAAAAAAGTACCAAAATAATCATTCAGAAAAATAAAAATTCACAATATATTTTTTGTATAGCAACACCAAGTCTCATTTGCCCGGCCGACGTCGTCTCGAGCGAACGTCATATGCAAATGTCGCATTGGAAAATAAGAAAACGAAAAACCCCGTTGTGTGGAGAAATAAATATTCTTACATTTTATATTTTATTATATTTCGACACGCGACTGACGTACGCTGATTATAACGTCGTGCTGAGAGGAAATTTTTAATGTAATATTTGAAGAAATTTTGTAACTTGTTTGTATATCTTTATCTATCTATGCTAATACTATGAAGCTGGAATTAGTTTGGTTGAACGCGCTAATCTCAGGAACTAGTGTTTCTAATTTAGAAAATCTTTTTGTTTTGTATAGTCTAAATAGACTATCTTAAGGAAAGCTATATTATTCTTGTTATATACTGTGTACGTATGAGTATATACAAACAATACCTATATTAAAATAGGAAAACCGAAAAAAATACAAACATACAACTAGCGAAACTATAACAAAACCAATACAACAATACAGGTACAGGGTGAGTCATATTGAACTTTCCGGTTTTGGAAGGACGTTGCACGAAGAAGGGAAGGAGTAGAAGGGTGGGGATGGTGTCATTAGACGCGCCATGACATGCAGTTTTAGTGTGAGCAATGGCTTGGTCGGGACAACATCGTGCGTTCGTAGTTGAAGAGTTTATTAAAAATGGCGGCTCCGTGATCACAACACAGCGTGCGTTCCGTTTACATTTTGCTATTGGTCGACGTGATCCCATTCCCACTGGACCAACAATCAGAAATTGGGTATCAAATTTTAGAGCAACATCATCAGCATTAAAAACAAGACCACAAGGCCGAATTAGGACGTCAACGTCAGCGGAAAACGTGGATAGAGTGCGGGCTTCAATTCAACAATCCCCTCGGCGTTCTGTTCGGAAACATGCCGCTTCACTAGGATTATCTTTCAGTAGTGTCCGCAGAATACTGCATAGAGACCTTAAATTTCACCCATACAAGATTCAGGTAGTGCAAGAATTAACAGTTAGAGACTTAGACACACGAACAAATTTATGCCGCGACATTCAGCAGATCCCCCGCACTGCTGTTTTGATCTTCAGTGATGAGGCACATTTTCACCTCGCCGGAACTGTCAACAAACAGAATTTTCGATACTGGGCTGAGAATAACCCACGAAACCTACACGAACGACCACTTCACAGCCCTCGAGTGACAGTGTGGTGCGCTATTGCAGAGTTTGGTGTGTGGGGTCCCTATTTTTTTGAAGAAGATGGTCAAGTCGTCACAGTTACCTCTGCTCGGTATTGCGACATGCTTGAAACTTTTCTGAAACCGAAATTGGAGGAATTAACGCAGAATCATGACATCGATAACATCTGGTTCCAACAAGATGGTGCTACAGCCCATACATCCAGGCGTTCAATGGAAATCCTGCGACAAATGTTTCCCGGTCATCTCATTTCTTTGCGAGGTGACGTTGGGTGGCCGCCGAGATCACCTGATTTAACCCCCTGCGATTTCTTTCTCTGGGGTTACCTGAAGGAAAAGGTGTACACGCATCGTCCCCGAACCATCGATGAACTGAAGGCTGCAATCACGGAAGAAATCAATGCTATTCCGCTGAATATGACTCGACGAGTAATGGACAACTTCCGGGAAAGGCTTCAGCAGTGTGTGGTCAATGGAGGTAGACATTTACAGGATATCATTTTTAAAACCAACTAAATTAAAACTGCATGTTATGTGCTTTCAAACAATAAAATAATTTTTACTGCATGTCGCTTTGTTTTTAATACACACCTTATTGAAATCGGAAAGTTCAATATGACTCACCCTGTATTATTTTATTTATACGAGTTATATTAAATAATATAAAAAATATTACGTTTAAGTTTTAATGTAATTGTTATTCCTATTCTTACTTACATATTGTAATTTGCATGTGACGAATGACAAGATCAGTTACCTGGAAAAAGTAAAAGAAACCATTATTTTAATGACAATGACTTAATAATTGAGGCCGCTGTGGCGCAGTGGCTCAGCGTCTGACTGTTAACGCGAAGGCTGTGGTTTCGAATTCCAATCAGGGGAATTAATTATTATCCTTTGCTCACTCTAGTAAAAAGACAGAGCGCTGGCAACATTCGACACAATATCTCGAAAAAAATTACGAGAAGGGAGGAATGGAGTATCTTAACACTAGGTTATCTCTGTCTAACGTGCTATATGTGCGGGATACAAGGTAAAACCCGCTTCTCCTCTCATAGCATTGCTTACAGAAGGAGAAAACAGAGGCCGGAATACCTCAACACTACCTTTTTTCTGCCTACCAAGCTATACGAATATAAAAAAGGACTCCCCCCACAAAGCACCTGATCTAATAAGTTCTGTCATAATAACAGATGAAGCGTACTGCAATCTATCATGGTGTTCATTTGTTATTCCATTATTTCATACAAAACTATAATACTTAATTGTGTTTCACTTCCTTTTGTGTCTTGAAGTACATTATTTCTTTATAATATGTATTATAAATTCAGTTGTTTTGAAGTTTTTAAAACTAAAAGTTGCAATGCAATAAACATTGGATAGTTTTAATCAAAATTTGTCTTGAAATTTGGGTGGAATTTGGGGCCAGTCAAGGCGCAGGGGCAAAACCACAGGTTATCAATTTGATTCCTACTCAAAACAGTGGGATATTTAATATTTTAATTTTCTCGCTGGTAACGAGGCGAGGCGCCGCGTTAAGTTCTGCCACTCAACACGCAATGCCTCCAGAATTTGGTGGAAAGTGAGAAACGGAATGTCTAAACACTTGGCCCAGGTTCTCTCTGCCTCCCCTGCTATGTGGGGAAACAGTGTGAATCTAAATAAATATAAATTGAAAAATTTAAACTAAACTTTTGAACTTGAACCCACAATCATCTTAATGAAGGGAGAACAACTCAACTACGCCACTCTATTGTTAAAATAAAACGTTTTTATTTACTTAATCACTACCTGTAGGAGTAACGCCCATCTTTTAGTAGTTATTTTGGTCCATTTAATACATTATAGAGGACAGACAGACAGACAGAGGCAATTATTTATAATAATCGTACGCACATGTTAAACTTTAGAATGGTTAAGACGTTAATTTATACATCTATGAATGTTACTCGTAAAATATACGTCCATATTTAATAATAATGTAATATTTCAAACTTAATATTTGGATTTTGGATTGTATTTGGACTTCAAAGAACTTTGATCTTGTAAATTATTTAGAGTATTTTGATAATAGTGGCAACGATATGATCGTGACCAGTCGTAACGCAAGGGCACAAGTGTGCGACTGTAAAAACGACCGGTTGCGGGTTCGATTCCCACTCTAAGAAATATTTAATATTTTAATTTCAGGTTCTGATAACAAGAAAAAGTGCGGCGTTAAGTTCCGCCACCAAACGCACAATGTGTGAAGTTGGGTCGGAAGGTGGATAGCGTAATAGCAACATGTACGAATATAAGCCTATCTATATGGCGTGAAGCAAAAAAAATAATCATTCCCCCGAATGAATATCAAATCCATGACCATTGCTAATACAACCATATCCACCTATGTCATCCATATGGTATAAAATCATCCAATGACTATTTCTCAACCATCAAAGGCGCCGCCCGCCCGGAGCGTGATCGTATCTTACAGTTTTGTTTATTGCATTACAATCGCATTGCAAACTATCAGCCTTTGTTTGACGTTAATTTGTATGAAGATAACCTTTCACCTTGATTTTTTGATGAGAAACAACTGCTACAAAAACATATGTTTTTATACTTAGATATCATATATATCTTTTTATTATGTATTTATATCTCGTTAGTAGTGGTTTTTTAGGTGATTGTTTTTTCTTATATTTTTCTAGTTTTTGGAGTCAGTAGAGATAACTAACTTAATTAAATAAAACTAAGGAAAGTTAATAATTTGTCAACAAAATTGCTTTGTATCGTGCAATATACTGCATGTGACGAATGGAAGTGGACGAAAGACCAATTATTTATACACAAATTGGTTAAACCGATTTTCGTAAGATTTACGACAAACATTAAAAAAGAACACTTCTTAGTTTATGAAAATAAAATCATTGTTCTGTCTAAAATACTTCATTATTATAGAATATGATCTTATTCAAACTCTATTAAAAAATACGTATGATTTTCATGTTATGAATTATCATAATAAAATTACAATATTTTCATAGTTTTAATGAAGTACGAGTAGGTGTTAAATGACTTTACTTTGAAAAGGATTTTCTAACAAAAAGACTTAACTTTGATATAGTTTGAAAGTTATAGACTGTCGTTGACCTAACCTTGTAATGTCACATGAAATATTTTTTTTGCTTCAGTCTGTCCCACAGGGTAGACAGAAGGAACCTAGTTTTAAAACACTCCGTTTTCTGTGCACATCCCAATCTTCGGGATATTTTGCTATAGCCCAGTTTTCACCAGCCCAGTTTTTTAAATAAAATAGGCTCCCTGAAACTAAGCGAGTTCGTTTCAACTCTTTGTGCCCGCTCAGCCCTTTCCGCGTGGAAATACAAATATTGCGTCTTGCGAGTTCAATATAGTCATTAATGGGCTCGCTCCGTTCGCTGTGGAAACCGGACTTTATGTCAGTCTTGTTATATTACTAAAACAAGAACGCAGTCCAGCTGGGAACCTGCACCACGACGCAAAAAAATCTTTTTTCATCAATTAGGTGGTTACCGAACTAATTAGATTGTTAGTGCTTCTGCTAAGTCCAAATCCGGAAGTATTTCTATTGAGAAGACAATAAGCTAAAAAATGGAGAACGGACCAACATATAACTAAATTCTCCAATTCCGATCCCGCATATATTATATGGACTCAATAATGTATGGCACATTCATCGCTGCCATCCAATGATCTAACAGTGTCGCTCGACAAATTTAATAAAGTTCATATGAAAAATGACAGATAAAATCTGATATATGGCTTTGTTTTTTAACGTTCAGTTTAAAAGTAATCCGTGAAAAACTGATGATCTGTTGTTTTTGTGTTGACTGTTGTTGGCTTCATTATTTTTGTGGAAATAAAACATTTATTAGTCCAAATTGTTCTTTATATTTCAAAACATGTGAGACACGAATTTAGTGTGTTTTTTTTTAATATTATTTAAATAAGATATTACTTCCATTCCTGACTTTCCGCAAAATTCTTGAGGCGTTGTGTATTGAGTGACGCAACTCAACTGTCTAAATGGGGAACGGAGTATATTAACACTGGACCCCCAGTTTCACTCTGTCTTCCAACCTTGAAGAATGTGCGTGAAGCTAAAAAGAATAATTTATACATAATAGAGTTCATATAGAGTTTATAACGTAGTTAAAATAAAGTACCGTTTATTTATTTACAAGGCGGAGTGAAATCAACGCAGCGCCCCGCAAAAGTTGTGTTCGATAGAATATACCTATTTGTTGCGAGACTAAGTTTACTTGCAGTTGTGTTGAAACTTGAGCCATGTGCATGGTTGTGGATGGAAGCGAATTACTGAGGAAAGTCGAACGTAATGTATGTATTGTATGTCTGTCTGTCACATCGCCACTCACCAGCCATGGCGCAGGGGTACAAAGTGTAATTGTAACCGCGACTGATTCTGGGTTCGATCTCGAGGAAATGTAATATTTATTTAAATTCATATTTTCATTTCTTCGCTCTGATGACGAGACAAAGCGCGGCGTTGAGTTCCGCCACTCAGCACACAATGCGTACAAAATTCTAAGTGAAGAACGGAATTTTCACACTAGTCTCCCAGGGTCCTTCGAAAAAAAAAAGTAGTACACAAACACATTGTAAATAACGAGATTCATTCCTATACTGTTGTAACGTTCAAAAAGTCTTTCGATAACATCGTGCGTGGACCATGTAACCCTTTAGTGCGCCGACTATTACACCGTACATTAGAAGAAATACTTTCGGATTTCGACATTAAAGATGATATGTATTAAGTAATCGAATATATTTTTGATATTTTATGATATCGATTATTTTGTGCAACAACGACATATTTGCATTTTCTTTGTAGGTATTTATAATATAAATAAGTTTAAAAAAAATCGGCGACTCAACACGTCTCAACATGTCTTGAAAATTGAGTGACAATTAAAGAAAGAAGTATCCTAACACTCACTATATTCCCTCCGTCTGTCTCTATTGTTATAAGAAAAAACCGTAAAACCGTGCGTTTTATTAACCAACAAAAATGAAAATGAGATAACAGTGTAACCGTAGTTCCCACAGAAACATTACCGATCGATTCGTCTAATAGTGTCTAATTGTTTAGTTCGTCTCGAGTGAATCGAGATAACCTCTCGCGGTCCGACAGTGATTTTTCTTTTCCCGTTCCTCTTCTATAGTTCCAGCTTCCATTTGTAGATCTTTAACGTTGAAAGTGTTATCTAACTTGATCTATTTTTGTTGTAGCGCTTTTAAAATCGGCTTCGTCAAAAAAAAAAATATTCAAGTACAAATGCGAAAGGTCGAGTGTTCGATTCCCACTGAGGAAATGAAATATTTAATATTTTCATGTCTCGCTCTGGTGTTGAGTGTCAGTGGAAAGCGGGAAACGTAAGTGTCTTGATTTTAAGCAGAACTTCTTAACACTAGGTTCCCAGGCGCTCACTTTTTCTTCTTTCTGTGCAGGATACATTATTTTCTCTACTTTACTGTCTATATAACATCAACATAAAATTTCACCCAAAAAAGTTACTTTGTTGTTAAAGTAACTGCTCTAACAACTGCGTTAAAACAATAATCGTAAACTAACGACTAGTTTGACTTTTAATTAAAATTAATGTTGTATCGAAACAAGATGAAAGCGAAAATATGTAAAATCGATTAATTAATTGTTGAATATTAAGGAGAAGACTATAATAAGTTTACCTATATTTTTTAAATTCTTAAAAAGCTGTTATTTCTTTTCGAGTCTAGTGATTCTCTTGTAAACATATTTTTAGGTTTTTGGCAAAGGCAGACGAGTATGTTGAGACCCTCCGCCCCACTCCAATCCACTTCCTGTCAGTAAAATCATTCCCTATTATTTAACAATTTTATTAATTTAAGTTAAAAAATAAGACTTCATCTTAACAATCGCAGCATCCCTGTGGGGTCAGTACGCCCACTCGTGTTCTCTAACACGGACCTTAATTAAAGTGTTTTCATATTATTACTCGTCCGTCCGTCAGCGCCTAATTGTATACGCGACGATTGGGAGTTCGGTTCCCACAAATCCTGTACTAATATTTTAAAGCTGAAAGATTTCCTTGGTTAAATGAGCTAATCTCAGAACATCTCTACTGGTTTGAATTGAAGAAATCTTCTTATTTGTTCGCGTTGGATATTATCACGTTAGGCTATTAACTATACTCGTATTAGAATTTGTAATTTCTTTAGCTTCATAGAAAGAACACTGTCGGAAATTGGGAAACGGATTGATGTGATGATCAATTATATATGATCGTTTCTGCCGAGTCTTGAGTAGCGGAACCCAAGCCGCGTAGAATGTGGCATGTGTCATACAAAAAAGTGTTTTTTTTAAGCACTGTGGCGAAGCCACAGCTAGTTAGTTTACTATATAAGTATAAGACTTCTCAATAAAAGAAACTCAACCAAAACAATGGGTGGTACCTAAATATAGTGAAAAGTATCTCAATCTTTCCGTCAATCCCGATGATAACAGAAGTGGGTCAAACTCTCCTTTAAACAGTAAGTTCGTCCACCAGCGATATCGAACTTGTCCGATAATTTTAACGACTTCCCAACTAAGTTACTTGGTAACAACTACATTTTGTTTGGAACGGAAAAATATTATGTGTTGTATGTATAAGAACTACCTGTTTATATGCTTCAAGGGATGGAACTAACATTAGCTTAATATTTAGGCTTCCCGCTGTACCTCATAATTGAGTGTTAAGTAGTGGAACTCAACGTAACATTTCGGAAATTAAGAAAAATAATTCCATTGGGTGGATATCAAACCCATAACCTCGGCATTACCACGATTGTGGGTTCCACTCTCATGATAAGACGTGACGCTCTAAAAGAAGTCGGTGAGTGGATAACGACGTGTCCTAACAAGTTTCGTCTGCCTATCGTGTTATATGCGGGATTCAGCATCATGCATTGCCCATAAAAAAAGGGACGAATAGAATTATGTAAAACTTAAAATTTTGTAATTCAAATAAAATATATCTAAAGATTTCTCTTTTCATTGAAAAGAAAATTAAATTATCGTTAAATTATAAGCATTTTAGAAATTTATTACAATATTGACTGTGTTCATAAACTATACCAGACTTAAGCCTTACTTACTTTCTCCTTGAAAGTTTCCAACTAAAACAGGATCGGTGGGAGACGAAAACTTTTAAATTTGATTTCATTTGACTCATAATAGAGTTAATTAGTCAAGAAAATCAACACAATGGTCCATAATTTTGATATTTTCTTCAACACAATATATTAAAATGTTTAAGTATACTAAGTTAGATGATAGTTAAAACCGGGATAATTTAATATAGCCGGATAAAATAATCCTTATTTAGAATAAATTATCAATTAAAACGCCATCATGGCACACTGAAACAGCATCTGATTGCAAACATGATGGTAGTAGGTTCAATCCTCAAGCGGCGGAATTATTTCCCCGCGCGGTTATTTAAGTGCGACGATAAATTTCGCCATACAACCCACGTGCATTCGTGCTTCGAATTTGCGCAAAATGCGAAGAACAGAGTATTTATAAATTCTTTGTGTTTATAAAGTTAGAAAAGTATGCTTTAATAACATTATTTTTGGAACTCAATTCATATATTAAGCTTCGCTTTAAAAGACATTAAAATACATCTTTACCAGATAAAACTTACAAGTGTTGTTCCCGAAGACAATTAATCAAATGTAGATACGGTACGTGTTCTAAGGAGATACATTTATTCCATAGAATGTGTGGGTCGAACAGAAGTAATAGCTCCAAGTTCCTCATTCTTTACAATTTACAATATTATTTTCTCTTTTTAGTTTCATTATTTTAAACCAATTTCGATCTTTGATTTAGATATTTGTTATTTGGATTTGTTTGGTTTGTTCTGTGCTTATGAATATAATTTTGTCTTAGCAGGTTATTTATATTGACTAGAGAGTTAAATTTAATAAAGACAAAATCAGGCTAAAATATTTTTTACTAGTTTAATAAATTTCTGTTGAGTTAAATTCATAAGTAAAGTCATTCAAGAGACAGTTGTGGTGCAGTACCTATCTGATTAAACGTGACGGTTGTGGGTTACATTCCGTCTCGAAAATTAGGCGGTTCATGACGAAAGGAGTGTCTCTACACTAGATACTCTCTGCCTTCTCTGAAATATTCGGGAATCTCGGGAATACTGTCTCGGTGGTCTTCAAAATAATCAAATATATACATTTCTTTTAACTTGTTACAACATATTATAATAATGCTCGATCAATTCTTAGCCTATCTTTAGTTACGTCTAAATTGGTTGGAATGGCTTGTAACTTATTAATATTACGTTTCGACACCGTTATCCTCGTCTTTTGTTCTTGGATGATATATGTTTTGATTTTGTTCCTCTGTACGTCTGTATTACTAATGGGGATTTTTAAATGGGTTGTATTGATGTAGAGTAGTGATTGTGTTTTGTATGGTATCACTGGTATAATAGTATAATAGTGTAATATATATATAATAGTGGATTCGATTATATAGACGATTAGTTTTTACAAATGATATTCAAGTTTTTTCATTTGATACCCGTATCAGGTAGGTTGTGCAAAAATTTGTAATCTGTTGTTTTGTTGAGGCGGCCATTTTAGATTACAAACTTTATTGATTATATATAATTTCATCGTCATTAGAATTGAAGTCGTAATCTAAATTTCATCTGGGAAGTGGGTCACTGTGCTTGCAAGACTTCGTACACACTAACGCACATACTGATACAGCAAGTCAAAAAAATAAATATATAATGACGAATTTTACATCGAAACGAAAAGCCTATGTCTAAACCTGGACAATGTTGTAACAAAATATTGTTTCAATCTGAATCAATAGTTCCTGAGATAAACGCGTTCAACTAATAAAAACTTATCAGCTTTATAGCATTAGCAAAGAGTAAAACATTCATATAATTTAAAAATCAATACAGAACTTAACATTTTAATGGCAAAAATGAAAAAGCAACAATCTACAACAATTTATCACAATCGCCTCTCCATTGACCGACTTGGTAACTATTTGAGTGTAGTTGAAAGCATTCCACGTAATTGCATTGGAAACTCATTAGCGGGCGCGAAATACTGATTCGTTACTTGTTTTGTTTTTGAAAAATGTTTTAAACGAGGCCGGCCATTGCTAAATGCAGCCTAATTTATTCTAACAATGAATGAATGGGTTTCAACACTAATTCTTTCTGTTATATTTTTACAATTTTTATTGTAAACGTTTCCCGAATGATAGAGCGATGGGTACCTAGTATTAAGACAATCCTTTCTTTATTTTTCGCTAGAATTCGCGATATTTTGTGTGGAGTGGCGTAAATCAACGCTGTAGTTAGATTTAGTCTAAGAGCAGGAACATATACATCCGCATTCCCCTGACACGGACATTGGACCCATTATCATGGTGTTTACAATCAGACGCTTTTCCGCTGAGTCACGATGGTCTATTTAATGGGTAGAAAACTAGAAGTCCCATTTTTTTACTCTTTCTCTAAAAATATTAATTAAGATATTCTAAAACGAAAGAACACAGTATCACTAAGTAAAAACAGCCATAATTCTTCAAATGACACAATTCCAAAATAAATTTAATAACGCGCTCAAGAGTTCAATGAACATTAAATCAAATTTCTATGGAAGTTTGTTTTGTATGTACATTTTGACCTAGAATCGGGTCACTTAACATCGAATGGCTATTTCACGTCTCGTTAGAACAAAGCGGTTATAAACGGTGCGCGCGCGCATACAAAATGAAAACAATATGATTTACAATTCTGTTTGTACTGCTCTTTTTGAGTTTCTATCGCTGGAATGGAATGAAATTTGGGGATACGATTTTATTATAAGTATGAAATTGCATTCGGAAAGCGGGGATCGTAGTGTCTGGACACCCGGTTCTTCCTGCCGATCCTACTACGAGTATATGCTGTATACAGAGTTGAGCTGAAAAAAATATTGGAAATCGTACCAAAACAAGAATACTTACATCTTTGTACTATAAATAAACACAAAATAAAATAGTAAATGTTCAATAAAAAAAAAGCACTTCAAAGATTTTGGTTTGTTAAGTTGTATAATGTCATTCAAGACGCGCGGGTTCAAATCCGGCTGCATTCAAAATTTTATATCTTTCTCACTGTTGTTCACATTTTATAGCTTATTCTTGAAATAGAAACCCTTACAAAATAAAAATAGAGTGGCCGACCGTGCGCCTACGCATCAATTCAGATATTCTTGTTTACCTTCCTTGGTACTGCAAAGTTTAGTAAATTAGTAGGTCTTAGATTCTCTAGTTCTCTTCTCTTTTTAATTTCTCTGAAATATTTCGTAACTTTCACGGAAAGCTAGGAACGGAGGGCCTTAACATTAGATAATAATCGGTCTACATGCCCAACGCAGAAATATATTAGCAAGACTACTAGGCTGATTTTGATAAACTATTTTCTAGGTTAAAGTATAGCTTATTTAAATCATCTCGATATGACTTTTAATCTTGATAAATAAATAAGAAAATCGCATCATAACATAACCTCCTTTCTTATAAATTCGGTTGATATAAAAAGAAAAATACACATATAAAGGCGCCTACGCATCCAATTTAGTACCAAGAGAGTTGTTTACCTTCATCGGTACTAGGAGTTTATCAAATTATCACATAGACTATAATTTTCGTTTTTACGATCAAATAATGATTTAGCTTTACAATGTTAGTGGACTGTGTCAAGTGTTGTCACTCTACTTCAATGATATGATACTCATACATGTTTTATACGGTGAAAATAAGTTTTATATTCTTAGTTTTTTTTTAAGCAACGAGACAAAGCATGGCGTTGACTTTCGCCACTTAACGTACCACGTAATGTCTCGAGAAATCGGCGGAAACTGGGGAACGGAGTGTATTAATACTAAATTCCTGGTTTCTCTCTGCATATCCATATTTATAAAATGGTAAAAGTTAAAGGTTAAAGGTTGCGGTTACCCCATATAGCAGGGTAGGCAGAGGGAACTTGGAAACTTATTGTTAAGACACTGCCTGCACGTTAAGAGATTTCCGTTTCTCACTTTTCGCGCAATTCTAAAGGCATTGCATGTTCAGTGGCAGAACTCAACGCTGTAATATCTATTACACGTATTCTTAATATAATTAAATGAAACAACTAATTAATCAATATGATTTACAACATCTAATCGTCTTAAACATTTTATATGTAACGACTCATATATCATGTTCTTACATACTACGCCTTACGAGAATTGTGTCGTTAAATATAAATCTTTAGTATTATAAACCGCACAAATACGCTTAGCTCTAGCTTTGTAGACAATTAAGTGTATTATAATTGTCTTGTAGGAAATTTATTGAGATGTAAATATCGTTCTTGTTTTGAAGTAAATTAATCTTTGTTTAGACAGGTTTAATAGTTTTAATATTTATTAATTTCACACTAGGGAAGATGTTTGCTGATGATAAAGTTAGTTTGCTGATGATAAGGTTAGCTTGTGTTGTACGCTATCGAATTCTAGATTCGTTAGATTTTTTTTTTCATATCGATGTATCCCGCATACAGTAAGGTAAGCAGAAACACTCTAGTTTTAAGACGTTTTCTTTATTAAAGTAAAAAAAAGAAAAAAAAATAGGTTCGTCGCCCACAAAGTTATTAATAATTAAATAGAAGACCAGATTGTTGAATTATCAAAATAATAAAAAAAAATCTCAAGTCCAGATGCTTTCCCACTGCACCTAAGTGGTGATAGTTTCGGATTCGATTCCCCTAGTAAGTAATTATTTTAATTTACCCATTCTGACAAGACATACCACAATATTGAGCTCCGCGGCTCAAGCGGCCGCGTTTTGGAACGGAGTGTTTTAACACTAAATTCCCTTTTCCGTATCCTGGCAGGAATACAAGAAATTGATTTCAGAACTCAAAATTGAATAATAAACAGAGTGTGAGCGTCGGTTTTTATTCGCGTTTTTAACTTAAAATTACTACGATGTGGACACGATTTATGGCTATGAAGCTCGCACGTTCGAATACTCGAAACAAAATAAATCTCCACATGTAGGTAAATCATGTAAATGATGAAGCTACATTTTGTTAAATTACTTTTAGTCTTAAAGTTTTTAATTGTTTTATTAATTTTTAGAATTTATAATAGAAAATAAGAGGAATTCAAATCTCATTTGGCTTAGACAGAAAGAAA
The DNA here is from genome assembly GCA_000313835.2 of Heliconius melpomene melpomene. Lineage (NCBI taxonomy): Eukaryota > Metazoa > Arthropoda > Insecta > Lepidoptera > Nymphalidae > Heliconius > Heliconius melpomene. The sequence continues at coordinate 65,969 of HE671546.1, forward strand.
CTAGTTATTTTAGTTAAGTTAATGTAAACCACACTGTCTTTTATAAGAATTATGAATATAATTCATAGTAAAGCCGTCGTGGCACAGTGGCTCAGCGTGTGACTCTTAACATGACAGTTGGTTCGATTCCCGTTCGGAATATTTAATATTTCCTTTCCTCGCTTTGGTATCCTGCTTTTGGTAATACCTTAAAAACTTGGCGGAAAGTTCAAAACGGAAGTATGCCTACCCTGCTATGGGCGAAAAATAAATATATAGACATCGTAGTAATGTAGATAGGAAATGTCTGTTTAATCTATCGTGGCGCTTAAATGCATCGTTGCATAAATTCATACCAGAAAATCTTAAATCTTATTATTATTCACCTAAACAAGAATCAAAACGCAACCACTCCATCCAAAAACAACTTTTCAACAACCCATTGATCCTTGCAACAGTAAATCGATCGCAATGATTAAAATTTAAAATGACACGATTTTAAAATAAACCATAAGAAGATTGTGTTGGTCCCACCATAAATGTCAATCGGGATTTCGCATTACCCCGTGTAAATACCGTCATATTAGCGCTACCGACAAATTATTTATGAATATTTAATGGCGACTCCCATATTGTTCCCGCTGACCGCTTGTGTTCGGTGGAACTTGAGCTTTATTTGAAGTAAATTTAAAGAGCTTTTTAGCACAGGTTCGAATCGAAGAAGCTTTGTTACAGGAATTTGTATTTTGTGTTTTTAGTACTAAAGTTGATTATGCTTGGAGCTAATTTTACATGTATATACTTGATATGAATATTTTTCCTGCAGTAGATAAGTTTTTTGTTAAGTCCAAAAGTTGGATAAAATTATTTTTCGTTAATACCTTTGCTTCATGATATCCGAGCGAAGCTACTATAATAAAAAATTAGCTTGTTATCAAGCTGTCTGCAAACGTCGTGGCCCTGAGTTTGATTCTCATTTGGTGGTAAGATGGTAACTGGTTTAGGTTCCACCATTTAACGATTTTATAACACCAGACGACATGATAAGTTGAAAATAAAACAAACTAATAAATAACATTATTTTATAACTGCTATGCGAAATTATTGTCAATCTTAAATTGATAATCATATTACATATACTAATATTTAGTACACAAATATATCAACAGTGGCCGTCGTGGCGCAGTGGAATAAGGTTTGGCTGAAAACGTGACGGTTGGGGTTAGATTCTGAATGGCAAGAATTATACTTCAAATATATTCATTTTCCCGCTCTGGTAAGCAAAGAGCGACGTTGAATTCCGCCACTCAACACCCAATATCTTAAATAATACACGAATTTATATATGGAAAGTAGAGATTGAAGTGTTTTACACTAGGTTGGCTCCACCTACATCGTGAAGCTGAATTAAGCCAACACTAAATAAATTCCATTTGACGTGATAGCATTCGTTTCCAAGTTCCATCAATAAAATAAAAAAGGGTTAAAAAAGTAGCAAAACGTTTAGCTTAAACACGTTAAAAGGCAGCCGATTGATAATTTAAATATACGTACGTCAAAGGGTGACAATCAAATCAAATTAGGGGAAACTGCCGCACGGACGGACGTGTGAATCGTCGTGTAATTGGTCACGTAAGGTATTTATGTATGTAGGTACAATATACAGCAGGAAAAAAGTAAATATATATATAGGAATTGCAAGTATATACAAGATACAAGAAAAATACAAAAACAAAATTTTATAGATTAAAGCAATCTAGGCCCAGCGGCACAGCGCCTGAATGTACGAGACGGTTATGGATTCAATTCCTAATGCACGGCTTAAAAATCATTATCATTTCAATGGTGTAACCATTATCGTTTCCAAGATAAAACAAAGCACAGCGTTGAGTTCCGCCACTCAACATAGATAGTGAAGTTTAAAAAAATTATAACATGTCGTCGATTTACACAAACAAGACCATGTACCTGATATATATGTTAAGGGAAAGATAGTTTTCACCAATTTCTTTCCATTTACTTAAAAAAAACTGAAAACTAAGATAATATATCCAAACAAAATAACAAAAAAAGGCATTTAAAATTAAATCTTCTGTTACGAGTTTGATGCGCGTCGTGTCATAATTGAGTCCGTTGCGTTTGAAGCCTACAATTAAGGACAGTTAGCTGTTTAAAAATAGATAAAAAAACCAAGCGAAGGGTGGAGCTTATCTAATTGTATTCTAATCAAGATTCGACTCGGGTTCGATACGTGGAATGTTCTCAGACAAAGCACTGTACTATGTGATTGTTAAACTAAATGTCGAAATAATTAAATTATTAAAAAACACTGTACAAGTGCATGTCGGAATTAGGGACTATTGGGGTTTTAGGACAACGGCAATTACATTCCTTATAAACCTAAATTTCAAAAATCAACGAAACGTTTTATCCTGCTATAGGGACAACTTAGTGTAAAGACAAATACTTAATATTCCTCGAGTAGATATCAAATCCATAGCCATCACGTTTACTGTGAAACACTCTCGTACTATGTCACGACGCGACGGCTTGAAAATAGATAATATTTTAAAGTATTTCTTAAAAAAGAAAATGTTACTATTTGGTTTGGAATTTGGATTGGTATGATTTGGTTTGATAAGCGAGGAAATAAAAACAATTCATCCTCCTAGTGGGAGTCGAACCCGGAACGGTTGCCTTAACTATTATTATTATTTACAATTCTTACTCTATTATAGATTCTGTTAATTGAAATTTGGTAATAACTGTACTTGTGGTAACAATGTTTAAAGCTACACAGTTAATTTTATTGATAGATTTCCTCAAAATATTTACTGTATAGAAATTAAACGTTAACTCATTTGAAAGGATTAATGAAGTAACTGAGTAATTTAGAATATTACGAAAAGTAACCTTGAAATAAGATTTATGGAAGCAATAAGGAACATTAATTTTGAACTTCTACTAAGACTAGATACTTTCTGAAATGTCTAACTTTACAAGTTTGGTGAGTGGTGTAGAAAAGAAAAATGTAGTTTATATAACAACAAAAAAATATATTATTTTAATAATAGGAGGTGTAAAATTAAACTACTTGATAATTTTAATTATTTGTTAATACATATATTTGGGAAACATCGATGATTTCACAGTGATAATGAAGGAAAACTTACTGAGGTATTTTGGGCCGAGAGAATGAGTGTCGAAAGAATGGCAAAGTAAGAGTGAGTTGTAAGGGGTAGGGGGGCCTTGGTTGACTTTCGAGAACACAATATACATGATACGGAATGAAGATCAAGTAAAAAGAATAAGTGCATATAGAGTTTACTGATAGTGGATTGCAGAGACCGTAGTGTTTGGCGCTTCGTTCTCTCTGGATGCCTCACTAGGAATAAGCGTCGAGTTAAAAAAGTAGACAATACTAGAAACAGTTTGTATGTAAATAGATGATCAATTGATATACTCATAATATTCCTCTACGCTCGGATTTCAGTAGTGCCGGTGTCAATATAAAATGACTGACTCACTAATTATTTCAGCCATCGTGCCTCATATCTGCATTTGACATATATTAGACCAGATAATTACTAACCCACAAAAAAATAGGAACTAGTGCACCAAACACTAATCAACAAACACATAACCCTGTTTGCATGTCAAACCAAATCGCTTAAACATTGGCGAACGCTTCACAATCGGCAACAAGAGGAGGTCAACAGACCCAGTTGGTATGCACCAGAAATATGGACTTTACGTACAACTGGTAAGAACTATAACTGTCCAGATAAAACCATTTTGGACTTTGTCAATAATGGAATTAAAGCACGCACGCTTATATTTACACAGCAGTGTTTTGACTGTGATAATGAGATGCGACAGAGCATTGCAGCTCGCGTACCGAATGTGGAGTTATAGGAGAGGATTGGTTACGATATTACATGGGTTTTGATATGTCGCTTTGGGATATTGTCGGAAATTGGTGTAAATTCTAAATAGACGTAAATTACATAATCAGCTTCACGCACACAGTTGTATTCTGTCTAGTCTAGACAGATGGAACCTAGTGTTAAGACAAATAATTAATTTCTTAGAGTCGGGATCGAACCCACAACTAGTCGCGCTTACATTCACACTTTGTGCCCCTGCGTCATGATTAGACTCAGACAAATAGACATTAATTAATTATATTAAAAAAATAATCAGAATTGAGACGTTTTTATTTCCTCATTCTGATATTAAAACTAAGTACGATATTTAGCTTCGCTATTCAACTTGCATTGTCCCAAAAATTAGGTGAAAAGTGGGGATAGGAATATCTTAATATTAGGTTACCTCTGCCTACCCTGTAATATGCAAGATATAGCGGGAAGGCGAAAATAAAATTTAAAAAGCATGGACATCATGGCATCGTCATAGCGTAGCTGAAAAATTTTAGGTATAGAAGGTTGTGGATTGTTTTACATCAATAAAACTTTTTTTAATATATTTTTTTACGCCACGCTAAATGCAAAATTTTCAATCACAATATGTTTTTTTTTGTTGTGGATATAACCTATTTATGGAGGAAAGCTATGGGAATCGGATTAGAATGTTTCGACGAAACCTAGTGTTTCCATTTGACCACTGGGGCAAAACCGTAGATAAAAGCTAGTAGATGTATATGGGAAAGACAATTTAATTTCTAAACTCAATACTAGTTAGTTGTATCCATTCCAATTTTCAAATTAAGCTTTTATTCCGGACTCAAATACCATGAAATTTGATTTCTACAGGACTAACATAATTTTCTATGGTGTCCATAATTTTCGATAGGCTATACAAACTTCCCATTGGACAACGGATCCGATAATTAGGAGTAAATTAAATGATAGCTGCATCGCGGAACGGCCGCACTCTAAAGCCTGCTTTAAATTGATGGTCACGAAAATTTTGTATTTAAACTTTGGTATATGACATCGGTGGTGTGGGATTAAAAGTGATTTCGATGAAAATAAACCTAAAATACTATTGTTTGGAGCAAATTATTTAAAAATTACAAAATATTCTGTGGAAATTTAAAAGCTGTTTTTTAAATAAGGGTTTTAAATAAGTATGATTTGAACCCTCAGCCCTATCGACGGCCGCAACCCGAAGTTCGCGTCCCGTAGATGACGACAATGACGCTGTCGAAATTCTAGGCAGTCAAGTAGTGCTTGTAAATTTTTCAGGGAAGGTACTAACCTTTCCCTAACCATCCGGTGTCGCTGTAAAGTACAATAGGACTAATAGCATTATCCTCAGGTTCGAGAAAAAAGGATTTGAACCCGCGCGTCTTAGAAACTGCCATTAAGCTACTTCGAAATTAATAGGTATTAAAGGTTCCCTCTACCTACCATGCTGTATGCAGGATGCAGCGAGAATCTGTAAAAAAGACGACCCGAGACCAATCCAAGTCACGACTCCAATCTAATTTAAAACTTCCCAAAAAAAATTGATGAAGTAACAAAAAACGCAGCGCTAAAAAATCACAACAAGGGCAATCACAACAAGAAAACCACATTACATTTTTATAAAAATGACGCTATCTAGCAGAGCCCTCCCTCGACAAGGTGTTGGGGGCACAAATAATTTATATCATCCCAAACACAGACAACATAAGCCGCGAGAAAAATAAGCAAAGTACCCACTTAAGTGCACTTTTACTAAGACCATAACTGAGGAAATCGAACCTTCTTACTGTGGTCGAAATACAAAAGTCAACCGTAGCGGCGCGGTGTTGGGGTCTTTTCGGCATTGCCACCTCACTAGTTTCCTACAAAGGGGTATAAATTTCAAGCGCAAGCCCGGACGAGGAGCGTCGCGTCGACCTTATTTAATTTCATAATAAATTGCAATAATTGCATTAGTTCAGCCGGCGAGGGAATAAATCTAGCGATACGCGTCGTCGGTTGTCAAGTAACGAACGCGAGAGGCCATCGGTCGTAATTATGTTTTGATGTGTCACCCTTACGTCGTAAACTTGGAAGTATGGAAATAATAGCGATCCTATCAATATTCCGCGTTCGACGAGTGCATTACACTCATTTGCTATGAATCATATATACTATATGCTATTATTGTATAATTCAGACGATAATAATAATATTATGATATTTATGTAGGTACATACATTCATATTAGTCGTTTTTATTTGCATTTTTACTAGGTGAACAAAGAAAACTTTTTGACATAAATACAATATGCATGCTTTTTAATTATTCTAACTAAAGTTAGTAATAACTCAAATTACAGTAAAAATATTTACAATGAACAGTTTATACTTAGAAATCTAATTACGCTTAACCAATTACCGTGACATATTCAAAATTGCAGCTAACTTTGTAATTGTTGGTCGTATAATATATCTTCACAGACAAGTTGCAGACAACCCCCGGGAGTCTATTATCATCTGCGTACCCCAGGACTTATGAAGATTCGATTAAGCCAACGTCAGATTAGGTCGACCCCGATAACGATACACGGAAAAACAATTAACGAAAATACTGAAACAATGACAGACTATAAAGTTTGTCTTTGTTTTCTGTATCTTAACGTGCTTGCGGTGGGCGGGCCAGTGCTCTCGTGAGGGGTAAAATGGTAAGCTGAAATAGGTGGGGCATTTTAGGGTTAAGCAATGTGGCCCGTTAGACTTAAATTTATTGTTTTTAGATAAACTTAACTGGAGATTAGTGGAAGAGTTGGGCGTTAATTAAAACGAACATAAGGCTCAAGTATTCATGTGAAATTTACGACGCGTTTTATTAGCGAAGTCTGTTGTCAGGACTTTCGGAATGGCGCTCTGGATATATGGGCATAGCAGGTGTATAATCTACAGCTTTGGGTAGTTTAAATATTCGTGACTGCTTTGTAGTGCTGTGGCAATGTCTTTAGTTTTATAGGTTGGGATTCAAATCTAATTAGATTCATACAACAAATAGAAGAGTATTGGAAAGTGCTTGTTACCTTTTTAATTATAACAAAAAAATTGTTTTGAGTACCTGTTAAGAATCGTTGCTTACCCTCATATTTTACAAAACATTATATAATACTTATTTATAAAAAAAAAAATTAAAGTGTGTAGAATAACTCTTGGAAAAAAAATGATAACACACGCCTCTCCTCGTCGCAAATCGCGCTTCGCTAATACGTTTTATAGAAATGTAATATTAAAAATTATATTATAATTTAAATTTTATTTAAATAAACAAATACAATTACTCTTTCTACATTTTCATATCATATACCTCTATCCCAATACAAGATAAGAGCAGTACTCTCACATTATGCTTACAAAGATAACCATCTAACTATTGTTTTAGAGATTTAGCTGACGGATTTTATCAAAGAGAAAGTATCCTACAATGTAAACAATACGTAAGTATTAATGAAGGATGTCCAGAGCATTGTTGTTTCAAATTTAACTTTAAATATATAGTAATAGCATTGAAATTAGCTTGTTTTGAGGAGATTACAGTTTTTATGCAGCCTGTAGACGTTCCGTGTATCAATCGAACTCTGCTCGCATACTAATAAACTTGGAATGACGTGGTTATTAATATCTTGATATTGAGTTATGAGTTCTGGAATTGTTGTTATTCGAAAACTATTTTAAAATGTTTTTAGTTAACTAATTTGGTAAATTGGTCACCGCTCCTAAAAATTTGTAATCACTGATTATAAAATGGGAGATCGGAGTGTCGTGACACTAGATACTATATGGGAAATAGCACGAAATCTCTCTATCTCTTAAGAAATAACAAAGCAAATAATTTTTTTTTCCTCGCTCTGGTAAGAATACAAAACGTGGTTAAATTCCACTATTTAACCAGTAAAATTTGGCAGTGCGTGGCAACGGAGAATTTGAAGTTTTATGATTAGGTTCTGCCTAACCTGCTATTTGCGGGATTTACAAGATATATAATAAAAGAACTATTTTATATTAAACAAGTATTTATATTTGTATTATCTCTGATTATATAATCAGGAATAATACAAAGTTTAAGTTATATTTGCGAGCATAGACACTTGTCATTCTCTATCTACCCCACAATATGAAATAAAATATAAATTAAATAAAACGCTATAATGAACTCTTAACTTCACTCTTTAACTTTAACTTTAATTTCACATGCCACATCCAGTATTCATATCTACATGACAACGATAACCGAATATTGGATATCGAATGACCCGAGCATTGTTTTTGTAATTTGACGATCGACGATCGATTATTTTATCTGTGCTTATTTTAAAGTCTAACGTTTCTATTCGTAGATATTATCGTTTTTAGATGGAGAGATGTTATCGGAAGATTTGTAATTAATCTATGGATATCTTCACGCTCTATACAAAAGTAGATAGGAGAAACCTAGTGTTAAAGCATCGCGTTCTTCACTATCGGCCCAATTTTCGAGGCGCTGTGTGGCCAACCGACAGAACGAGGAAATGAAAATAATTTATTCTTTCAAGTGAGAGTCGAACCCACAACTGTCGCGATTACAGTACAGCCCCGTACTTGAAGTTACTTATCAATTTATTATAAATCATATACATTATAAATTATTAACTTTTTAAATTGCATAAGTCAAAGGAATCGTGTTTTAGAAGTGTAGACGTAATGATTGAGGTCAAGGTGGCGCAGCGAACAGCAGAATGTAAATATTTTTTTTTATTTATGACAAATGATTCTCGTTTGAGGCAATAAATATTTACATTTTCCACTCTGGCAAGACGAGGCGTGGCGTTAAGTTACGCTACTCGGCACGCAAAGTCTCAAACTTCAATCAATTACATCAGAAACTGTTATCGCAGTAGGTAGTTTAATTTAGAATTTTCAAAATCACTTCAAATGTAAACTTTTGCCATCAATTATTTCAGGAAAAATGAATTTTAGCTCACTTCTGGAAAATTTTTACAAATTGATTTGGTATAGTTAAGAAACGCCGATGAGTTTGAAAGTTAGTTGCCAATTAATCGATGCCAATAGTAAACTTTGTTTGTAAACGAAAACGTCGCTTAGTTGGCGAGTCTAGTGTAGTTGAGTGATTAAATAATATGATAGTTTTGAGTTCGAATCCATACAAAAAAATTATATTATTGTAAAATGATATCACAGATCAAAATCAAATCAGCTTCACGCTGTATCCCGCACGCAGCGGGGGAGGCAAAGTGATAAAATAAAAGACATGTAGATAAATCTTTTGCTAAAATCACATTTGACATAAATATAGATTCCTATATAGGTACGGTAATTCAAATATTTATATCGCACGGAAATCGTACTTCCGACCGGCGGCTGAGCAAGGACATCCTTACACATTATTACAGTTTGCATAATAATTCTAAGAAAATTACTTGATAGATTCTTATATCAAACGACTTCACTGTATTCTGCTAGTGGCGCACTAGGTAGAGTTTAGTGTTAAGACACTCTATTTTTCAATTTCCATCAGAATTCAAGACATTGCGTGTTTTGTTGCGGAATTTGACGAATATGAAAAAATAAATAATAAATACAAAATATTATAACAAAATTGTCATTGATCGTTATCTATAATCCATTGGTGGGGCCATTACACTTGTTGGTTCTATTATATTTCAATGTAATAGAACCCAAAACAATGTTTTTTTCTGTTTGTCTGTCCGTTTGTGTACGTTGTTTTCAGAAATGACTTCACTGATTTAAACGCAATTTTGAGTATTGTATTTTGGCAAGCTTTGCTTAACATTTTAGTTTTTATTTAATTTAAATCGGTTCATGAATATAGCAGTTATTTCAATTTAAAGTTAAACTATTTTTTCGATGATATTGCTACAAAAACAACAGTTATTTTTGAAGCCATATCGAATTAGTTGAAACTATAGCTTTCAGTGTAGAGTCTTAAAAATGATAATGCTATTAGAACACGAAAGCAATTTATATTGGTAAATAAATAATCGTATGTTCCAAGGGGGCGAAGCCGCGAGCGAGTCGCTTGTTTAAAATATAATCACTCCCCCGAATAACGATCGAATCCATAACCATAGTTGTTACAGTCACACAATGCCCCACTGCGCCACGAATCTCCTCTTTTTAAATTCTTTTCATAATATTTGCTATAGCTGGACATTGTATTGTTCTTTTCAATTGTAATTTATTTCTTTATATAATACATAGTTAAATGTAAACCTAAAAATGATATAACCTTTTATATAAAATATTCATTCATTATGAATGATACTTCATATTGTAAACTAACTATTCAATTTGTGAATACTCGAGTCGCGTCCAAGTGGGTCAGCCAGTTGTGTTTTAACGTGCCTTTTCATTTATAAAGGATTTTTGGGTTTTTAGAACTGGTTTTATACAAAGTTGCCAAAAAACTTCTAGATATAACCTAGAAATTAATTATATTATTACAAGAGTACAATGCTTAAACATTAATTTTATTTTTCATTATTAGGTTATTATATTATCTGTAGTCTACTTTGAGACATTGGTTTTCACCCACGAACACACAAATCTCTCAACAAAGTTATATTACCAGTAAACTCAACACATACACTGCCAATAAGTTATTGTAACATACTTATTATAGTGTAAATTGCCTTAAGGGCTTTATTAATAAGAGTCCTAAGCAAACTGTCGGCTTTCATCGCTACCTGACCGCGTGAGCTGTGCTAGTAAAGGACGCTTATTTGTTTGCCGTGTTGACATTACTACTATGTATGTATGTATGTGTGTATGTTTGTACATAATTACTAAATGACCTTGTTACAAAAATTCATGAGTAATTTTAATAAGTTAAAGTTGTTCTAAAAGAAAACGATTATTACATTAGATTCTCTCTACCTATCCTTTAGTGCGGGACACAATGTGGAGTTTAACAAAAAATAAAATAAATAAAACTATGTTCATTCAGTACAAAACATAATATAAAAGATTCATAAAAACTTAAAAAATAAAATTTAATCTGAATACGGTGCCAATAATTGAAGGTTTGACGGACATCATCACAACTTGAGTCATTATTTTCGTCAATCAAAGGCATCAATACTATACAATATTGTACTCATAAGTATAAATTTGTGAATGCAGACGGTGTCGTTCCAAGAATCCCAAGGTCCGTGCATTCAATGCAAATGCAAATTGGAAATGAATCTAAAACCTACAATTTAATCAATTCTGCACGCTAAAGGTCCGCCAGCTTTTTATTGTTGGTAATTGTGAATAATTTATTTTTTATGTTACCTTCTGTTAAATATATAGTACGTATATTGTTCATTTTGCAGCTTTACATTTGTTTTCGCATATAGCAGCATAGGTAGAGGGAGCATTGTGTTAAAACTCTCCGTTCCCTCCCCACTTTCCATTTAATTTACAAGTTGCGCCACTCTACACGCAATGCTTCTAGATTTCAACGTAAAGTGAATAACGAAAGTGTCTTAACAGAGTGTTTTAACATTCGGTTCTCAAATTATTTCTGCTTACCCTGCTGTGCGTTAAGTTCAGCGTGAAGCTTAATAAAAATAAGAAATAATGTATATATGTAAGTTACAACAATAAAAATTAATATTTAATTTTGATTTCGCCCTATAAAAAATAGAATTTTGGCAGAAAACGGAGAATAGACTATCGAAGCACTAGGATTAAGTTGACCCACTTTCTTATGAATATGTTATGGAAGAAATACGTTAACCTAAAAAATATATAGAAACCAAAACACACAGTGATTTATCACTATTTCTTCTCGACGTACAATGGTACATGCGTGTAGTTATGTCCCGTGCCCTTGTCCCTCTAAAACATAAAGCCTATCCTTATTTAATATTCCTACCATTTACAACAGTCCTTGTAACGAATAATGAACACATTATACGCTGTCCACAGTGATTAATAACAATATTATTTCGAACAATAACATTTTTATCTCAAATTTCCATACAAAAGTGACTTTTATTCTTATAGTTGTTAGTTTTATTTCGAGTGTAGGTCTGTATGTGTTTTATTTTTGAGATTATTCTTTAGTAAAGTATAACGTTAAGAACATTGGCCGAGATATGTGAGAATGCATTCAGATTGTATGGAACACGTGTTTGTGTGGGCGGCTCGGCCATTCGATAATAGTTAGTGGTGTTACCGGTGATTATTAAAGTAAGGTATTTCTTGTTAGAACTAGTTTTTGTAAATGTTGTTTATTATTACAATATGAGGCCTTCTTGGCACAGTGGATGCCATGGCACGGTTGTGAGCATGATTCCCATTGCGGGAAATTGATATCATCTCTGTAACACGACTAAATGCGGCGTTGGGTGCCGCCACTGAACAATCAAGAATGTAATATAATAAGTATAGAATTGGTTAAACAAAATAATATTGGCAGCATGTGGCGAGCGTTCACGAGTACCGCCCTTTTCCCATCGACGACGTCCTCATTAAAAATACTTTAAATTTTGAATATACAGTTCATCCAATATTAGTTCCTTTAGTTAGATTAGAAACCAACAGGTTTTACATATTAATTTAGTCAATTATTTACGAGAAAAGCGTAAATAAAATAAATCTCTTGAAACTGTGTGATGTATATAAAATTGTAACCTTATTAATATTAAAATAGTAGATAGTAATTATTTTTAATATAGAAGCTTTTCAAATACGTCCGTTTCATATAGAACTACAACATCACTTATCACACGCACCGCGTGGGGCGTCAGTGTCCGGTACAAAATCACATTTAAATTGTTTTTGCCTGTTTGTGTGTTCCGACAATTGTTATATTTATTCTTCGTAAAAGCTCTTTTTAACTTTACATGATAATCATAAATTAATAATTTATACAAAACTAGTGATTTCTCACTGGTTTTGTCTGGTTATTGAGATATTAGGTTAATAATATTTAAAACGGAATCCATAATTATGGGTTCTTTTCCCACTTAAAACTTTACCTCACATAGATTAGGGTAGACTGAGACAATCTAGTGTTAAAACACTCCGTTCACCTCGCTCTATTTCATTGCGATGAACTGAAAATAACTTGGAAAATAACATTCCCTCGAGTCAGAATTGAATACACTGCTGTCGCATTTACAGTCAGATGCTGTGCCGCTGCGCCGTGACTGCCTTCTGGTGAAGGCAGGTTCTGATAAAGAATCCTTTGATAAATTTATTACAATTTTTACGTTTATTTATGATGTTATAGGTTTTAATTTTATATAAACTTTGACATTTTCACGAATGATGTTTCAATAACACTTTCATAAGTAGTTTTGAGGAGCTTTCCCTTGGAAAGCTCAACTAAATTCAGTAGTCAGTACCGATTAACCTCCAGTCTCTTTTAGTTTTGAACACATATTGACCTAAATTGTAAAACTTACGACTTTACACTGCCAAGTTCAAGCTTTCGACCAGGAACACGCAGTGAAGTCACTCTGTAAGTTACATTTTGAAATTTATAGTTTGGAAGATCGCAGTTTTCATGAATATTTGGGCCAATTTTGTGATATTTAAATTATTATTCTAATTAGGGATAGGAAAACTAACACTTTAAGGAAGACAAACACAAAAGTTTAAGCGTTTTCTAAAAAAGTATTAAAATTAAAAGTATTATAAAACAGCATATACTTTTATTAAATTAGCGAATTAATTTTACATTTTTAAATATAAATTATTATAAAAAAAAGATACATTTAAAAATATAAAAAAACCACTCTTCCGAGGGCGGGACAAGGGTCCAAGCCATCGGTGGCTAGGGCTCCAGAGAGAGGAACCTCCGCACAATACGTGCCGTCTCAAGTAATACTGCCTTCTGTATCCGGTTCTTGATCCAACAGCTAAGCGATAGCCTCTTAAGGTGTTGGTCGAGGCTTTTCGCTATTAAACCGTTAACTGAAACCACTATCGGCACAATGATAGTCGCATTGACATCCCACATGGCGGTAATCTCATGGGCTAGGTCCAAATATTTAGATTGTTTTTCTTTTTCGGCCTTCACGAGATTTTCTATCATGTGGGATAGTAACGTCAACAATCACTGCGCGGCGCGCCACTCGGTCTACTAGTACTATATCAGGTCTATTGGCAACAATATACCTGTCAGTAATAATAGACCGATCCCAGTAGAGCAAAGCACAGCTATTTTCAAGAACTGACATGGGATTGTACCTGTAGTAAGGCACCTCCAATTCTACAAGGCCATATTGAAGAGCAAGTTGCTGGTGTATTATCTTGGCTACTTGATTGTGTCTATGCAAATACTCACCATTAGCAAGATGAGAACAACCAGAGACAATATGTCTGAGGGACTCCCCAGGTCGATGACACGCCCGGCAGATGTCGATAGTGCCATCTTTCATATATGTCTCTGGTAGTTCCGTGTCTTGATAACTTCGTCCATAATTGCACAGACAAAACCTTCAGTTTCTCCGAAAAGATCCCCGAACTGTAACCAAGATAATGATGAAGCAGTATCCACGTCCTGGCCCACTAGGGCTCTATGGAATCTACCATGCAGCTCCTTGCTCTTCCATACAGCCATGCGATCAGAAGTAGTAAATACTACAGGCCGACGCCAGTTCTCTTTGCCCAAGGAAAGAGGAGTAAGGCCTTTGTCAACTGTTACCACATCCTTGTGCATATCCACGTCAATCTTGAGAAAATATTCTCTAAGACTGCATACCTCGTGGTTATGGAGGTTCTTGACATTCAAAAAGCCACGACCTCCACACTTACGCGGGATATACAGTCTCATTACAGACGAACGCGGATGGTGCATTTGGTATGTCGTCAACAATTTACGTATTTGGCGATCTACGGAGGCTAACTCAGTCTGCGTCCATCTTACAATGCCAAAAGTATAGGCTAAAAGCGGCATAACCCAACCGTTGAAAGCACGCACCTTGTTGCCACCAGATAAAAGGCTGCCAAGCACTTTTTTCAGGCGACTAAAGAAACACTCCTTCACCAATTGCTTTATGCTCCGCTCATCAATACCCAATGCTTCAGACATTCCAAGATATTTATAAGTCTCACCTTCACCAAGAGTTCTGAAGGAAACAGAATCTGAAATGCAAATATTATCAGATCACACTCCCCCGCACTACATGCATGCTAGCACATTTATCGACGCCAAATTCCATTCTTATATCACTACTAAAAGTTTGAGTTACCTTTAGTAGCCGCATAAAATCGGAACGTTTTGACGCAAATAATTTCAGATCATCCATGTACAGCAAGTGAGATATGACCTTACCCCCCCGGCGAAGACGAAAGCCTAAACCTGAATCCTCTAACAAAGTGCTAAGAGGATTCAGAGCTAGGCAAAACCATAAAGGACTCAGACTGTCACCCTGAAATATACCCCTCTTTATCCTTATCGGTTCAGACGTTGCAGGAATATCACACTCCCCTGGATGACGAAGGACAGTGACCCATTGTCCCATACAAGCCTCCAAAAATGATCTCAAAGTCATATCAATCTTATATAACTCCAAGACCTTCAAGAGCCAAGTATGTGGCACTGAATCATATGCCTTCTTATAGTCTATCCAAGCAGTAGTGAGATTTTTCCTGTTCCGTCTTACCTGTTGGCTTATAGTTGTGTCAATGAGAAGAAGTTCCTTTGTACCACGGCCACCAGCCTTACATCCAAAGTATTATTATTATTATCTTTTTTAATATTATCAACAAATATTTTAAAAAGCAAAGCCGCATCTTTCTACCGAATATTTAGAGGGAATCTAGTGCTAAGACACTCCGTTTCCTTATTAAAACATGTTATAAAAATAAAAAAAAGTTAACGAATATTTTTTTATAAGGATAAATCCTTTGCAGTCTAGACCTTAGATGAGAAGACACTCTCATAATGAAGGTTCACAATTGTCCTGGTTTAATGATTGCAAGGCTTCTTTCTTCCCTTTGTTTTATCACACTTTTCTCTTAAAGTTAAAGTAATGAGAAATAACTAAGGGATTACTGTGAAATGTTGATTATGTCCTTTTTTATGTTATTAATAAGTATCTGAGGCCATCGAGGTACAGTGGGGCAGCGTCTAACTGTGAAAGCGATGGTTGTGTGTTCAAAGCTCATTCCGGGAATAGAATTATTTTTATTTCCTTGCTCGGTAAGAAGGCAAAGAGTGGCGTTAAGTTTCAGCGATCCACACGAAAGTTTAGTGGTTTTTGAAAAACGTAAATACTATTATTAACTACTATTATATATAGATTTGAACCTACACCTTCAACTGCGTTACAATGGCCTCAACTTTCTTAATAACAATTATAAAATGTGTACAACTAAGACAATAGCACAAGCGCCATTGTTATACGACCGTTCGATCTACGTGTGCCGTTTTCACAGATAACATTTGAACTTGTGATAAACAATGCATTCTTGGTTCGAGAATATGACTAGTTATGGCACCTGGCTTTATCTTATAGCTATTATATTATTTTTTCTCAGCTTCTGTATTCCGCATAAAGCAGAGTGGACAGGGAACCTGGTTAAAATACTCTGTTCCCCACTTGTTGCCGATTTTTTTTAAATATTTCGTGTTCACCGAAGTTTTTTTTTACATTGATAAGACATAAACGACCAAATAACACACAATGACTGATAAAAACAGAGAACTAAATAAAAAAAATCCAGAGTTGAATTCCCAGTCAACATGCAATGTCTTAAAAAATATTCGAAAAGCGGAGATTGGAGTGTCTTAACACTAAGTTCTTTCTACCTGCTTTAGAAAAAGAATAACGCATGAAATAGAGATATATATTTAATCAATATTGAATTCTAAAAGATCTTTTAATATAGTACTCCATCCATTCTCCAACTATGAGTGAGTCAGCAGTGGGGTGCAAAATTTTACAATCGACACAAATTATTGATTTATTCATTAAGTTTGGAACATTTAGTTCCGCTTAGTATGTGACATAGTTGAAAAGGTATGGTAGGGTACGACGACGGTTACAATTATAATTTCCATTCTGAAACCTATTTTTCATTATATCTTTTTCTACCATAACATGTTTCTATAAAAAAATGACGAAAATAAGAATATAATTAATATCAATAAGTTTTATAACTTTAATCATTATGTCAGAAATATCAAATACAACGATCTCTAAAACAAATACGTTCTGCACTTGTATCTTGTTTATATTTAAATTTTAAAGTAGTCTTTATTAAATTTGAAATAGTTTGAACAACCCTCGGTATTAAGGGTGGGTTTTATTAGGGGCGAGTAGAGTGGCGATAAGGAGGAATAATGTCCCCCGACAAGATTGAACCTACCTGCGAGGCTATAAGAAAGATAAGTCTGAGGCTTATTTATATGAAACTAAGAAAATTATTATGAAAATCATCTGTTTTATAAATATAGTAGACGAAATAAAAATTAACAAATATAAATTAGAGGTTGTAGAGGAAGGAGGAGGAAGAGGTTGGTGATAGTAGAAGAGGCGAAAGTGGTATGTAGAGACCAAAGTTGTTTGGCACTCTGTTCTCTCAAGCTACCCTAGGCTAGATAAAGCGTGAAGCAAAAAAATATATAAATTTTAAGATTGGGACCTAGTATTAAGGCATACAGAACCATACGGAGCTTTGAGTTCCACCACTCAACACGCAATGTAGTATTTTTTTGGTAAAGCGCGGCGTTAAATTCCGTGACTCAACGCACAATACCTCAAGAATTCGACTGAAAGCAGGGAACAGAGGTGATTTAATGAGGAATGAAATGACTTAACAGTAGGTTTTCTAGGTTTCCTGCTACATGCGAGATAAAGCGCGAAGCTAAAAAAAAAATATTTTCACAAAATTATTTCTGCCCACCTTAATATACGAAAAATGTATATATATATATAAAGGATATAGCTATGCTTACGAGTATCATCAACATTACTCTCTTCAACTTGAACACGTCCCTGTATAATAGTATTGGTCACAGGACTAATCAATTGATTTAGTATTTTACCTCAATTGATGAATAGGGTGATCCGGCTAGCCCAGCATCGGCTGTTCTCTGGGGACTTCATTATTATTTACTTTATAAAATAAGAGACTTGGTTTGTTTTTTTTAGCGTAATACCTGCATATAGCAGAATCGAAGCGAACCTAATGTCGGGACATTCCGTTCCTCGATATTGTACCTTTCCATTAAAAATTTTTGAGGGATTACGTATTCAGTGGCGGAACTCATCACCGTTCTTGGTTTAGGTACTACTAGAGTTTACGGGGGTTGTTAATGCTGTTAAAATTATTTTCATTTCTTCAATATGACAGATGAGGCGCAGGATTGAATTCCATTACGGATATCACGTATCGAACGTAATATCTGAAATTTACCACATTATAGTATTTAGTTTTGCAACAAGATTATTCTTGAAAGTTAACTAGAGGTTTATACCTCTAGTTAACTTTCAAATCAATAAAAGTAAATCACAAGGCAAAAACCAATAAATGATAAGATATCGAAGGGTTACTATGAGATAGGGGTTTATTATGTGAATTTGACATGCAATACTTAAGATATATTTTTTATCTTTATAGGAATCTCGCTCGAAGTAAATTAGGCAGAAATGATCTAGTGTAGTTTTATTATTAATTTATTTTTTATATATTGTGAGATAGTTTAACTGTTTTTCAGCTTCACTCTGTATCCCGTAAATAACGGTAGGTAGAGGGAATCAAGTGTCAGGACACTTTGCCTAATTTGCCAGACATTGTATGGTAAAAGGAAAATATAATAATCATTCCCCCAAATGGGGATCCAATTTGAGGGATCCCGAAACCATCTCAAGCACAGCTAAATATTTATCAACTGGCAAGTGACAAGTGATCGTCGACGTCAATGTTTTAGATGAAACAATATTATTGTGACGTAATAAACAGATGGATTTGACGGCAATGAATATCGGTTATCTTTTGATATTACAACGGATGTTAGTTATATGATTTTAACAAATTGAGTCACTCTTGATTATAATATAATGTTATATATTATAAGCAAATACTATAGACTATAGTGATCATTTTAAATAATATTATTGTTTAGTTTCAAACTGTATCCGTTGTCCTAGAACAGGGTAGGCTGGGTGTAGGGACCTAGTGACTGGAATATGACACACTCTATTCCATACTTTCGACAACTAACGACTTGATAACAGCGCGATTATACATATTTTTATGGTTCACTATCGTAACAGTAAAAAAAGACTATCACAAATTATACTATCACTTTGGTGTATGTCTGTCTGCCAAGATCACTTATTTCAAGATCGCGTATCAAATATCCAGATTTACGCTCCCTTATAACACAGAAAAAATTAAGCTTATATCAATGCAAACGTGAAATACGGGGAGTTCATGCTATCATTTTGCTGCATTTTATATAAAATTCGCAAAGAAGCCAAAATAATAATATACGTTATTTTCTATTGCCCTATAATTATAAAATTTGAGAAGCACTTGAGGGAATATTTAATATTTTTTATTTCGTCGCTCTAATAACGAGGGAAAGCGCGGCGTGGAGTTCCACCACTCAACAAGCAATGCCTCCAGAGGTCGGATAAAAGTAGGGAATGGAAATGACTTAATGGGAACACAGTGTCTTAACAGTAGGTTCCCAGCATCCTCTGCCTACTCTGATACCTGTGCGATACAGTGTGAAGTTATAAAAAAAGGTAAAAATTTGACACAGAGCTCTTGAAAGAGTCCACCTAGCACTTGACTGATTTTTTTGTTTATGTGGTTCATGAATTTGTCTTTTTAAGTTTTACGCAGTATCACGCACATTGCAGGGTAGGCAGAGGAAGTCTGAGAAGTTAGTGTTAAGTCACTCAGTTTCCGGTAATTTTTTATTTTTTTGGGCAATTTTAGGCAATTTTTTAACGCATAGATAGCGTGTTGATTGGTGGAATTCAACGCCGAGCTTTTAATTGGTGTTCAATTAAAAAAATCTAATATTATAAAAACTTTTACTTTACAAAGATAGAACTATTAGGCATAGAAACTATCACAAACTTCCTGTCTTTCTTTGAATCTAAGCATAAATTACGATAAGTGCATAAAAATTTTCTTAGTCATGGAACATTTTATCCACCCACGTATGGTATGGAACTTGGCAGCCTGTCTGCGGATAACTCTTAAAAAGTTTCAAACAAAAACTCAATTTTAAACTCTTTGAATAAATTAGAAATATACCGGACTAACGTTTAAACTATACAGACTAAAGGATCTAATAAAAATAAAATAAAATTTTAAGACTTTCAAAGTTGAATCATAGTTTTTAGTTACTATTAATATAGGGGAATAGGGTTAAGCCAGATTTTTTACCTATATTTAAAGTGTTATCTAGATTTAAGAAAGAAAAATATTTTTATTAGACAACATATAAAATAATGAACGTAGCGGAATTTGAACCCGCGTCTTTTGAAAACCGTCCAAGCGCTCTTACCACTGAGCGAAACATCGAGCAGGTACGTAGCTGGTAGCTCAATTTTATATAGGTTTTCTAAAAAAAATCTAGATTGTTTAGATCTTGGATAAGACAGGTATGCAAATACAGTATTTGTTTGTGTCACAACTGGTGTAGTTGGATAGGGCTTCATTCTATTTGATTGTTTTGGGATCAATTAATATTCGGAGTAATATTAATATTGAAATATATTTATTTCCTAATCAAAAAGAAAACTTCGTATTCCTTCACTCACTGCGCTGTCTTTAAATAAAAATAAAGTATAATATATTTTCCACTTTCTGGTTGACTACTCAATAGGAAAAGAACGAGGTGATTATGAAAAGAAAAAGAAATACATATAATAAAACAAATTATAACCAATAGATACAATGTAAATTTTGACTGAAATAAAAATATGTTTACAAGTATCTAGTTTCCAGTACAGTCAGATGTATCAAGTCAACCTCGAGCTTAGTGCTTAGAGAACATCGCCGACACGTTGAGTGGCATGTTGAGAGCGAACTAGGTATGTGAAGTTTTATTTAAAATCATCTCAGTATTATATTGTGAGAGCAAGATGTTTGCTTCTATGTCCACGTCTGTTTCAGTCATATCTTTAACTAATATTTTTTTTAAATAATCAATAAATGAGTGGCCATAGTGGCTCAGTTGCAGTTCTGTCACTCACAATTCACGGTTTCTTCAATATGGGAAAATGGAGAGTAAATTTATGGAATAAGGCTTGCAGTTAAAACAGCAGTAACTTGAGGTGAATGCAATTTCACTTAATGACTATACTATAGGTTAAAATACATATCATAATTACTAATAATCAGTCTACGATATTATATTATGGTTCAATTCTATAACCGTAGATTTATATTACTTTAGATAAGTACTTAATTCGATATTTTTTTTAATATTCATTTATGTAAATATTACTAAAATGTTCAGAAAAAAATATGCGTTAAAAAACGGAAGGATGGTTGACCAAAACCATCTTATACAGAATGAGGAGTCGCAACTTAATTTAATATAGTAAAAACAAAAAATATATTATATAAAAATGTGTAAACCCAACATAAAGTCTAGTTTTTACGTCACGAAAAAATCTTGCAAATTCTACAGAATAGTGAAAAAACTAAATCCCAGCACTTTTAGATCCGAAACCTGGGTGCTGCAGTAAAATCGAGGGTGGCCATAAAATAAAAACTGTTTACTTGCTGAAGATAACAGGGTACAAAGTTCGCTGATAACTTTTTATTTCCTTGGGGGAGTCAGCCAGGTAGAGACCGTTGGTATAATCCGTATTGTTTTAAGACGTTTCATTTTCTTAAGTCTGGACTTAAATAATAACTGTTGTTGCCGTCTGTGGTATACTTCTGCTACTTTGTATGGCAGGATGATGTTTCTATCACAAAAAATACAAAGATTCCACGTTGAAATTCAATAGATTTTTTTATATATATTCAGTTTTCTACAATCGTTATTGCAGCGCTGTTGGAAATTTTCTGAATGTAAGTCTATGGTAACAAATTCAATTTAATTTCAATTTAATTCAATTTAATATAAGTAATATTGGTAACTTCATAGAAAATTGTCGGTTTTAAATAGATAAAGAAAGACGTTGCCACTTTCAATATACTAAAAATCATTTAAATTAGCGAAAATTGGGCAAGGAAATTACATCTCGGAATTCTAGAGAAATTAATTATTAATTTAGGAGATGATTCCCTCGAAAAAATAAAGAAATTTTCTCTTAATCCAAATCCTAACTCTAAAGGATGATGACGAAAAGTGCTAAACTCACTATAGAAATGTCAAACCCCATCACTGTTCAGGCTCATTAAATCGAGAGGATCCCACCATCCCAAGTATTGCGTACCTCGAGAGATGAATCATTTTTACTGCCAGCAAGGAACGCAGTCCCGTCGCAAAACCTCTTCCAATGGCCAATAAACACGCAATAAAAATATGAAAGGACGTAGTAAAAGTCATTATTATTTACTAAATGTTCACCTTTTGTTAAGCGAAGTCGTATCCACAACGACGTTCGAGTTAATCAATGGCTTTGTAATGCGTTTCTGTTTTGTGTTGTATTTAAAAGTTTAAGTCATTGAATCAAAAAGTCAGAAAGTATAAATTTATCTATTTTTTTTTCATGTTTATGTATTTCTTTTTTTTTTATTCCAGGGGTGGTGGAGGCATGGTGCAATGGAAGAGTAATTATAGTGAAGATAAATACTTTGCAAAAATACTCCGTATCCATTGTACCCATTTAAAAATAGTATTGTATAGCCACTAGTCTATTGATTTATAGTTTGGTCTTAATTAGCCAATTAAGATATCAAAATTAAATATCAATAGATTAGAACAGACTCAGAACAAAATATTACCACATTAGTTTCAAAAAATAAGATAATATCGATTGAAATCCTGTAATACTAAGTAAAAATTATTTTATAGGCACTTCGTCTACTATTCCAATAAAAATATACTGAGACACGACACAGACCACCCCACTTTTTATTACTGTTATAAATTTCATTTTTAACTATTTGTTTGTTTTACTAGCTAGTATGGTAAATAATATACGGTAATGATATAATAACGAAGTATTCGAAACGTTTAGTTTCATGTATCATATATATAAAAACAAATATTCCTGGATTTTTCCAAACTGAACTCTACCCCTCTTCTTCGTCTTTGCTTCCTTATCAGAGTGAGAATATGAAAATATTAAATATTTAATTTCGTCGAGTGGGAATCGAACCCAGAACCTGTCGCATTTCCAGTCACATGCTTGTTTCCTTGTAACACGACTGGTATCATACATATCTCTCTCTTCTTTATTCACCAGTTATGCCTTAAATTAAAATTCTTACAAAGACTATATCACGTCGATCCAACTGAACTGATTTCATCAAAATATTATTACACACGGGTGCTGTTGAAATCTGAGAAACTCGAGATCGTATCGTTTATTAGAAATATTATCTCAATTATTATTTCTTAGAACATAATATGTCATAAATACAATTAATCCTAAGCAAATAATTTTTAAAGCTATTATTGAACCTTGGAGTCTAATTTGTCTTCAATTCTCACAATTTTAGTATTTTATTATATTTTGTTTCATTATTCCTCCTTACAGAGTATATGCTAACTATTAGTTACATACTGTATCCCGCACAAAGCAGGGTAGCCAGAGGGAGGATATGAAAATACTACCAGAAGGAGGATATGAAAATATTAAATATTTTATTCCCTCGAATGAGAATCGAACCGAAAACAAAATTACAGTATAAAGTTTACAATGGCACGCTTGTGCCCCAGCACGACGACGCTCTCATACTAACAATCAAATAATTTTGCCTTAACAAAATTAGAGCGAACTAATATCACCAAATAGCACTCAGCGGAAGCGAGTAGGTAATCTTTACAAATAGTTTCCAATTAGAATTTCATGGAGCCAAAGTGGGAAACACCAGCGACGTGCCACTTCAGATTTTAATATCACGTTGATTTATTCCTCTAACGTTCTCAAGAAATTATCCTTGCGAATTAATCGCAATATCGGAACTGGCCAACCGTTATTAGTACCTTCTATAGTTGCCAAGGTGTTCCACCCCTCAATAAATCTTGTCTAATTTGTGTGTAATTACAGGACGGCACAGTTCTCCGTGTAACAAGGAGTGCGTAGCAGCGGGGAGCTAGCGGCACGCTCAGACACGCGCAAACACGTGCCGCTCACGCTGGTCGCGCAAAACGACTTATGTGGTGAATTTGCTAACAATGAAAAATCTACCTTAATTTTAAGTTCTTTAGGTCGATAATTAGTTGCTAAATATTATACTAAATACATGAATTATATTTTTGATACCAATTTCGCAATTGCCAAAGTTGTGTCTACGGGGGAAGGTCGATATTTCTTTATCATCCACTTTCTTGACGAAATTTTGGTCTTAAACTAAAGTACAAAATAACTCATCAAAAGCTTGATGGTGAAATACAGATAGTAACGTGTTCTTTGACCCCTCTGCGAGATAATTTTAATAAAGATATTACAAGGGAGCACTATTTCAAGTCAAATTAAAGTTGCGTTATTGTTGAAACTCTTATGTTCACAGCGGGACTGCGAACTAGCAATTAATTAAAGGGGTCATATTTTTGACGAAATATTTTAAAGCAGCCGCCAAAATTTGGTTGAATTGAATTTGTAATACATTAAGATGCATTTTGATTCAAATGGCCGCCTTGTTGGCTTAAGCCCTTTCATCCCTCCGTAATTAGTGCAGGCGACGCGATGTGTTGAATATATTCGAGCTGGGTACAATTGCCATTTAAATCGGACAAATAAATCTGTGTCATTTGCTATAGACTTCGCCAAACTGTGCTTTTCTACCATTAACATTCGCCAATGAAATATAACTCTTCAGACTTTGCGATGCAGTCCAATTCAATACAAGCATCCTCTTGCATCCTGCTGCAACCCCAAAAAGTTGTCCCGAATGTCGATACGACACTGTACACCATTTACGAGTTTGATTGAAATTTCGCAATCAACAGCAACAGGGGGAGACATACCCTGGATGATCAAATTATTCGTATACATTTTTTGCCCTCAAACTTGCGGAGGTTATTCCATTATAACGGCCCTACGGAATATAAAATTTACGGGGGATTTAAGATTCTAATCGCGGGCCACTCGGTTGTTCAAAGTGATTACGGGCGAGATAACGCCCGGAGCGGAGGAGCGAGTCCCGTGTGATATATCCGCGCTGTTGATCGCTTTTTGTGCTTGTGAGATACAATTAAACGGAACTCGCCAAAACTATCAATGGAATAAATGTTCCTTATAATTGTTGAAGTTTATTGGTTTTGATAACTCTCTGGTTATATTAAGTCGATATATTTATATTGTGTTTATCATTATTTTGTCCAATGAACAAAAAACCGGTTAAGTGCGAGTTGGACTCATCCACCGACGCTTCCGTACCAATGTAAGGATTGTAGGTCAACGGGAACTACAACTTTAAGAAGTTGACAAGCTTAAGTTTCCGGGCATTTTTTTCTTTATTTATATTGAATTGGCCATTTTTACCTTTTGAGATATGGAACCCTAAAATGGGACATTTTATTTTTACTGTGATGGTAACTCAGGGTAACGTTTCTATATACATTTTTTCGTTTTCTCGGCTACGGTAGTAGAAGTATGAAATACATAATATGAAGAAAATAGATAAAAAAATATAACATAATACAAAGTACTTCATATAGAAATACTGAACAATGTCTTAATAGTAATAAATAGGTCAATAAAAATTCTTTTCTAGGGTGTTTGAATACTTAACCCAAATCCCATAAGTTACATACCGCAGTAATTTATTCAATGGTGGATTACTTTAAATGGTCTCTATTCATCAAAACAGGTTTTATTACTTTATATGGAATAAAAATATGTATAGCATTCGAGTTTTAGCTGTAAGCGGAGAATATACAGTGATAAATCTCTGCCTTCATTTTTTAATATGGTGTTTTTATTATTTTTTAAAATTTTATTAAATTTAAAATGATGCATTTCAAATATGAAATGCATTAAATTCAATTAAATAATTGGTATTATAAAGACAATTAACGTAGTTAATTAATATGTTAATGTTTTTACATGTAACTTGTAGATTAGAGAGTTTTGGACGTACATGTATGTGATGGTTGTAGGTTCAATTTGCAATTATGAAAAAAAAAATTTTCTTCTATCCACAAAAAAACCTTCCCTCAATTTCATACTTATTATGTAAGAAAAATGTCAATACAAAAAAAAGCCAAGCTTTCGAAACTTTTTATAAATTTTTCATACAAATAAAATAAATAGAAATATAACAAAGAATTGGAGTACACAATATTTGTAACACGAATTTATCCTTAAACGAAACAGCATCTCTTGTTTATTTCTAAAACTAATGTGAAAAGACGCGATGTATAACTCATACAAGCAGAGATTATGATTCGTTATCAGCTCCACTTCAGAACGTCCTAACTCTCTATCTAGGTAAGCTATTTTAGATTTCATTCTCAAGATTTAAAGTTGGTTTTCCTATTTATTGTATCAGACAAGTATATTTTCTATATTTCGAGGGTATTTCGTGACGGTGCTACACATTTTTCTCATTTTAGTTGAATATTTTATACAACAAGTTATAATGAAAAGTCTCCCGAACAAACGCTAGTATTCGCGACGACAACTGTGAATGAGCGGACTCTGAATGGTTCTAACTCTTATTATATGTTAGTGGTATATATGTTGTATGTCATTTATAAAGGGCTGAACAAAAAATGTTTTTTGAATATTGCTTTATATCAATTGTATGTTGTAAGTGTATGTTAAATTTAACTATGTTCTTCAACGTTTTATGCATTTGCAATATGGTTTTGGTGAAAGATCACTTTGTTTTCATCTTTCAAATAGAGACCAATGTTTTAATGTAAAATAATATAAAATTGTTTATTACTACAGTGTTTTATAAACCGCTTATTATTAAAAAAACCTCTTTTGGGCATAGCACCATGGATATGTTCGTATTTTATGTCGTCGTCGCCCGTAACTCTGTTCGCTTGGACTTCTATTCAATCCCATTTTTCTCTGTTCCAGAAAGAGTTTCCAAGAAATTCTCTCTTAGCATTTCTTCTTTACGTTCCCTATTCTACCTAAATAAACTTTCTATGTCAAGTAGCTTCGTTTTGTTATCTGTCAGTCGTTCAGTAATGAAAAGGAAAATTGTGAATTTACTATTTATTGAAATTGAATCTAAGAAGGAATGTAGATGTATTCTATACTTTGCAATGTAACGAAAAAGAATTTAGTGACTAGTCACTACGTTTCCAGTTCCTATTTTCCATAAACAGACACAATCTAATATAGCCTTTCTTGTATGCTTTATGTTTTGAATCACTCGCTAAGTCAATAACGATGTCAAACGTGTCGTGTACAATACAATACTAGGAAGCCGTATACACTAGCAAATGGATGAACTTATAAAATATATGGGACATGCGTTATATAATCAAATTACAATTAAAATATTTTAAATAACATATTTGTGTTAATGTTATAAACACGGAATGTTGATTATGGATTGGACTCTTTCTGAGGGATTTCATTTTTATAAGCTTCACGGTTTATTTTTGTTTATTTATTAATTTATTTAAAATTATTTATATGCTGTGGCACCACCGTGTGACAGTCAACGCGGTGGTTGCAGGTTCGATTCCCACTCGGAGGAATGAATTATTTAATAGCTTCGTTTCCTCGCTCTGGTGACAAAGCAAATCACGGTGTTGAGCTCCGTCACAGAACATACAATAGAGTCGAGTATTCGGTGGAAAGTTAGGAATTTAATGTCTTAACACTAGCCCTTTGCCTATACTGCTGTAAGCGGGATAAAGCGTGAGGTAGCCTATATTAATTTTATTTAACAATATTTCAATTTAATTATGTTCGCATATAAAAAAAGTACTCGCTACCCTACATTAATTTTCTACACGTTATGTAAATATATAAAGATTCCTTCCATAAATTACACCTACACTGCGCTTCAGACCTGCTTGTATTCTATTTGGGTGGTCTAGTTTAAAACGTGAACAAAAGTCGTCTTTGAGCGACCGACGACCGACGACCGACGACCGGCTACTGCAGCGTAGGTATTGCGTAGTCACGCTTAACTATGTTGGGAGTAAACAAATGTACCTTCATACATATACATATTTATGTTGATTTTAATATTATTTTGTAGATTTAAGTTTTTGTACGCACGTATCCCGTATAAGTAGGGAAGGCAGAGGGAACCTGCTGTCAAAAGTTACTTCAGGAAATGGCCAGATCATACCACACCTGCGGTTCCACTTACTTTAGGCAGTTAGAAATCGTCAATGATGACGTATTTCGCACATATCAGGCTAGGCAATGGGAACCTGGGAGCCCTAGTGTTAAAGCACTCCTTCCCCATTAAGACACTGCCGTTGTCCATTTTCCTTCGAATTAAAGGCTAGTTATGTGTATAATAATAAGTGACAACACAACTTAATAGATATTTAAGATAACATAGAATTTTAACTTAAATAAAGCTATATCCTTACTAACTCTCGTTACACCGTATCTCAGTAACACATGTAAACGAAATAAATTTGAAGATAAGCTGAAGTGCCTTACTTTAATGGATTGTAAAAGGTTCATTAAGATAAATAATATGGTTATGGCGTTTTGTATATGATATTTTGTTAGATTTTAAACTATATTAAAATTTTATAGTAGTGGCTAAGATAGAATTTAGAAATTGTCCTTTTTTTTCGTTGTGGCGCAAACGCGACAATTGTGGGTTCGATTTCTACTCGACGAAATAAATTGTTTTACCCTTACATGAAGACTAAGCAAAGTGTTAAGTCCCGCCACTTAACACAGAAAACCTCGAAATAAAGGCGGTGAGGGTAGAAAATATATTATTTATTAATAATACGTTCCACCAAAATCGAAACTATTCCAATCCACAACTCCACACCAACTTCCACACGGACCAATATCAAACACAGAACGAACAGACGGACAAAATTTGCAAGTTTTTTAATTAATATCACCCCGACAACACTATAACTCAGTAATCCGCCACTGTACAGCTGCTCGGGCGTTACTCGCGCCGGTCACTAATTGAAAATAAACAGCGCACATCACTATGTGTGATTTATTAAAGTGTTTGTACGGAAGTTTGTTTTTGAATATTCTGTGAGGTTTGTGTTCGTTCTGGTTTAAAGTGCTGGGGGTACAAGTGTCACTCTAAACGTGACAGGTTATGGGTTCGATTTAATATTTTCATTTCCTCGCTCTGGTAACGAGGACAAGCGCGGCGTTGAGTTTCGCCGCTCAACATATTATAATGCTTAGAAAATTAAGAGTGTCGAGAACGGGAGTATCATAAGACTAGGTTCCCGGTTTCTTTTTCTTCTTTTTTTATATCTGTATCTATATCTTTCAAGACACCGCGTGTTTGGCAACGAAAATCAATGACCCCGGCTGATTATCGAACCGACAACCATCACGTGTAGACGTACACTGTACTACGCCACGATGCCGGTACTCAATACTTAAAATATATTTTACATACATAACTATATTCAAGTGAACTATTATTTATAACCTAAAGGGAAGTAAGGAAGTTCCTTTAAACGCGCCATTACTGTGTAGAGCCTACAATTGCAGCACTGTCTACAGCTTTTAGCTCTCAGCCAATAATTATGGTTTTACTTTATACAAAATTGCGAACGGTCGAGATTTGTATTGAAGTTTAGTTCCTATGGAGTTACTTGTGGGTTTTTAGGCTTTTATGATTTTTTTTTATTTTATAATTTATGTGAAATATTAATTGTAGATGTGTTGCGTTGGTTCCGACGTAACGTATAAAAAATATATATTTTTAACTTTTGATGCCCATCTCATAGTTCCAAAAAAGCAAGTTAGAATCGAACCTACAATTATCACGTAAACTTAATTTCTATATAGATCTAGTATATCTAGCCTATATACGAGTACATATGAAACTCACGAGCTACGAGTGTGATATTATTTCAGCATCCTTGTATTCCCATTGACGCAAACCACCGGTTTAATTATAATGAACAAGTAAGCACAAACTAACTTAGAGCTGACATATAAAGATTATTATATTTTTTTAGCTTCACTTTGTATAGTTGATGTTTTTTCCCGTGTGGAAGGCAGAGGAAACTTAACATCAAAACATACCGTTCACTATTTTCTGCCAAATTTTCGAGATATTTTTTGTGTTATTTAACCAAAAATGCTCAAATCGGCGCCTTGTCTACCGGAGCGTAAGAAATAAAAATAATATTTACCTTTAAAATATGAATAAAATTATAATTCATTACTCCTAAACAAATCCAAATAATTTTATATAAAAATATATATATACAAAACTAATAAATTTCATTGTTACTCAAAGCACAACATATTATAGTTAAAATAAACACTATGACTAAATAGTTCTATGAAAGAATATATATAATGAATATCCTAGTGATGTAACTTGGAACAATAGAGACCTTATTGTGTACGCGTAGTAGTTGTTTACTAAGAAAATTACGTAATACGTGAGAATATAATGTTATCGCTTCTTGTTAATAGACTAATATTTTTTTATTCCGCTTCACGCTATACCCTGTACCAGAATAGGCACAGGAAACCTGAGAACCTAGTGTTAAGACACTCCGTTACCCAATTTCCAATGGTATAATCACCAGAAATATTTGAAACTATTATAATATTAATTTAAATCTTACACTAATATTAGACAAATATATTACCAAGTTCCACACGAAGAAGCTATATCACCATATTATCATTACCTGCGAACAAAAGGCACAATTATCAGAAAAGGCATATAAAACAATGACCTAGCCTTGCCTTAAACCCTAAAACGTAACCCAACACCAAATTAAGAACAAACAAACAATACCCAAAAGACAATGGATATGGAGAAATTAGTTGAAAATCTCCGAAGAGATGCCGAAAACTCAACTGAGCAAAGTTGGTTATGTCAAATATGGACCATTCACCAGACGAAAGACAAACATTATAACGTACAATACTTGGACCTTTTTCAAGCTGAGGACCAACAATGGCCACAATGTACATATTCTGATGCAAATATTTCTGAGGCCTTGGGCAAGAATTAATTGAAAAGGTATAGCGAGACTTTGATTTATGAATCTTATGGTGGACATGTTTCTGCGGAGGAATTTGGGGTTGGGGTAAAGTTAACGCTATTCTCTTGAGACAGAGTTCTAAATTCTTTGATTTTTTTGGTGAATATGTGTAGATATTAATATTATATTCATACAATCGCATTTAGAAACCGCAATTATAAGTGATAGCTTGGGATGGGGCGTGAGGAATCATTTATGGAAATCATAAGTAATACAGCATCATATATTATGGCGTCTTTGTCAAAGCGGAATTGTGTTGATTATTATTTTTGTTAGTTTCGCGCATATATCCCACACACATAGTGGTAGTAAATTAGTGGCAGAATTAAACGCCGCGTTTTGTCTTGTCCACAAACGAAATGTGCTTACAATCAGACGTCTCCATGTTCTCTTTGTTGATTGTTTACATATTTCCTTAAGTTATGTATGAATAGAGAAATGTTAATGAAACAATCTAGACGTTATACAGTCCTTTAGTACATCAAGATTTGATAAATATTTCTTGGCTATATACAAACATGAACGTTTGAAAAGTAAATATTTGGTCATTTAAGTAAAATTAATCACATAGGTAATCTACAACTTAGAAAATATATGGAAAACTACAATTTCTTCTCTAATGGATTATGCACCAGAATTTTCAATTTTACTTAGAACTACTATTTGGGGAGAGACCACATATTGAGGTATTCTGTTTTAAATATTGTTTTACCTCTGTTCATTAAATCTTTTCCTGGAAAGTTAATATTGACATCTAAAAACATCTGCATATAAAAAATATATTTAGAATTTAAAATATGTGTTAGCGACAAAGTAATTTAAAGCATTATTACCAATCAAACAAAATACATTTAAAAACGACTAACGTTACAAACAAAGAAAATAACATTATAACATAAATTACAGAAATGTTTACATCACAAACGAGACAAAACTAAATATCAAAGGAGTCTAAATGCTCAATTTTAGGTAACAAGCACCAAATTTTCTTTCACCAACCCATTAGAACTAACTGGTATACGAATGGGCGAAAGCTTAATATCTAAAATTCCTCGTTCAGGCATCCACTTAAGCTAGAGCCCCAAAGCATTCTGACACCGTAGACTAACGTATGGATGGTCGATTAATAGTGGGGGAAGTGGTGGGTCTTCTTAATTTGGCAGTCACACACGGATCCTAGTTACTACTGACGTTAAACTTTGCGTCTCTTGAAGAGTAGGAGCGTTTAAATTGCTGACGATGCTAACCTTACATTCTTCTCATTATCCGTACTGTTAGCACGTGAAGCGTGGAGATATAGAGCTTTTCGTTTATTAAAAATGTTTATTCGATGTAAAATGGAGATTAGGATTTTTTTTTATAAAAGAAGGATTGACTAAATTAACTATTTGATGGTGTATATGGCAAGACACAGCAGGTGTTAAGACACTCCGTCCCAATTAAGAGACTCTCGTTCCATTTCCCTGAGTGGAGTGGTTTCTCCGTGTCCGCAGCATGTATCAATATTACTTCAAATTTCAATACATAAATAAAGTGATGAGATATTTTCTAACTTTAGTAGGTAGCATATTGATTTTTTTGATATGATTTGATAATAGTAATGTACGAGTATATTAATTCAAGGAAAAAATAATACGATAGACTTTTAGTTCGTTCCTCACTCAAGTATATAAAATATTCAATATTTTCATTTCTTCACTCTGGTGTCAGACAAATCGCGACATAGAGGTCCGTCACTCAACACGCAATGCCTCCAGAATTCGTTGGAAAATGGGAAACGTAGTATCTTAACACTAGATTTCCTCTGCCTAGTCTGCTGCGTGCGGGATATCGCGTGAAGTAAAAAATATATACAATAATAACAAATAAAATAATTTCTATGGATTTTTTGTAAGAATAAAATGTCGGTAACATATTAAGAAGAACACTGCTAACGTTACAAGTATTTTAATCAACAGAATAAATGTAGCAATTAAATAAGTGATTATCTTCCACTATAGTCATCATATATTACAAGGCAAGTGGTTCTCCCCCACCCTAAAAGGACGGGGTAAAATTAAACATTTGGGGGATCTAACGGGGTATGTGTGATGTTTTAGCCGTTGCGTTGTTAGCGTGCTGGAATGGGCTCTGCTTTAAATTGATAATAAGTTTTGGTTAGGAAAAAATATTGGTCTTTATGCTCATATCGGGTTATGTTAAAAAAATATATTAGAGAGAGAGATCGAATATTGCGACCGTCGTTATAGCGTAGGAGTGCAAGAGTGCTACTGTAAATGCAACAGGTTTTGGGTTCGATTCCCACTCGAGGAAAGGAAATATTTAATGTTCCTAAACAGGCACTAGGCAAACATTTGTCCGCTATCTCACCTGGTGGTAAGTGACGATGAAAACGATGGATTATTTTCATCTCCTTACTCTAAAAAGACAAAGCGGTGCGTTTAGTTCTGTCACTCGACGAATGGGGAAAGGAGCATAGAATGAAATGTATTGACACTAGGTTCTCTCGGCTTATTTTAGATTTGAAATCGAACCAACAATTCATGCCACATCTAGTTAATTGTAGTTCTTCGATAATTAATGTGTAGGTAAGCTATATTCACATGTTCATCCCGCTCGGGAGATGTTATTAGAAATTCAGATTTTAGATCTTTCTGCGTACTTCTATGTACCTCTACTTAGTTTTTACGAACCTCGTGTAATCGTAAAGGGCGGGCATTACCGAAAGTAATGTTTGGTTATTAAATATTGTCTTATAAAGTTACCTGCAAAGTTGAAATGGTTGTTTAAGTTGAATTAAATTTTGTGTTTATATTATCGGTGTTTATTTTGTATGTATTAAGACAAAGGTTGATATGATTATAAAATATGTTTGATTAACGTGACCACAGTAGATTCGAATCTCACTAAGCTCTTAAACTTTCTCACTTAAAGTATTTTGTTTGCCTTAGTATAAAAAAATGTGTCCTATTACCTAATACGACACATTTACTACCTATTACTAATACTTCTTTTGTTTAGAAGTAAAATGAAGGACAGAGAAATCTATCCCTAAGTAATCATAAAAAAATACCACCTGGATAAACATTTTAGCGTAAAAAAGAAACTCTTTGTTTTAAATTATAATAAAATAAAACAATAAAAATTCTATATATAATAGTGATTAAAATAATATATTTAAAATAATAATAATAAAATAAAAAATAGAATAATATATTTCTAAAATAATTTCAATTACAAAACTAAGTCGTAGTAAATGAGATGATCCAGAATCCTACGGTCATCCACCTTACAATCCTCGACTGACCTCTATAAACCAAATAGGAAAAGGTATTTCACATTATAGGACTCAACTAATCTGAATTTTATTTCATAAGTTCCAAATTAATATGTATTTTTTTAAGTAACTTTTATGAAAGTTTTTTCTTTTTATCATACAAGTCGTCGCCCGCTGCTTTGTTTGTGTGAACTTTAAGAAGTAGAATGAAAAATCTTATTTTTTCTAGTCTGTAGGACTTTCAAGTTTTATCCTAGTATCTACTGTCAAATATTCCAATGCACCATTTTACGTCTATGCTGTGCGACTGTCAACTAAGTAATTTAAGTAATTAAGTAAGGGAATAGCTGAATATGTTTTTAATTGTTTTTAATACTTAGTGTTCAATTATACAATGAATGTTTATTTAAATTGACCATTTAAAACCATTATTGTATCTAAAAATACCTTAAATTATTAAATTATTTGTCAATATAATTAGCATGAAACAAGTTACTAGAATCATGAGAAATTCTTAAAATTTTTGGTAACAATTTTAATAAAAAAAACTATTAATAATAGAAAACTCAATCAACACAAATTTCTCAACCTAAATTCATAAGATTTACAGCACACCTAAGCATCAATTACCACAGCACGACAACCGTAACTGATGACTTATCTTGGCCCGTCTATGTGAAACTGGCTCCGAACTACCCTCACTGGCCAATGGAATTCAGGTCCCAATACAATTTTCCGCTTGGATGCATTTTGAATTTATAACTACTAAATTGGTTGTGCCGATCTAGTTTGAATATCTTACAATTAATTGGCGGCTTAATAGTTGTAATTATGTGGGAGTTATTGATTGATAATGCTTTCTTTATATCTATTCTACTTTCAAATACACACTCTCACTTTCTTCGTATATATTTCTCGACAAGGAGATTTCTTTCTATGGAACGCCATTTAGTTCAGGGGAGACTATGCTAACAGTGAGTGTGGCACACTACCAAGCTATAAAACCATGACCACGACCGCTCTGTCAAGCGAAATGACGAAGAAGATGAAGAATTCTGCGGTCTTGTAACTGAAGATAAGAAGTGTTTATTTGAAATACAGGTATTTTATTTAATTATTGACAAACTGTTTATTTATGTAATCATGGAACCAAAGACATTAAATACAAATAAATGAGTAAAAAGAAGATTATGATAATTTTCCACTTCTTAATAAAATTTCAAAGAATTACTAACAATCTTAATTTAGCTTTACACTGTATCCCAAGCGGGGAAGTCAGAGAGAGCGGAGCACCTAACATTAGGATCTTTACATACCTCTTTCGGCTGTCATCAACCTCTTCATACGTGCCCTCCGGGAGGTCCTCATGCTTTTTACGTGACCTTCCTCCAATATTTTTGGTACTGTGTTCTTGAAGGTCAACCGAGATCTCCACCTACATCTCTTACCAAATTACATGTGTGTTAAATTTATTAACAAATACATTTAACACACCCGGAGTTATATAATAAATGAGTCATATTTTTTATATGTATTTATGAATTGTGTCTCAAAGATAACTGTGAGACAAATTACTCAATAATCTAATAACATTAGTCTTTTAACAATACTTCTCTACAATGAACGATAAACAAACAAGAAACATATAATTTAACTATAAACTCTAACCTTCTTTACCAATACCATCGTTTAAATCGATCATTTGGTTTGAAATAATATATCACGTTATAATATTTTCACAGGCAAACGGATGGACGTACATTTGAATAAACAAATTCTTAAACTTAATAAGTTAGAAAATCTCCACTTTATCACAAGTGTCAGCCGGCTTCAGTTTTTTGTTCGAAGCTTTTAAATAATCATCTCGGTTTACAACCCAAAGCTAATCCTCTATGAATCTTTTTTTAAAAAAAAAATCTCAAGTAAAAGAAATAATGTAAGGAATATAAAAAAATAGAACTTTTTAAAATGTTTTGCTATCTATTTAAGATTAGATATTAACAGATATCAATGAATAAAAAAAATATTAGAAAGTAGCTGGATTGCAGCTTGATTTTCGGAATTATTAGAATCACTTAGCCATTTAGAGTCAGCTTCAAAGTATGCAGTTACAATTTTTTTACATACACAATATGTACGAGTATAGCTAGATTGTAATTTTCAAATTTCCGATCTCTCTGAGTACTGCCTATTATATAAATAATAAAAAAAAGATTTATACCAATTAGTATAGTCGATTATGATTTTTCTGAAACTTTCTTCTTGTGGTATGGTAAATGATAATCTTTACCATATATCAAAAATCGATTCCGTTTTTTTCTTTCCGCTCAAATTCCAAATATTGTTTATTGGATTAGATATAATAATTTATACCCACGACTGGGGATCAAACTTACAACCATCTCGTTCACTAATCAACTACAGTTAGTTGCACTGCACCACGGTAGCATCACTATCCAATATTATCATTTGCAACAAACATTTAACAATAATAAACAAACGGTTCCAGGACTAAGTCTTATGAAATCACTAAGTTAAACCGACGCTGTCACTTCTGGAGCAAATTTGGTCAAAGCGGGCGATTCTTTGGACACGCCATTTCTATTGATATTGAAAATTCAATTTTAATACAAACAAATTTAAGTTCAAATTAATTAGGCAACTTCTTGGAAGTGTTCTTATGTAACATAGAATTGAATTTAGACTCTACGCTCTAAATAATAAAGCTTAAATTTGTAATTTAGTTAAAACAATTTATATTGAAAATATTGGTCCGATTAAAGCGGATACTGACCGTCGCTAATTTGCGATGCAATAAACTGTTGGGTTCCATACAGTAGGGTGCCTAGTTAAATTTTGGTGCCAAACTTGTGCCATATTGATTTCTCGTTATCTGTTTACGAGGTATCGTAGTCTTGGTACTAATAAACAGCGTATTGAAATTTCAATTTTATGTCTTTTGTTAAATTTTGTTTTATGTAAAGATGTTATAATTTCTCTCCTGATAGCCTTTAATATAAAAACTAAAAATAATTTTGCAGAGCCTGAGCCTCAGCCGGTCAAAAAATGTTGATATTTTTTAGAAATTAAGGGCAAAAACATCTGAACAACGTTATAATTTCAGCCACTACGAGTCACTCACATCTTAAGCACGACACGTGTTTTACAGGACCACCCCAATTTAAACAAAACTTCAAAATTTTACATATTTTTTATTGATTTGTTGCAACATGTGTTTGCAGATAACTGAGTGGTTTAAATGCCAGGATGAATTTTATATGGGACGTAACGGTAACGATTCTAAAATTTTTACTTTTATGTACGACTACGATATGATATAATTTATTTAGGATTGAGGTAAAAAAAATATATTAATAAAATTTGTTATAACATTGATTTGCATGTCAGTTCTTGTGGAGCAGCAAATGGGACTCGAACTAACAACCACCATATTTACCGTCAGATTCAGTACCGCTGCACCACGACAGCCTCAATTAATATGTCAACTAATACAAATCAATACTAGCGCTGTTAAGCAAAATAATCAACGATCTTTAACATTAAAAACGTGCATACTTTGACATATAGGATTTAGAGTAGGCCTGATTTATCGTGTCGGGTCCCAATGTCGTGAGACAAGTGGTACTTACGGACCACGAACGTGACATTGAAACTCAGTTGTGTTTTTGTGCTACTTATGAATATGATATTGTACCTTTAAAGCCGTGTATTATTGTAATTATCCTAAAACAATAAACTAATTGAGGCTCCAGTGGCGTAACAGCACAAGGCGACTGTAAATGCGACAGATGTGGGTTCGATTCCCACTGGGGGAATGGAATAATTTATTGTTGCTCTGGTAACCAGGTAAAGCGCGGCGACAGTTTCGCAACTTGACACTGTGATGATACCGAAGTGTTTTTAAATTCTAAGTTTCCTCTGGCTACCCTGCTGTTTAAAAAAAATATTGCAAGACGTTTATTGATGTCTTCATGAAGTTTAAACTTTCTCGCAGGTTTATGTATTCTCATTCGCCGCTCTGGTAGTACTAAGCGCGGCGTTGAGTTCCGCCACTATACACGCAACACAAAAGCGAATAACAATATGTCCTATACAAGGCTTACCCTGCGTACCCTGTTACGTGGGAAAAAGCTTGGGCCACTTGTTCTTTTCTTATCTTTTTGGTTAGATATTAGCTTATGGTTAATTTTTAGGATATTTCAATAGAACATTACGTAACTAATTACAAGCTAATTTTGAAATAATTGTACAAAGAATTTCGAACGCACTCGATGGGCATATGGAAGGTAGGTACTATCACTAAGTAAGACACTCCAGAAACTAAATTCTTGCTTTATCTTAGTACCAGAGCAAAGAAACTAAAATAATTCCTTCCTGCCAAGTGGGCATCGATCCTCAACCACCCCGAGTCAACAGACAGCCAGATGCTGTAACATTACTTCACAACGGCCTCCAACCATTACTAGACGAGTTCGAACCATTAGCAGATAAAATCTTAGTTTCTGTCTGGACCATTGCATCAGTGACATAACAATGTTTAGATGTGATAAATCTTCTCGTACCATCCAATTTCCACAAGTAGGTCGTCAGTTGTCCTGACCCTGCCTATGTAGTCTGTATTTTAGTTTTCCCTGTTTCATTTTCCTGGATACGCAATTGTGTAAGTTTCGTTTGATAAATTTTCTGGTTCTCAAATGTTCTGTTATCGGACTTCAAGCGAAAGGAGGTCAGATGTTATGTCTCTTTTCTTATTAATATTTCTATAAAGAAAATGAAATTACTAAGAGTATTTCTCTGTATGTTTTATCAGAGCTCTGTAACGTTTTAATTTTCATTATTTGTATTAATAAGCAATCGTGGCACAGGGGCAATTATTGTATCTAAATTATTTCTATAGTAAGATACACAGAGAGAACCTATTAATACACTGTTAATTCTTTTATGCTGAATTTTTGAGTTATTTCTTGTGGAGTTGTGCGGAACTCAACTCCTCTCACCATTTAACAAATTTATTTCTGCTAGTGAGAATCAAAGCCACGGCAGTTTACAGTGAAACGCTGTCCTACTGAACTACGAGGTCTTCTACAATTGTTTAAATTGACCCAACCCCACAATTAAGTAAGTATCCACTACATAGCCAGACCTAGTATTTCTAACTATTACGTTTGAAACGTCCCAGAGTATAAAAGACAATAGGATTGAGTCCACTTTCCGTATATAATCCCAAATGGCATTTACAATGGTACAAAATACTGGTAACACGCCTCTGCAATCTCCGTCAGTGGCGTTATGACAGGTATGAATCGACGTTCACTACATTGGATGTGGCCGTGATGATGGTCTAATGTATAAACGAAATTATTTTTTAAAGATAAGTTTTTTAGCTTTAGATTTGTAAGTGCCACCTAGTGCTAGGCCACTCTGTTGGCTACTCGACGGTCAATTTCCGAGATCTGGTGTGTGAAATCATTTATAAGCTGGATTTTTCTTTCAGAGGAAACCGTACCCAGTAAGAGTTTTAATTAGAATTATTTACTTAACGAAATATAGTTATTTTTATCATTAATAAGCCCTCTTCAATCTGTTATTCAATATTAAGATGTTGTGAAGGGATTTTTAACGACATAGGTTCTAAAATCATTATTTGTTGAAAATCTCTCTGTATAAAGTAAAAAAAAACATAATGCTGCTTAGACAGCTTACGTAATCCCATGTACATTGTTTAAAACGCTATTCTCCTATGAAGTGGTCAGCAATTTAAGGGTCCAGCGAGTGGACCCATTTCATTTGGCATTAGGCCTGATGGCTGGGATTTCTTGCCTTAAAATTTTCTCGTCAGACATAATTAATAGGGCACGCCTATTAGTATGCCCTATTGAAAGTGGAATGACCCTGTGACAGGGCGCCAGGGCGTCAGGGCATCTGCGATACTCATTCACCATCTGTGCCGTCTTTATACTTGTCAAAATAAGTAGTTGATGAATTTAATTTCGTCGTATTTATTAAATGACGCGGTGGTATAAATAGTCGAAGGTATTGCTCTGTATAATAATAAAAGCTTTTCGTTCCAAATAGAATGTATATTATTATTTTATTGTTCTATCGTATATTTCAAATAAAATTGTCCTTTAATATTTTTTATATTGAATAAGGGATTATTTAAAAA
The DNA here is from genome assembly GCA_000313835.2 of Heliconius melpomene melpomene. NCBI lineage: Eukaryota > Metazoa > Arthropoda > Insecta > Lepidoptera > Nymphalidae > Heliconius > Heliconius melpomene. The sequence goes on from HE671546.1 coordinate 106,629, forward strand.
AAATGTAATATTATTAATTTTATTTGTTAGTTATACAAAACAAACCGAACGAGATATTTCTAAACCATATCATAATCATCATACAAAATAGAAAAATTGTTAGAAAATGATTATATTCCTGTCTACATACAAATTCAAATCAAAAAATGATAAATTTTCACAAAATTATATCACATTTCACACAAAAAGGAGCTTAGTTGTGCCAATTAATTGAATTATAATTTAAATTTATAATTGGAAAGTCTACTTCTTTCGCTAATTGGATGAGTATTGTTCACAATAGTTCTTAATTCATTTGTAAGTGGTCGCGAACTGAGTTCTTTGCTCGATTGAGAATAATTAGACCTTTGAGGGGAGTTATAAGGACTTGGACAAGGTCAATTACAAAGCATGTCAAAAGGTTATCTTGATTTTTATGAGCACACAAACAATATGTTTTCATGTAATCAAGTTTTTTTTTTAATCAGGAGGGTTGATTAAATTGAATAATTTCTCTTTTATAATTGTATTTTGTTATAGATGATTAGTAACTAGCACTGTTTTTAATATAATAGATTAATTTTATTACAATGTGACGATAGTATTTTTAAATTTTAGAATTGTAAAATATCTAAAATGATAGACAATATATTAATACACATTTGCTACTATCGCTATAAAAACTTATTTGGGTTAGTTGCAATAAAACTTAAATAAACAATTTTATGATAACTCCAGTACGCTAACAATATATCTCAGGTAGAATTTTTGTTATCACCCTCAATATTCGGGTATCCGTTCTGCGATCCTAAAAGCGGTAATACAGATCGTACGTGAGATATTGCGGATGAGATATCGTGATGCTTGAATTTTAAACCCACGTTTCCCCATTGACCGCCATTACGTTAAACCTCTCCTAAAAATTGTTTTTAACAGCCCAACTTTGTAAACAAACATAAATATTTAATCAAAATAGGAAGCACCAATCTCATTATTCTGGTATACTTAAAAAGATAAATGTACGTATTTCCTTAATAAAAGAGGAAAAGTTACTCGTATATTAATAGTTACAGTCATGCCACAATAATAAATAGGTCAGCATAACATGGAAGGATAATACAACCCTCTGTATAGTGACTCGGGGATCTTGATTAAACTTTGCTCACATTCAGAGATTCAATTAGGGCCTAATATTGACATTAGACTTAGCGGGACGAAGCCGAGATCAGCCTAACATTAGCATAGTTGATTAAAAGGCCTCACCACCGAGCTGTTAACTCGTAAACGTCAACCGTGCTACATATCATAAATCATCTTAAGATCTTGCTTCAGTAACACACTCTGCAGTTGCGGATCTAATATGCGACCTTGTGGGATACTTTGTATTTTGAACCTTATCCTACAGATTATTAGACTCAAAATTATTGTGAAGCTGTATATGTGGTTGTTTTTTAATAAAATATCTAACTAACTATATTTATAATTCTATGCATAAGCCTTAAGGCTATAAAGTAGTGAATTACCTTCTCTCTAGCCTAACGTACTGAAAACAACATCAAGTGTGAAAGTACCAGATTGGATCTCAAAGAATGATTTATAACCCAATTAAAGACGGCTCATCAGCCATTTCCGATACGGTTAATTAATAAGTAATTGGTCTTATAGTTTCGCACAGTGTAGGTGATTAATCATTCTATTTATATTACGTATTCATAGACAAAGGAAAAATTGTTTGGTATTATACTAGTAATATGTTATGAATAGATAGATGTATTTTAAGAATAATGGTAAATTTTCTTAAAATTATGTATGATGTATAAATATAGGCTTGTTCGTTTGTTTATATGAGCAAAAAATACCTTATTGGTAATATATATATTATTAAATCTGGGGTAAAGCACTTCGTTCTTTACTTTTTGTTAATTTTAGAGACAGAGGAATGCTATATTTTTCCTTAGGAAATTGAGCCGAAAACCCTCGCCTATACATGCCATATACATATAAATAGAAACTTTGCGGTACTATGGCATTATATTACTATTTTTCAATTTAACATAAAAGTATATTTAGAAATATTAATAATTTTGTTTTGTCCTGAACATGGACTCTACAACCTGTGGGATTGTTGCGAGGTGATGTTATCTCAAAGGCCGCATTCGTTATCAGCCTGACACATTGAATGCTGGTTGTGTGGCACAATTTTTGATAAAACGTTTACACTCAACGATTTTGATATTATATTTATATAATTGAGGACAGTTGTGCCGCAGGGTAACAAGAGTGCGACTGTAATCGCGACGGTTGTCAGTTTGATTCCCACTCGAGAAAATGAAATATTAAATATTTTTACTTATTTGCTCTGGTAACGTGGCAAAGCGCGACGTTTAGTTTAGTAGGTTCGCAGGTTCCCTCTGCCTATCCTCCTCATATATCAGACTACAAAATACTAGAGACTTATAGTATTTTAAAATTTTATATGCTTGGGATATTTTAATAGTTAGAATTACAAAAGTACTGAAACTTTTTATCTAAGGCGTGGATTGTAACTATTGCAGTTACTACTACTTGCTCTATGCTATACATTTATTTTGTTACGAAAATATTAGTTTTTAATAAATAAGAAAATCTGTTTAATTTTAACACAATCATATTTAACCATGTACAAATGAAAAGCTGCCACGAAATGATCTAAGCTGAGAATTGTGTCAAAGTAAGTCAAAAGTCGCGAGCTATAAATAGAGGCCGAATCAGGTCACAATATCACAATGGGAACCGACTGCGTTGCGATGCTGGGTAATGCATGATGTATTAGTACCTACAGCTTGAAGCTTCAATTTTACATGTTTTTTTTTAATTTATGGAGAAAAACAAAACAGAGGAGAGAAGTCCTATTGGTACATCTCTGTCACCATTTTGATGACTTTCCACTCTTTTTTGTATTAATTTAGTCAGGATTTATCAGGATGGCATCGTCTTTTTATTTTATTAACTGGTAATATAATATAGATTTTTGTATGTTAGTAAACGTTCTTACCTCTAGGATACGTTGTAGAATTCAAAACAAAATTATTTGTGTTAATACTTACTGAGTGGTAATATTTCTATTATTTTTTTATTTAATGTATTAATTAGTACATCGTTATTTAATAAAAAAAGTGATACCTTTTTTATTAAAAAAATCAACTGTTGTATTACATGACTTCTTTTTATAGCAGAACTGCCTGCCTAGCCGGTGATAGCTTTATGTTTATTCGACGATTCAAGCACATTTACAAAAAAAATGATGTTTTGAATTTGAACATCCTGTCGTATAGCACAGCGTGGTAAATATACTCGGTGAGCTACGACGTGGATCTCATAAGTAATGAAATTTCCATATGAAAAACAGCTTCAAAGCTTTTAACGTAACTTCACTGTGTAATTATTTATCTAGCTGATACGATATTTGATCTTAAATCAGAGTTCAGTTCAGACGAATTGGATATTCTTCGATGTATGTTTTTATATACTTTGTAAATAATGTAAATCATAATTTACAAGTTATGAGTATGATTTTCTATATTTTTATTAGTTAATTAAAATTACTCAGACGAATGAAATACTTAATACTTTCATTTCTTCGCTCTGGTAAAGAAGCAGATCGTGGCATTGAGTTCCAAAACTTAATAAGAATTCAATTCTCAAGATTTCAACGCAAAATGGGAAGTGTCTTAACACTAGGTTCCCAGACTCATTTCTACTCTGCCAAAATAAAGAGCAGCGTTAAGCTCCATTAGTCACCATACATCATTTAGGATCAAAGTGGAAAGTGGAGTACAAAGTGCCTTGACAATTGTTTCTCTCTGATTTAGAAAAAAAGATAAACCTACAAATGTGAATCAAACTTCCTACCCTTTTAATAGTTGGACGCTCGGTAACTACAACTGGCAGAGTGAAGGAGTTTACATACGGAACAGTTAACAAGTACAACCCTTCAGATACCACCAAAGGCGAAGCAATAAAAAGTCAGCTTCCCTCTCCCATCTCGATGTGTACGAGAATTGCAATAATTTATTCCGATTCCATACATCTTTTGTTTTGTACCCCTCAATTTTGCCCGCACTCAGGACCGATGGCCCTTTAGAACAGTGTTATTAGTCAACTGAGCGTGCCATAGTTTGTTTTTGTTTTAGGTACCTCATTGTTTATCAATTAATGTGAGGGAGTTGTTTTTAATATTATGATTTTTAATACCTACTTGTTATAAATAATAGTTCGATGTATGTATATGATAATATAGCATGAAGTTAAAAAAAATTGTATGTATTGAAAGCAATAATATGTTTGACTAAAGTCAGTAGCTATTGATTTAAATATTTGAACTATTATACGAGTATATGAGATGCAGGTCGTGGCGCAGAGGCGCAAGTGTGTAATACTGTAAAACGCGATTAGTTCACGGCGCAGAGTCTGATTATAAGCATGAGGGTGGTGGGGTCGATTTCCTGAAGACAAAGCACGGCGTTGAGTGCGGCGGCAATAAGCAATATGTCCAAAATTGGGCATGAAATGGGGAATGGAGTGTTTTAACACTAGGTTTCCTTTCTCTGGTAATATGTGGTATACAACATGAAGATGAAAAAGATTACAAAACTTTCTGAGTTTTCAATTTGAGCCTCAATGGCTAATGGTTAAAAGCGGTCAACTGACTCACCGCTAGCGTCCTGTCTACTTCATACAATATCGAAGTTTTGGAAAGATTCAAACCAGTAATATCCCAATATTAAATAAATAAAACAAAATTCTAAATAAAAACTTCTCGGTAATATCAATAACATTTAAAGGTTATTACCAAAAGCATATCTTATATCGTAAACAGTTCAGACAAGACAATGTCAGTAACATCATCGCACAAAAATGCTCAACCTAATAGCAACAATCATAGTCTAAATTGCGAATTTCTGCGAAATTATCAAACGAATGTGGGATCAGGAGTTTTTACCGCCGCGCTGTCACATAAAAATATTAAGTTTATCGGCAACTTAGGTTTAAGTACCACTCATAAGGTATTTGAGGGCAGGATCACACCTCCTATCGTATGATACGATATTATACAAGTTTACTTTTATGTTTTGTGTTCTTCGAAGTTGCTAATAGCTTGGATTGACTTTATAGAGCTGCTTTATTGGACTTCACGCTGTATCCCGCTTATAGCAATGTGAGCGGAGAGTCCCTCCGTCTTCATTAAGGCACTTCCGTTTCCCACTTACCGACGAATTCCTGGTGTTAGTTAGGTGTTGGAACTCAAACTTGATAAAGGTAATATTTAGTTTTTTTTTTAAATAAACTTTATTTTAGCTTAACAATGTAGGTTTTTTGTAAATAGGTTTAATGTTTTTCAAATAAGAAATCAAAATTTTATATTAATCTAATTCTAAATACATATTATGTACATATTTACTGTATATATCTTAATGTTTACTACAACCATAGCGTACAAATTCGTTTACTTACCACATTATAAACAAATTGATTTTGCAACAAAACCCATAAAAGATTCAAAAACCCAAAATTCTCACAAAGTCACACAAAATATCGACCCATTTAAATATTCTATGACAATGGCCGGTCTATCGACGGCTTTCTCAAAGTTGCTTTAGATATGAACCGACAAGTTATGAACGACCCCACTCGACTTAACGACCTATAAGGCTCGTGTCGATTTTTTATATGGTAATATGTTCTTCGTGGTCAAATTAAATTTTAATATCGCATAGCACTGGGAGATACAAAGGAAGATATTATTTAAAGTTTTTTTTTTAATCGGCGAGGCCACCATTAAACATGCAATGTATGAATAAATAAATGAATTTAGACCGAAAATGAATAACGAAGTGTATTGACACTACATAAGTTCTCTCTGTGTACTTTGCTACTATAAGTGATAACAGCTTGAAGCTAAAGTGAATATAAAATATTTTTTTAAAAAGATTTTCTAAAAAAAAGCTTTCGAGATATTTATGGTGTATTATAGTATTTTAGAATCAAGCCTTTTCATTTGATACTCATATTAGGTGGGTTGTGCAAAAATTGAAAATCGACCATTCTGTTGCAGCGGCTATTTTGGATTAGCAACAATATTAATTTTATTTAATGTCATCGCATTAGAACTGAAGATGTAATCCAAATTTCAGCTCACTTGGCCACTGGAAAGTGGATTAAATTGAATTTGCAAAATTTCACATACAAGGCAAGTCAAATAAAAGCTTGTAATTGAAAAAAAAAAATGGAAAAGAGGAAAGGGTAGAAGGGGTTTAGGCAACAGTGTTTTTGAGGAATATTCAAATATTTTAGATAAGCTAATGACACTTGCCAGAAATTGACAGATAACATTATCTAACTATGATTCATGGCTGTGACGTCATCGATATATTGGTATCACTATTTCATAAAATAAGATGATTAAAAAGTTAAGTTTTTTTGCTTTACATTATGTGCCCCATATATAAGGGTAGGCAGAGGTGACCTAGTGTTAAAACACTGTTCTTTATCAAAATTTCGAAATATTGCGAGTTGAGTGGCAGAATTCAATACCGCAATTTGCGGCGTTGAGTCCCGCTACTCAATACGCAAACACGCCTCCAAAATTCGGCGGAAAGTGGAGAACGGAGTGTCTTAACACTAGTTTCCCTCTGTCTACCCTGATGTGTGCGGCTGCAGCGTGAACCTGATCATTTTTATAATGAGAACGTCCAAATAAGATGCTACAAGTCTTAATCTATCCATGTCAATCATAACTGGAATATCTTGAGAATACACTTCATTGTCCGTCCAAATGAGTGTTATTCTTTTATTGTGGAGACAAAAGCCGGCACTTAGCTCCACAGATCCACCAATGTTTATTTGTATAAGGACGCGTGCACTGTGATCAGTTGGTTAGAGCGCTTGTATTGAAATAAAATTTACACCTTTATATAAATGTTTTCCTATATACTTTTTTATATTTTTATTTTTTTTGTTTTTTGCCTTTTTAGAGTCACAACAATAATAATAAGTCAAATATTTTCTAGAGAAATGGGATATTTTCTAGAACTGCAACGTTAGACAGAGACGTTCTATTTATAAGCTTAGGTTTACAAAACATATTTTTATGCAAGAATGTAGTAAATAAATCATGATTTTAATTATGAAAAATTATGATAATATTTTTATTACCCCCAAAACCACCGCATATATTTTAATTTTTTACCTTTTATAGAGCTTCACGCAATATCTCATGCCCTACCATGCCAGGCAACGAGTGCCGCTGTCTTACGAGACATTGGGTTAATTGGCAGATCTCAAGGCCGCTATCGCTACGCTCCACCACTGTGCCATAACACCCACAAACTTTTTATTTAATTAACCAAAGTAATTACTATTTAACGTTTATCATACTGAAATTTAAAACATATATCTTCCAATAATCTTGCTAAAGTCAGTGGTAACCACCACCCTAACGTACTTAGTTATAGAAGAAGCCGTTTGATGCAGGGGGCCAGGGATGATTGTTTACATACAAAATATGGGGAGTAAGGGGCGAGGGTATGCTTTCTTTTGCTCCTCGATAGTACAATGTTTGTTATATGTGGTGTGTTTATATTTATTCGTGTAGCTGGTCGTGGACTGGTCTTTAACACGGTTATGAGTTCACAGTGTATAATGCTGTAGAAATATAAGGGCAGATTTGTGTTCCGCCACGAAAAACTTTGTTTTGGAAAATATCCAAAAGATATGCAAGCAATCAAAATATATATTAAAAAAATAAATTCTCGCTATTGTAACGAGACCAAAACGCGGCAATGTTCTGCTTCTAGATGTCTTGAAAGTAAAATGAGCATATTCACATGAACAATTTTTTTCGAATGACCCTCAAAATGTCTACATTTGGCATTTGCTTCGTGGCATTTTAATCAAAGAGGGTAACCGAAATTAATAGGAACCGTAGATTTGATAGAAGGTTCCCCTGAGACCGCCATTGTTTCCCACACCCTCATGGCTACGACTGAAAATATGATATTTGTAAATAAATAATAATTTACAAGATTAATTAAAATCTATCTGTTTAAGATTTTTATAATAGCTAAAATCAACACAAAGATTTTAAATTTCTTTATTTCGTTTTTCAGTATGTTGGCTCTCCAGTAGTTAAAAATTTTCATTTTTATACCCTATTGGTTTTGTAGTCTATTTAGATAACCGGAGCCATTTAATCATCTTATGAAGCGAGGGTCATCTATGATCTGAAACGTCAGGTATTGTAAATACAAAAACATAAAATATACACGAAAAATATACTATATAAGAATACCATACCGTACCATAGAATAGCAGATTCTAGCGAGGCCCTATCATAGTGAGAAATTGTGAATAAAGAACAACGTGCTTTAGTGGTTTTGGTACATCGAGAGAGTACATAGAGACGTAAGAATTCAAAAAATATTTATAACCCAAAAGTGAGTGGTAACAGAGTGCCAAAATTAGGAGGGCTGTACAAAAATATATTCCTAATCCACCATTTTGTGTTGGTCATCTTAGATTAAATTTTTTACAGTATTTTATATTCCACAACTGAAGCCCTTCATGTGATACGCACATTGAGTGGGTTGTTCTAAAATATGTACGCTACCATTTTGTTACAGCGCCCATATTGGCTTAATAATGGTATCGTTTATAAATATATAATTACATTCTCTTTAGAACTAAATGTATATTTCAAATTTAGCTAAAACGAACACTAGACAGTGGTTGAAATTGAGCTTGCAACAGTTGATTACAGCCAGACAAGAGTGGGGACAGGAAAAACTAAAGAGAATTTTCTTTACGCGGTCCGTTTTGTAACCTAAAGTAACCTTTAAACTCCAATCTTTTTTAAATATTACGTACCTGAAACAAAAAAAAACACTTTAGAGTCAAGCAGTTATTCCATTTGAAAAAGAAAACATATGAAATTCTGTCAAAGAATTATAAATGTACTAGAAAACGTAAAGAGTTCACGTTTTATTCATCACTTATGTCCTGCGAATTACTAAGAGTCACCCAATTTTTTGCACGGCAACCGACCTAGTACTCTTTAGAAAAACCAGCCGTTAATAATTTTGAATTCAACTTTGAGGCGACCCATATTCTAAGTTTTTCATGGTAATTATTTTGCAGAGTGAAAACAACGATGTCAAAGCTTTTGGACGGCAATGAAATTAGATGCTATTTTGTGTACTATAGAGCTACCAGGTACAGGTAACGAAAAAATATCATAAAATATTTATTCGTTGTTATGTACTCATTTGTATCATTTTGTATTTGTACATATATACAATATATTTTTACACTTAATTTTTTTGTTACCGTACGTCATTGTTCTTTGTGTATAAGATGTGTTCTAGCTTGCATACAGCCAGGGAGAACCTAGGATCAAGACATTTCGTTCTCTATTTACCGCCTGAATTCCAGACGTGACCTACGAAACTCAACTCAGCTTTTTATAACGGTAAAAACAATAAAATAATTTATACTCTCGAGTAAACATTCAGCGCAATACCACCACCACTACCACGATTGGCTTGACTAACTCTACCAACTTAAAAAATGGTGTTTATTTTAAGACGCCACCACTTTATTATATGACTTAAACTTTCTTATTATATCTGTATATTTTTTATATTCTTAAGCAATAAAAATTATTATTATATTAACAAATATTGCAATAACAAATGTATGTAATTACTACGTATGTTTCAAGTGAATTTCTGTCACAAATTCCACACGAGGCTGGTATGCAAAAACTGCATCCCATATTAAAGTTTCATAGCGATGCAGTTAATGCATTACAAGAGGCGCAATATAGTGCGTGCCGGGAGTATCTCGATGTAGAGATGATGGAAATTATTGCGAGAAAACAATATTTATGTATGGTGTAAATATTTTTATAAGAAAATATTATTTAAATAACAAGAAATGTAAAGATTTTTTCAGTAATTATTTGACTGTATATATTCCGATTAATGGTTTTGAAAGTGGAATCAGTCAAGATCAGCAAAATTTTGGTCGACTATTGGCAGCCCTTTGTGGTTGAAGATATTTTAATTGGCTCTATATCTTACCTTATATTATGTGAAGTTTTTCCAGCTTATCAGCACTTCTCGAAGAAAATCTAAAGAACTCTTTAATTTCCTAAGGAAATAATGCTTTATAAAAGTGGAACACAAAATTTTAGTATCTAAGCATGTCATTTTACGAATTAGAATTTAAAATAATTATTTACATTAGACGTTATTAATCATAATCATTTTTTTAATGACTCATAAACTGTTTTTATATACTCTACATAGACTAGGTACTTATTAAAGTAACATTTTAAAATATTCCTCGTTAGGCAAACTTGGGCATAAAATGCTCAATTTATCATGAAGTTTTGTAGGTCTCGGAGTGAAAAAATGTAGCGTTTTTTACAACGTATGTGGAAAATCATTAATCAAGGTACAACCTTGTAAAAACGTTCGCATGTAACGGTTCTTTAAGAGAATATTTTAGCTAAAATATCTCACGTAATGTAATTTATGAATACTTATAATGCTCATTACTTTTCATTTGATCTTTTTTTTTGAAATTTTTAATATATCACAAGTAAAGTTTTATGAACGATAAGATTTTATTTTGATGTAAAATTGGTTAGTGATCTCTATGTATGCTAAGAAGGACAGAAAAAAGTCTAAGGTAACTATTAGTACATATGTATTTGAAATTAACAAAAAAAATATTTGTAACATCTATCCATCCACGTTCTTTTTTTTTGTGTATTTTAAACAGATGTACCATGCTCAAGGATAGTAAGCTTATGTACTTATTATATTTATTAAATAAAAGTACGAACTAAAAATATTTCTTACAAAATAATTACAACCTATGTTATTTTGATAGCTAAAAGTATATATAACACATACCTATAAATAAACCTTAATCTTTTCAATTCTGAGCTTTCAAACGTTTTTCATAGAAAAAGTAAAACTGTAATTACGTTGCTTCATTGGTTCACCGAGCTTTTTCTAAAACAAAGCTTTCATTTGAGGCAGAAATACATGTTTTTGAGTGGCAAAGAAAAATTATGCTAAAGATGTATGTCACGGCCAACTTTATCTCTTTCAACCTTGGATTCATTCCACTTCCTAGTTCATTAGGAAAACTGTATTCAGCGAAATAAATAATTATCGTTATTTTTCTTTTATCTGAATTGTAGAGTCTACATGTTTATGTCACAATTATATATTTTTTGGTAATTCTTAATATTAAATAAATCACTCTACATCATCGTGGCTCAGCTGGACAATGTCTAATTAATAAAGCGACGTTTCCACAATTGTCGCAGGTGGATTCGATCCGGCTGCGCAAGTCTTTCTCGGGAAAACTTTGAACAGTGCCGAAACAAACTTGTGTCTTTCGTGGAGGCATCTCTCGAGAATAGTGTTGGTGGTGATCTCATGGGGTGAATAGTGGTATCTTGGTTCAATTTAACCCACTAAAGTCACAGTTTGCGCGTTAACAAATCAACCTGGATACGTGACACTCCAGTACTATGCAGTTTCGTAGGAATTTCCTTCCACGCGCTACGGAACTATGGAATGGCCTACCCGCGGCAGTGTTTCCAGGTCAATACGATATGGGTACCTTCAAAAAGCGCGTCTATCTCCACCTTAAAGGCCGGCAATGTACCTGTAGCTCCTCTGGTGTTGCACGGAGTAGTGGGCGGCGATGGTCACTTACCATCAGGTGACCCGAACGGTCGTTTGTCTTGTCCTTTTTCCATAAAAAAAATCGGTCACACTTTCTGCCACTGCGCTGGTATATAAAAGTAATATATTTTTTAAAAAAAGTTACTAAACCTTTCTAATATATAAAAAGTAAATCTCACTATTCGTTTTTTCTAAATCATAATATCGATATCAAAGAAACACATATACAGAAAATAAACGTCACATAGTAACTTAATATGAAGATAAAATTATTATAAGTCTTATATTTTGTCATAATATTATCTAATAAAATGTGATTTGGCCAAGTAATTGCTTAGAATCTAGAAATTACAAAAAAATTCTTTAGCGTGTGTATATATTACGTGATAAAATAATAAAAATATATTTTTTAGAGTTTCTTTGAGAGCACCTAAGTTAGTAATTGAAGGATTTGTATTAAAGGAGAAGTAGAGAAAGAAATAACAGAAATTTTGTAAGTTGTAATGTAAATGTACATGCAGATATATGTATTTATTTACTATTTTGTTTCTAGTCGGTACAGATTCAACTTGCTAGTTGAATCCCTCATATTTTAGTTTTTATTAGTCTTGTCTTGTGCTTTGGCGCTGGTCTCTTGGATAATTTTGGTTTGGTGTTATTTGCAGAACACCTTTTATACTTTCATATTCAATACGGGCGGTTACTGTTCCTTACTTGCTTTGGCGGAGAAATAACTCATTGTCACTAGTGGGGATCGAATCCATAACTCTCACGTTTACAGTCAGGCGTTGAGGAATTTAGAGAAAGATCCAACGATCGTGAAACACCGAACTCCATATATTCCAAAATCAGGCTTAACTTTATTTTTACTTCTTTTCCATTTTCCGCCTCATTTTTCAGACATAACATATTGAGTGGCGGAACTTAATGTCACTTTAGATGATTATTAAAGTGAGAATTATTCATTGCTTGGAGTGATAATCGAACCCATAACCGTAGCGGTTACAGTCATAGGCTGTGCCTTTGCGCCATTGTGCCTTTCAGCTTCTTGAAATTAATATTGTAAAACTCCAAAAAACTTTTTACAATTTTGGATTTGAATTTGGACCTTAGCATCAACATCTGCACAAATTCGACACAACACGAACGAATCAATTTTATTTCTATAGAAATAGGGTTGTATTCGAGACTCAGGGGAAGAAACTTTTACATATGAATAAGAAGTTGATTGAAATTTTACGCTGTTTTTTTTTTGAATACATTAGTATATTTTACGTAATGTGAAGGTAAAGGTGGGGCTTACAGCTCAAATTATCATTCGCAGTAAAAACATTTCCCCTTTTTTAACCTACTTCAAAAAGGAATGTTCGACGTCTTTATTTTTGTTTCTATGTATGTCTATCGATTTTTCCGTAATATATGAACCGACTTCAATAATTACTTTTTTATTTGAGAGAGCACATTTACTTCTGCGGTAGTACCATTTACAAGTCAGGATCTAGAGAAGAAAAAGTCTAGGGAAAATTCAATTTTATAGATATGTAACACACATATTTATATTTTCTAATATATTTTACTATGTGTTATAATTATGTGTTGTAATATGACTGATATAGTATAGATACGATAAAACTTCAATAAAACACTAATTATACATAACTTTAAGTGTTCTACTTGTATCTTTAAGTAAGAGAATACCTGCTAAGACTAGAAGTTTCCAGCTCTCGTATGATTAGAAGGAAATATAGTATTCATTTCCAATACACTTCTTATAAGAGTTCTCGATATGTAAGAAGAGTTGAGTGCACTTTATTTGTTCCTGCATTCCCTCTACATATCGTACATATCGATTAGCTTCACTACATACTAGCTTTTACTTGTGGCTTTGTCTGTAGGGTCAAATTGTGAAAACTTATAGCATATGCCACAAAGTGCCCAAATTAACTCAGACCGTACAGTGGCTCACATCAAAACAAGGATTCAATAATAGAAGACGTACAAAAATTTTGCAAGAAATTTAAAAATAGAACTAAATTTGCTTAAAGCATCCGAAAAAACGAACAAAACTTAGAACATTAGTTCCAAATAACTTTCCTCATAGAAAACTTGAAGCATAACCATAAATAAGAGTAATTGTCTTTTAAAGTGAAGTTAGAACTATATCAGTTAAAAATAAACTGGAGTGGGGTCCAAATATTAACATTTCCATTGTCTTACCCCCGAGCAAGTTAGACGAGGGACGTTATAACTTATAGTACTTAAAGGTAAACTTACCATATACAAATGACTATTCCAAACAGCATTTACCCAAATTTATTAAACTCCTAACGCAAAGTAGTAAGGTTGAAATTATTGTAAACTTTAGTTATCTAGTAGTATTTGGATATTGTATTTGAACGAAGAAAGCGTTCATTCATAGAAGGGATGCTCCCCCATCTCCCCCTCAAGTTGTCGACGTAATTTTTTTAATCATGTTTTATACTCGTATTAATTTACTTAACGAGCGTCTTAGTCGGCTGTTTTTTGAATGCTCCGCCGCGTTTTTCGATGAATAACAAATGAGGGGGTCGGAGATGTTTTGTAAACTGATCAATTGGAAAATTACTTATAATTATGAAAATGGTTACTGCAGTGAAGCAGGTAGCACTTCTCTGTGCAGGTGTGGTAGTAATGGATTCAAATTGTACATAGAAAATTGTTTTTACGTTTTTTTTTAGCTTTTAGCTATATATTCCTGACATAGCAGGGTGAGTTTTGATTTAATTTCAAATGGCGAATATGGCCACGATTTCTTTAGTCAAAACTTAAGATTTTAGGAAATGGAAGTGTCTTAATGAGGAGCCGAGTGTCCTAATACTGGCTTCCCTCCACCGACCGAATGCGTGAAGCTAAAAGGAATAAACTAATAATTAAACTTATTTTCAAACTCAAACCGTGTGAAAATGCTTGTTTAAAATATGTATATTATTCAAGCATCACTTTTAACTGTCCCATAATCAAATGCACCTACTCCGTTATATTTTAAGCGTAAAATACTTTGCATCTAAATCGCATTTCATAGTAGGTAGGTATACTATAAAATTAGCATTTCTGATTATTACAAGTATCGGTACTAAAGTGATGAGAATATTTTTTCGAAAATTCCTGAGATAAGAGAATAATAATGTATTCCATTCTAAATTTTAAAATATTGAGTCCTTCCTTTAATATCTTCATATTTAAGAACTATACGTACTATTACTTTCAGTTGAACATAATCTTAATGGGAACGGAGGATAAAGAAAGAGGATAGAGAAAGAAAACCAAAAAAGTGATCAAATAAACTTAACCAAACAAATATGTCAAAACTTTTTGACGAATTGACATTTAGGCTATTTTAGGATACCAAATTCGAATCTGCTACCTCTACACCGTGTTAAGAAAAGTCTCAAGAAATTAAAATATATAATATTAAAATATGTACTATATAAATAAGCACAAGGCTGTAATGTGATTTCTATTCAAGTTAAAATTTGTACGCATCGCTAATACGACAGGACTTGGAGGAGTTATCGACGGGAGCGGAAGTTTGTAGCGGAAGTACATAATAAAGAAGTCAACATCGATCCAACTTATTTTAAGCTGGTTCTGTATATATTATATATTCTGTATGTGGTCCATATGGAGAGTTGGTGATCAAGGTAATCAAGATACAATTCATATTCGTAAATAATATGTAAACCGGACGATAACATAAATTTAATTGGAGACATAAATCTGCTTTAAAAAACCACGAATTCATAGGTGAAAGTTGCGGTATTAAGTAATACGACGCTTTTTTTCTGTACGACCATCTTACATGAAAATAAAAAAAAAATAAGAAGTCAAATCATTGAGTTCCGCCACTCAACACGCATTGCCTCCAAAATACTGCGGAAATTGAGGAACGAAGTTTCTTAACACCAATTTCCTCAGCCTACTCTGTTGGCGAGATACAGCATGAAGCTAAAAAAACGTATTAAATGCAATGTTTTACCTACAAATAAAACAATTTGGTCAAATTTTCTCTTTAGCCCGCTATCTCTTATCACTCGCGCCCGTACTTAACGCTCACCGGGTGCGAATTTCAGAGGTGTTGTTTACCCTTAAGGCGATTTACTCCAAGTATCTGCTAAGCCTATAATTAGAAAAGTTTTTCAATTAGTTTAAATTCGCTGTAAGTTGAGGAAGATTTTTGAAGCTTACATCTACCGACGCTGATATAATTATTTTATTAGAACGTCTTTAACGGTAGAGATAAAAATACTAATAAAAACATAAATCAGTTTGCGGGCATATAGAGTACTATATGCCCGCATACAATATGCTAGTCAAGGAGAACCTCGTGTTAAGACATTACGTTCTTCTTATCTTTCTCCCAATTTAAAAATTTTGCTAGTTAATCGATAATATATAACATATTTATGAAATATCAATTTAATAAATATATAAATCTGAAAAATAATAAAATCTGAAAGTGAGAATCAAAGTAATAATAACCATCTTATCTACTACACCGAATATCCTAACTTTGTTTTTCCAAATATATTTTGTAACAAAACAAGAAATAAACACAACTTAAAATGCAATAGAACTTAAAATCTGAATTCGCCAAAGCAACGGTTGGTAAGATAAAGTTTTTTCCTGGTTCACTAGTTCCGGAAGAATTATAGCGAGCAGACGCGACGTGACGTCACGCCAAACTTTTAAATTTAATTAAAGACAACTGTGTCGCTGTATGCTTTAGTAAACAGAATGTGGGCGCAGACGAGCGGCTTTATTAGTCTATACTATCTACTAATATTAATATTTTTTTATATTATTTTAAAAGTGAAGAGTTTGTTTGATTATACGCGCTAATCTCTTAAACTGCAAACACGACAGGTTGTAGGTTCGATTCCCACTTGAGGAAATTAAATATATTTTAATACTTTCAGTTTCTCGCTCTGGCAGTGAGGCAAAGCGCTGCATTGAGTTTCACCACTCAACACGCAATGCCTCAAAAATTCGGCGGAAACTTGGGAAGGGGAGTGTCTTAATGGGAACGGAGTCTACCCTGGTATGTGGACAGTACAACGTAAATCTTTATAAAAATTTGGAATAAATGGCTTAATTTTTATTTTTACACCTATTTTATGCGTCTAAGCAGCCCGCCTACGCCCGCCATGCGGCACGTGCACCGACCCAGATGTGAATAAGTGCACGCATAGCCCTATGCAATTTTGCATACCGTGAGACATATTGCGCTTTATAATTCTTTAGCATGCTGTATTAAGAAAATGTTTGTTTTTTGTTTTTTTTTTCTTAGATGGTGTTATTATAGTGGATACAATTCTATTCTATTCTATTCCAGCTTCCCGCTAGCAGCGGGATAGTCAGAGAAAACAGAAGAATATCATTTCTAATTTTTAATAGAGGCCGTTGTAGCGTAAAATAAAGCGTGTGTCTGTAAAGTGCGAATTGGTAATTAACTCGGGCAAATTAGTAATTTGTATTTCTTCACTCTGGTATCTGGATTAGTCTTAATACGAGCAGTGTCTCGAAAATTGTATGAACACTAGAAATGGAGTGCCCTAACACTAGATTCCCTCTGCCTATCCCGCTAAATAATTTTAAAAATGTTTAAGCTTATGTTCTATTATGATAAGTAATATTAATAAACAATTCGAATTCTTTTTTTTCGTAGAATAGATACTTACAATACCATGACGAAGACGGACGTGCGTGAGAAACCATCTCTCGGTTGCCGCTAGATCGAGTTACGCATTTCACTAATATCAATATTTGAATACAATGAGCGAGCTTAAGGTCAAAACTTACATGAAATACGTGATCATTAGAAAATATTATTTTTTTTAATTTCAGGCGGCAGGCATAACGCTCGTAGTAGAGTATGTAGAGGGAACCTAGTGTCCTAGAGGGGACACATATCCTACTGGCTGACAAGCTGAGAGAACGTTTCCCACGTTCCCAGTGTTAAGACCCTTCCGTTCCCCCCTCCCTGCCACATTCTGGAGGTATTGCGTATTCAGTGGCGGAACTTAACGCCGTGTTTTGCCTCGTCATCAAAGCGTTTACAGTAAAACGCTTGTGTCCCTGCACCACGACTGGTCTCCAGTTTTAAATATGAATTAAAAAATATATACTTATCAAAGTCTTCCCCTTATTAAAAGACCGAAACACTGTAAGTAATTGATACGACTTACGAATATTTGTGGTTTTGTACTGACCGCGTTACACGGAGATATAATGCAGATAGTCATCTATGTTAGTCGGTTCAATTTCACGGCTCCATTGTCGTAAAAAATTAAAAGTTCTTAATACGAACTAAAAAAATAAAAAAAACATTTTTTTTGTGTTTACTTAAACAATTTTTTTTTTATCGCATAGAGCAAAATTAAGAGATAGATTTTAGTGTGAAGATATTATGTTCTCGACTTTTCGCTGTAATAATTAACAATTAAGTGGTATTTAACTCTAAAATTTGGTTAAAATTACTAGTTCCTCGATATGGAACGAGCCCACAACCATCGAGTTATTAAGCTATTACAAGCACTTTTGAGTTAAGTGACATTAAAACATCAGTATTGTCAGTCCTTCGGGAAGTTACTACCGACTCAAAAAGCAGTTGACCTGAGAAAAGCCGGCAAGGAACTCAACAATTGCTCTTTTCAAAATATAACACTGCGGCCACTAAAACTGATTATTATTACAATATTTTCAAACATAGACAAAAATTAATTCAATTTCCGAAACCCTCACTAGATTCAAGTAAAGCGGAATGGAATGAGCAGTTGTGCTGAATCCATTTCATCTGTCAAATGAATTGTCTCATCTACACATCACTACGATGATTAACGATTTCTCCGTCCCACCCTCCGTCAGTATCAAGATTTAATGGAAATGCGTTAAATTAATTAATTTTTTGACGATTTAGACATGTTATTATGTAGTGTGTTGGTTGTAGTTTGGTCGTTTTTAATTATTTTCTTTCTTTTATTTTTCAAATGTATGCGATTATAGGCGGAAAGTGGGGACGTGTCAGTGACTTTACTGTTTGATGTGGAAAAAGCGTGAAGCGTGAAGTTCTTTTTGTTTTAAGTATGTGTTTTGGGTATAAGTTTTGTTAATATAGTCCAAAATATCTACCTTTTAAATGATAAGTAAGAAAAAATATATTTTTTAAAAAACAAATAAATGGTAGAGTTAAGTAATGCTAAATATAGATGCTTCGAATAAAATGGGAAAAACAGTGATTTATCATTATGTATGTAAACCTCAGAAACGAATAATGCAACAGATTTTAATCAGACATAATATAAAAAAATAGATTCTATAGAGTTTCAGTTCTTACTTTTTTGCTTTCTTTTAAATACGAGCAAAGCCGCGAGCTGAACACTAGCCAGATTTTAATTTAATTTTATGTAATATTTCACTTGAAGACACCAAGGTTTTATAATTTATACTAACCCCGATTATAAACAAACAATTTCTTACAATTGAATTGAACTAAAGGAGCAAACTTCTTAGACTTTAGTTCCAACAAAGAAACAGTAGCCTTATTTGCTACACAATAAATAAAGGACGTACACGTATGAGAAATTACTGGGATACCCTTATGAGTCTCATTATTTTAATAGTGTAAATCAAATTTTGATTATGCAATTTAAACTTTAACTTTATATTACTAAAGTTCAAATTAAAATGATCAAATTTAAGTGAAATTTAGTTTTTATCAGTAATTGAATTTAAGCCTTATTTCGATAAGAATAAGGTGTAATTTAGTTTGTTTATTAGATTATTTCTCGGTTGACCGGCATAAAGACCGCACAGTGTCTCGACGCCTACTGCGACGCTGTTATTACGGAACACTCGAACGCCAAGATATCGACAGGGTAGAATAATTAACCACGTGTGATATGGGTATAGAGAAATTGTATGTAAAACTTATGTGAAGTTTGGAGATTTGAACGCTGCCAATTTCTTTTTAGCAGATTAGATAGAGAGACCCTAGGAACCTATTGTTAAAATACTCCGTTCCTATGAACTCATTTCCGTTCCTCACTTTTTCCCAAATTTTATAGACATTTCGTAGTGACGGAAATGACCTGTGGTCCTGCGCCACTACTGGCTTCAAATTCAACCATTTCACTCGGCATCATAATATTACTTGGTTGCACAGTGAAACTGGGAAACTATCCTTATCTGAACAAAATAATATATTTAAAACATTTTAATTTTTGGTGTTGATTGTTGGAGGGAAAGTGGGTAGCGGAGTGTGATAATCCTCTTACGTTTCCTATGTCTACTCTGCTCCATACAGGAAAAACGACGAAGCTGCAAAAAAATAAAAAAAAAACCAACACCGCTATTTCCTAACTTAGTATTTATATATAAGTATTTCTCATATTGATTACAATCCATAGATACAGATATAAAGCTAGATGTATTAAATGAAGTAAAGTAATAAACATTACCGTCCATTAATGCGTAATCCTTTCATTCGCGTTTGTCCATTGTACACTGATTCCAGCCTTTGTTGACTTCGCTATGTACTGAGTAGAATGGGATCCTCGCAACCGGTTTACACTATATCGATACGACACATATTGTAAATATTAAAAATTCATTTTAAAAATATTTTGTTGTAAGTGCAGACGCGACGGCTTAAGGAGAAATGTTTTTTTTATTTATGTTGATTTTCATCAATCATATATTAAAATTTAGGGGAAAGTGAAGAACGGAGTGCTCTAATACAAGGTGTTATATGTGGTAAGTACCTACCCCATATTTTTATATAGATTTTTTTAAATTATTCCCTATTTTTTTAATAGTCATATGTTATAACATTTTAATTAATACGAATGGATTTTTTTTTGAAATAAATACAAAACAAACAAAAATGGAAACTGTTTATGATCAGATTATAAATAAAAGTATTTGTCAAATGTTGTTTATTACAAACCAATCTGCTATTCTTTATAATATTACATTATTTTTTATTTTCTATTATTAATGCAATATGTTTAATTTGTATTGCTCTTTCAATAAGTGCAGCAATAACTGAATTTTTAAAGTTTATAGTCCGTTCCCCCCGTTCCTTATAAATAAGATTGTGTAGTGCTATATAATCACAAAATACAATAAGACAATCGCCAAGACAACATGTAAACGCCACACATGTCTTATTCGGATGACTTGCAACTAAATCCCCGTTTCCTGCGGTCAGTGCAAGTCAGCAAAGGGGTACGTTAATTACGATCATACTTAATACCTATTAGAGATCTTTTGTAAATAATATGTCCCATATTAGAGCGCGCATATAGTGTGGGGTGAGATAATTGAACATATAAAACTATTTGATTGAGTCTATATGTATATAAGAAAGGTTATGGTTGTGGGTTCTAATACTATAGAATTTATGTTTGTGATTAAACAAAATATGCTAGTATGAGTTAATAATGTAAAATGTCTATATAAGTACCTACTACTATATTTGAATATGAAACTCATCCGTTACTGCGTGACTGATAGACAACAGATAAAATTACTGGACTTAGAAAGTCGGAATTTTAGATGTAAATAGGTTAGGGAGTGTAGAGAGGTTAAGAGAGGATTCTCCAAAATTCTTAAAGGAACGGGAGAAATGAGATTTTCTATTTTACATCTTAAAATCCACACAATCAGAGCTGCGTGCGAGGACTAGTATAAAATATAAAATAATTTTCTTTCTGACTGCCTAACTCTTTTCTAAACAAAGTTACAGGTTATGAGTATTTCATTACTTAATAGGAAAGTGATGGTTGTTTGGCCAAATTCTACTTATAACCTTTGAAATTTAATATACGTTATAGGAGTATTTGGGTACATTTAAAAATACTTCCAGAAAGCGATCGCTCGAGTTACTCAGGTTTCTATAACATCCGTTTATGTTGTTATTATAATTGTTTAAATCTGATCGGCATGTAATTTTAGGCTAAATAAAACTACACTAACTTTTACCTACAGCTCAGCTCGTGGTCAAACGAAAATAGATGAGAGTTGTATATCAAACATTTTAAGTGCCCAAAGTCTTCAGAATTTGTCGCAAAGTGGGGAACGAAAATTTGAATGGAAACGCAGTGTTTTAACACTAGCTCCCCAGGTTCCCTCTGCCTACTCTAACATGAAACTAAGAAAAGTCCTAATTTTAAGGTAACATTTTTAATACAAAATTTACACAATTAATATCAATTTTAAATTTTTACTTCCTTACAGGCCAAATTTCATTCACCAAAGGAGAGCAACAAGGCACACAGGGGATAGGATGTCTAAAATGCAATACAACAATAACTAAGCACAAGCGACACTGCACTGCACTGCAACTTAGTGCAAATCTGCACTGCACTGCAACAATTAAAGTGCGAGGTTCGGACCAACTCGATTAGCGTCCGAGGTCGCGTTAAAAAGTAATTTGAGTGGACTTCCTTAACTTAGTTACTTTGTTAGCTATTTATTTATAGCTTTGTATTCTTTTTATTTCGTTTCAGTCTTTTTCTGTGAGTAAAGAAGAGTAGAAGGTGGAGAGAATGGAGTCGAAATTTTATATTTCTTTCGTTATGTGGCAGAACTGAATTCCTTAATTAATATTAATACTTGTTCAATTTTCTCTCATTAGCGTCTGTTAGTGTCCGACCTTAACCTTACAGGTGGCACAACGGAGCAACAATTGACTGTTAATACGACAGTTTTGGGTTCGATTCCCACTGGAGAGAATTGATTATATTTTTTTTCTTGTTCTAGTAACAAGATAAAGCACGACTTTGAATTCCGCCACTCAACACTTAATGTCTCGATAACTTGGCGGTGCGCTATATGTGATAAAGCAATATAATAATAAAGACATATTACACAATGAAAATCGAACCCATAACCATTGTGTATACAATAAACATTATATTCGCCCAATTTCAAAATGCCTTACCAACGTATTTCGAAAGCTACTTTTCAATAAAATATCTATGAGATGGCATTTCTAAAAGCGATATTATTGGTCTTTAAATGAAAAATGAAAGCAATATTTGCTCTGTACCTCATATTGCATTATAAATTCGAAATATTACACACATTTGTAAGCTGTAACTTTGAAATCAATGGAAATACGAATGTTGGTACTTTCGTAGTAAACTGTTAGTTCTTGATGTATTTTCTAATAAGTTACTTATTAAGGATTATAATTTACATTTTGTGTAAGTGACTGTAATAAATATATATTTCTAAGATAAATTTACTAATTTATAAAATTAATATAATAGAGACTACAGCGCGGGATGTGAATTCGATTCTCGTTCGTGAAAAAACATAGGGTTAAGACACTGTATTCTCTTTTTCTCACCCATTTTTAAGACATTGCGTGATGAGGGGCGGAACTCAGTGTCGCTACGAATACGAGTGTAACAAAATGATATATACGAGTACTTATGTACTACAACGTTTATTTCTTAAACATATTTTCATAAAATTGCTTGTATTTGAAGTTTCATGATACTCCGTTTTTCATCTTGTTAATAAAGCCTCGATTGAGCAATTATTGCGATCGAACCCACAATGATCGCGTTTACAGAGTTTTGACTGCGCCACTATGGTCTCAAAATAAATCCATTTACAATAAATAGTATTGTTATAATATTAAAATTATATATTATTCTATAAAATATTTTGGTACCCATTCTATGGTATGCTATCCAAATTAAGCACAAGGCACCTGCGCTTCGCACTTCCGGTGACAAGTTTTTAATTTGAAACTTTCTTTTTCTACAATAATTTAGAAATATTTATGAATTTTAAGCTTACCAATCATAAGCAAGACACCGCTTGAAACAGCGCCTGCTGTAACATAAAGGAAGCTGTTCTTTTTTTTTTAGGTTTTACCTATAGCTATCCCGCATATGAGTGGGCAGGCAGAGGGTCCTGAGCATTAAGACACTACGTTCCCCACTTTCCGTCGAATTCTCAGGGATTGTTGCCTACAACTTATCTTTTGTCTCGTTACCGGAGCGAAGAAATGAAAATATTAAATATGTCACGACCTGAACTGTAAACGCGTACAGTCGCAACTCGCACGTTTGGTCTCCTGCGCCACGACAGCCCTCAAATGTAATAAATTATATAAATTTATAAGTTCCTATAACTATATATAAAAATGTCTTATAAAAAATCTTCATGATAATCAAATCTTAGACTACCGTAAAGTCAGTCAAGTCTACTTATTACATATTCGTCACCTAGAAAAGCAAAAAATAAAATTCGTACAAAAATAGAAGTTTCAAAGTAAAATATTCACTTGAAGTCGATATTTGGGTTAAATATTGCAAAAAAATTCAGGGAATATCTCACGGAAAACGTTTTCATTCAAAATATAACCTACAATGGCCATAGTGCCTAAAAAGTGTATATATACTGAGGGCTCTCAACGAAAAATACATTTTGTTACAGACAAAAAAAAGGTGAAGGAAAGAATAAAAATGGTCGTTGTGGCAGCGACACAGTGTCTAAATGTAAACGCTGTGGTTGTGAGTTCGGGTCCCACTCGGGAGAATGGACTATTTTTAACCGACTTCTTTTCGTTAGAAAGGGTATCCATTCAATTGTATTTTTTATGTTTATACCTCCGAATTTTCAACTGGGTGAACCGATTTTGATTTTTTTTATTTGAAAGGTGTCCCGTGTGGCCAAATTCTAATGTTCAATTTCTGATAAGGTAGGTACCCATAAGAAAATCACATAAACCTTAAATTTGCTTCAAGTGTATCCGCGACCGATAGACGAATAACTCAATATCCCGCCAACACGCATATTTCGAAAATTGAATGATGCACGTTTTCGGAGTGTCTAAACACTTGGTTTCCCCTGCCTAGCCTGTGTTATGCGGGATACTGTACCTGGGGCCAGAATTTTCTCGATTACTAGATATTCTTCGACATTCGAAGTGACCACTTGGGAAAGCCGGTCCGGAGAGTTTCCGCTAGTAATTTATATAGTAAAATTTTATGAAACACTATCTTCGTTGGTATACTACGTTAATTAAAATTGATTCAAAATAATTTAGGAGACGCCATATGCAGTGCGTAAATGGAACACACATATGGGACATTGTTATGGAAAGAGCATGTTGAATAATTCCTACAACACTTCGCACGCTCCAATATTCTTGTAATAATCTTAAATTTTGACCGGGGCAACGAATTATGTACATAGTAAAAAAATGCTGTGTTGAGTTCCACATTCCATATTAGTCTACAATTTCAACAAAAAGTGGAGAGTGGAGTGACCTGTTATCTTGTTATATGATAGAGTTAGAATCGATAAAAGAATGTAAAAAAGACCGATAAAACAATTTCTTCTAAACATCTGATTCGACAGCACAAATTTACATAATAACCCCCAAAAACAGGCTTAAACAAAAACAAAATACCCACAATACTACAGAAACTAGACAGTGAGCCCGCGAGCGACAAAATAAATGAAAAAAAAATTTATACAAACATTTTCAGGGACGTTCAATTTGCATTTTAATGGAGATCCACGCGTACGTAACAAGTTTCACTAATAGGCGTGAAATGAGAGGCGAAGTGTCGCTCTGATCACAAAAGATATTGCAACTAGTCTCTGCTGCTCTACAGGAGTCTTGTAGTCGGCCGGTGGGTTGGGATTCGATAATGTAGGCACTGAGTTTATTGAGTGGTTCCAGAGTTTTATCTTGTTATCAAGGCGAAAAAATGATGAGCGAGAAAGTAATTAGTAGTTTCGAGTGGAAATCGAACTAACGACCATCATATGCTCTACCGTTGCGAATTTAAAGATATGTGATAAATATAGCAATATAATATTATTAAGATACAAAGTGTTATTTCACACTGAATAGAGAAATAAATCAAGAATGAAAATAAACGATATAGGAAGGAGTATACTTACAGCGAGGCTAATTGGACTTTGTATTGAAATAGGCCGTTAAATGTTTGAATTTGAATGATCTTTTGTGTTGAGAGTAAATAGAAAAATATTAATAATATAAATATTTCGATATTCTATTACACATTATATAAGAAATGCCTTTGTAGGGGAATTGAGATATTGACACTGACTTTGTGAGTTTAACATTCAATGAATTTCCTTTGTTCAAAACTGTGTATATACAACAGTCGAACATTTTTTACACTCTTTTTACGTTATGGTTTACTGTTATTACATTTCATTTAACACTTTCCGAGGGATTTTTGAGACATTACGTGTCGAGAAGCGGAATTAAACGCCGCGCTTCAACTACGATGAAAATAAAAGAACTAAAACCATTCCTCCGAAAGGGAATCAGAAAATATACCGCTACGTCACGTCACGTAATATGCATATTATATACATATAAATATTTATCAAATATATTATATGCTTCCCTGGTCTGGTTAAATTCAGTGTGGAGAAGAGTCATGAACGAAAACTAAATGAAGGAGTGCTGAGTAGCGTAAGCTATTTCCTAAAATTATAGAAAGTGTGAATAAATTGATTATTTAAATTAACAGCAGTGAAAAAAAATCCGGTCAAATGCGAGTCGAACTTGCGCACCGAGGGTTCCGTACTAATTTGAAGTCTCTACAACTTATAAAAAATAATATTTTTTATTAAGATAATAAGTGCTAAACTATTTCAACCTAAACCTATACACGACGAATTTTATTTAAAATACAGCAATGTTAGGAAATAAAAATAAAACTACATCAACATCAAATACCAAAATACTATACAAGTATACATATACACGTATTCAATATAATCACTAACCAGATATAAATAGCTTACCCGCCCACAAGTATTCACGTGTGGCCAACGACTGCACTTAAATGCTTACGATTTATTACTCGCAATCACAACACCCTGTATATATAGTTGGCGAATGCACAACAAAAGAGTATCTGCGATACGGCGCCTGCGCATTCATAATTTTTATGTTTTATAATAATAAAACTTTGTTTATGAAATTAAAATCTGGCTCGAAGGACCAAAATGCATTTTAAAAACAAATTTCAGCGATGTTACAAAGAAACTTATATTTAGACATTATATTCAAGTCTCGAATGATTCATTTCCTTTATGCATTTAAGTAGCAACGTAAAATAATATATAAAAACAAGGATTTCCTATACATTTACATTACAAAGGGCCCGTTGAGTATTACTCCCTTATAAAGTTTTTACGACTTACATTTGACAGAGAGCAGATGTTTAAAACAAATACGCCATCAAAGTGGGAGGACAATAACCAACTGACTGTAGGTGATTCTTTCACTAAAAAGCACTTGAGATCTATAAATATTTGGACAAGTCATTTTATAATTTGAAGTGGTGGTTCCCTAGGTGACATGAGCAGAGATCATTGTGGCGCAGTGGGACTTCACTAAACAAGATACGACGATAGACGGATACCGGAGTGTAGACTAGGTTCTCTCTGTCTACCTCGCTATGCAGGTAAAAGCGCGAAGTTACCAAGACGATATATTTATCTCCTAAATAAAAGAATTAGACTATAAAAATAAAATGAAATTCGGAAAGGATAATTCTAATCTACTAAAACAGATTACTACAGAAGTAAAAAAATCATCTTGAATTGAAACGAGAATATTTTAAAATGCTAGTGGTATTTAAAGAATACTTAAATGTTCGGTCATTTCTACGGTTGTATATTTAGAAAGGAACAAAGATTTTATTTTTATCTTATGAATAGATGAAGCTTGAGTGTGATTTAAACTGCTTGCTTTAGAATAAAATGAAATAAAATTAAATCCGTCATTAATAAATGGCGTTGAAAAATTTCATATTTTATTAAGGTTTGTGATTTCGACCATCAGTTATTTTCGTTATCTCGTTGTAATAAAAATATAAAAAGCACTGAATTGAGGTCCGTCGTCTACACACAATGTCTCGAATTTGGGTGGAAAATGGACAACAACGTGTCTTGACATTAGGCTCTTTTTTCCTACCTCATTGAAGCTTCATTGACAACGAACGATAAATGGAAGTACTCGTAGCAAGGCAAGAGTATCAAAAAACCACGCAATCGAAGTTTCGGGCGGCTAGCATTGAAATAACATAAATTGAGGAAGTCTAGTTTTACGTTACTTTTGTTATGAAATTTCTGTCCAATTTATCTTTTCGATACATTGCGTAGTGAATGGTAAAAACTCAACGCTGTGCTTTGTCTCGTTACCACAGCGACGAAAATTAATTATTCATTCTGTCAAGAAGGAATCGAACTCACAACGTCGACGGCCACAGTCTCTAGATGTAACAATATATTTCCATAACGTGAAATTGATATAAAAAAGGACAACTGTGTGTTATTTAAAAAGTTAAAAAAAATAATAAGTAAATATAAAACCATTATTTTATTTAAATTTTAAATAGTATTGATTATCTTAATTTTGATATAGAATCCAAACTTAAACTATTTAAAGATTTTTTGCTAAAGTAATAGCAGTATGAATCAGTAAGGCCGAATGGATAAATAGAATTTTTTGTTTATATTTGCCTGTGTGTTAACCACATGTTAGTTTACGAGAGAAATAGTCTAAGAGGTAGCCTGCTCTTTGTAATATGTTTATTATTTGCCAGGGTTTATACATTTAACGGTTTTGATTCACTTATTTCAACTTTAAAAAGTACTTTGACTTACATAATTATCAAAATTAAAGCAGTTAAAAAATATTCCATATTTTTTTTCATATGAACGTGTTCATTTAATTTTTTGACTATCAACATTCTTTTTATCAACTGACCCCTTACGTTAACTTTTTTTATAAGTATGTATTCCTTTAATATTGTAATAAATAAAACACAAAAACTTATAAAAACAAAATGATACTTCCATTTGTAAATACGGAAATGATTTAAAGTCAATATTTGATACTAAATATCTTATTACTGAAAGCGCTTGTACTACTCGTGTTTCTCTATTGACTCATATGATGAAGGTCACGGGATCAGTTCTCGGAATAACTAAAACAAATCTGAGATCTTCATTTTATAGCTTTTTTACTATTCAGTGCGGTTTTATGTGTATTTTAAAGTAATTATCATTTTAGTACAAGCCTGTATTAGAAGCATAATATAGTGGCCTATTTTGTTAATGTTCGAGATATCTCTGCATATAACCGCAATGGCTGTGTATTCGATTCCCTTTTAAGTTAAAACAAAGCGTGACGTTTAGATTAGCCATTCAACACGCACCTAATGTCTTTAGTCAAAAAAAAATGAATTAGATCAATTTCACGCTGTATTTCTCACACAGCAGGGTAGGCAGACGGAATATAGTGTTAAGACACTCCGTCCCTAACTTTCCGCCAAATTCTGGAGGCATCGTATGAAACGGAAATATAAATTTAAAGAAATATTCGAGATATTCCTGGAGTGGGGATCGAGCCCACAACCATCGCGTTACAGTCACACCTTTGTGCCTCTGCGCCACGACGGCAACGCGACGGCCTGAATTGTGTGTTTAATTAATTAGTAGCGTTGAGTAATATTTATAAAGGAAGGCTATAGCTTTCTTTTTAATAAAGCTATATTACATTACGTTAATATTTTTAAGGTAACTTACTGTACCAGCTGCCAAAGCTACCTTGGACACCATTGGACCACACCGGCGAAATCATAGTAATAAATTAGAATTTTTACACTGTTATCACAATTCAAATGATTTTCTTCTTTATAACAATGTATAAAGACAAATTCAACTTAAAATTTAAGACAAAAATCGTAAAAGACAACAATATTGTATTTCACTATTTATTCTGTTCACATTACATTGTAAGGTAGAGGCTATCAAAGTAAGGGCCGGACACTATATTTTTTTTTATCTTTACATTATTTATTATGAAATGAACATTTAACGAAATAGTTGATGAATTTACCATACAAACATGTAAAATAACAATATATATCTTTTTTTATTTTAAGTCCTCCGTTATATTCTAAAAAAAAAGGTACATCATTGACATGTCTTTTAATCCAGTCTAATAACTCAGCGTATGACTAAACTATTTTTGTGAGATATATTCCTACTCTGGAACTGGAAGAATAACTGGAGAACGGATTGTTTTAATACTAGATTCTACCTGTTTTTTGCTTTGCTATCCCATTTTGAAATTTTGGTTATAGTTACTGAAATGTAAAAAAATCCTCAAAAAAAAACAAATTATAAACTACAGGACCTTTATTTGAAAACCCCTGCTGTAAGCGATACTTGTCAAATCGTTTGAGAGAGAGGCGGTTAGTGAGACACCCATCACGTTAGATTACAGTCCCAAAACGTAACTCTACACCGTCCACTGTACAGTGCGAATATATCTTATTTAATAAACTCTAACACATGTCGAGCGTATTTGATCTGACTGGTTTTACAGATATTTTGAATTATAATTATAAGCGTTTTCATTTTCCAGCTCTCGTAGACACATTGCGGCGTTTAGCTCCATTTAACACTCAAAAATAAATTTAGTGGATATAATACAATTTTTAAAAGTAAATAGAAATTTCGTTTTTCTTTGCAAAATGCTATACCTACTATGAAATTGAAAGAAATACTTAATATATTTATCATTTGACTGAAACACATTCTTAACCGACTTCGAAAGGAAGGACTTTATTAATTTGGCTGTATATTTTGTTATTGCTAAGACTGCTTCTTCTACTTTCTGGTCAATATAAAAAATAATTTTGTTATTAATAGGTACTAAGTAAGAGTTAACTCCAGTAGCTAAAGCGAATACCCCAAAATCATAATATAAGAAAGTAAATCAATGAAAAATGTGTATCCGGCGTTTGATTTGTTCGCCGGATGATAATATAAAATGCATCTGCCACGTCATAAGTATTTTTGGACAAAAAATTGGGCCGTCCGTCCGTCCGCCGCCGACGCGGATAGTAGATGATTCAAAATAATTTTAAGATAGACTATATCTAATACAGCTTAGTTCTTTATTTTTTTAACTATACGGTTTATTCCGCTTAATTGTAGGTGTAGACTCACAGAAGCTAGTGTTAAGACATTTCGTTTTCCACATAACCGATTTTCGAGATATTGCTCTATTGTTCGACTCATCACATGGGCACACAACTCAATGTTATACTTTTTTGTTGCTACTAGAGTCAGTTAAGTACAAAATAAATAATAAACAAAATAAGTAAAAAAATTTTCATATAGAGTGAGAATCAAACCCACAACCTAACGCATTAACAGTAGCACGCTCTCAAATATATATTACTAGCGGACGCGAACTTTCCTTAAACTTTCAACCCCTTATTTGCACCCTTAGGGGTGAATTCTAGAAAACCATGAAACACATGTTCAATTAAATATTTTTAAGAGTCTAAATATCAAATTTTATAAAAATCGGTGGCGATTTAAGAATTTGTCCATACAAACTTTGAACCTCTTATTTGTACCCTTAGGGGAAGAATTCTAGAAAAATATGAAACACGTATTCAATTAAATACTTTTAAAAATCTAAATTTAAAATTTTATAACAATCGGTGCCGAATTAAATTTTTTTCCATTCAAACTTTGAGCCTCTATTTTACCCCTTTAGGATTAAAATTTTTCAAAATACCTTCTTAGTGGATGTCCAGATTACAAAAGTAAACATCTGTCCAAATTTCACGTTTCCACCATCAGCGGTTACGGATGTGTGTGCGTCTTACCTCAGTCAGTGAGGACAAGTCCTTTTATATATATAGATAATACAAGTGGACCCGAGTGCGGCTACGCCCGCTTGAACTATACGAATATTTATTAAATATATTTATGAAATTATTTTCAGTTTTCAATAGAGAGATGCGTTAAGCAAGCTCATTTTGGGTGACGTTTTCTAACAACAAACTTTTCAAATCGTTGCTTAGCAACGGCGGTTGTTATAAACATGGCGGAATAAATTGCATGTCAAATTAATTAGTATTTTAATATATTGATATATATCGAAAATATTACAAATATGAGAAAAAAAAGTATCCTATGTTCATCCCGAGACCGTCAAGTATCTCTATATGAGTATTTTATCACAATTAAATTAGCGGTTTGGCCCTGATTGCGTAAAAGACAGACAGACAGACAGAGTTACTTTGGAATTTATAATATAGGTATGGATTAAAATATTCACTTTAATAAACAAAATACTATAAAAAAAGCTTTTAAAATTCATTTTAAAACATGCAAACATATCGTCAGCCATAAAAGCCACTGTGGAGCATAAATCGCCAGTTTATTTACTTAGACTGAACTCAATAAAATGATTTGATAACCAGCGTGAGGAGCTGTGAGCTCGGGCTTCGTAAATAATATTTGCAAAGTGTTCTGACATTTGTTAGAAATGTAAGTCGTATTTCTTAGGTTTTCACCATCTGGGCTAGTGGTAGTGTTACTTTAAGGCAATAGATATCAGTTCAATAACAATAACCTGTATACGTAAGTACATACACCTAGATATGCCATTATTATAACGCGATGTTTAATACCACCGGTAAACACACAATGCTTCGAAAATTCGGTGGAACGTGAGGAACGAAAGTGTCCTAATAAGAACGGAGTGTTTTACTAGGTTCCGAGATTTCCTTTGCCTACTCTGCTATGTGCCGGATACAGGTTAACCTCAAGTTAGCCTAATAATTAATTAATATCTCAAAGATTATGATAATTAAAAAATAAAATAAAAATAGATATAAATTAAAATTAAATACTTATTTTTTTAAAACAATTTTACGTAAAGTTGTTATATTGTCACAATATAAGAAAACTGCGGTAAAACCGCATCGTAAAACGTGGCACGAGTGTAAACTCTATGATTTATATAAGGTATTCTTAATCTTATTAAATCGAATTCACACTTGTAGGTTGTAATTCACACGTTTTTTATTACTTCTTTGAACAATTATGACATTTTGAAGTAAAAGGTCAACTTTTTTTGTTAACTTCAATTATTGAAATTATTAGACATAATTTAAGTATGTATGTAATAAGTACCTTTTAGTTTAATTTGTCGCTATATTTTACATAACATGGTAGACAAAGGGGACCCAGTGTTAAGACTTTCCGTTCCCCACGCACAGTATCATTGTCAAGACATTATTTATTACGCGGCGAAACTCAACGCCGCGCCTTGTCTTGTCACCAGATGAAGAAACTAAAAATATTACATCGTTTCGAGTGGGAATCGAACCCACAACCCTCGCGTGTCTAGTCAATTCCAGATTCTCCATCGTCACGTTGGCGTCTAAAGTATAAAATAAATGATCTCAAAACTTTTACAAGCCGCTGTATATCAAAGGAGAACAATGGGAGCCAAAATTATTCGT
This sequence comes from Heliconius melpomene melpomene, assembly GCA_000313835.2. NCBI lineage: Eukaryota > Metazoa > Arthropoda > Insecta > Lepidoptera > Nymphalidae > Heliconius > Heliconius melpomene. Next base: position 139,744 of record HE671546.1, read on the forward strand.
ATTCGAACGTTCCGATAATATTCGCGAGGCTGCATTGCGGACTTGTTACGACGAGGTGAGCTTTAACCGTTTTTAAAATAAGGTTACCTAGTTAAAATTTTTTTTATGGACCCACACAGTTTACTCGTTTAAAGCTTATTTTGCTTGAACTTTTTAACCTGGGATTTTATTTATTTTTCTCTATTGAACGTGGTTACAGCCTTATTAAGCTATTAAGAGATGCCTGGGGATTTTCTGTGAAATTTGTTTATATTTGTATAGCATTTATTTTTAAAATTATATTATGATTCGAATTATCTATCTATATAGGTACGAGTATATAGAATTCTGTCGTTAATGACTGATCGACAATGTATAAAAAAAATACTTGACGTAGAAACTTACATTTGGTATGTACGTAGGTGAGAAAGTGTAGGGAATTATTTCCTAGTGGTACACTCAGGAAATTAGTAATTTCTCACTCCGAAAATATATTTTCAAATAATCTTAAAACTTAATTAACGTTAAAAATAACAGTTAACTTTTAACTGTCCCTTCATTACAAATAAAAAGGTTTAAAGTTGTATTTCAATAATTAAATTAAAGTGTATCTTTCACGCCCAATTACGTAACTTTCATGTCAAGCTCCTTTCACACGTTATAAATATAAGTAGTTGGACTAAAATTATTTATACAAAAGTTTGTAGTCCATCGATAAGAGTAAATAAAGTGTAAGTATCTAATAGTATTCCTATGAAAAAAAAAATCTTGCTTTAAGATTACAAAAACCACAATTATCAATAGATTATAAGTAAATACTCAGAGGCCGTAGGGGTTCGATTTCCACTCGTGGGAATAAATTATTTTCATTTTCCTTCTCCGCGTACCAAGGCTAGTAAATAGAGGTTAGTGGTGGAGAAGGGGAACAAAGTTGCGAATGCAATTGGACAGGTTGTAAATGGAATTCCTACTCGAGGAAATATCATAGCTATTTGATATTTTCATTTTCTCACTCTGGTAACAAGGCAAAGCACGGTGTTGAGTTTCCTAAGTCAACACGCCATGCCTGAATTTAGCGGAAAATTGGGAAGTATCTCAGAACTAGGTTCCCAAGTCCTGTCACTCTACCTATTCTATTTATGCATAAAATTTATTAAATAATAATATTATAGCTAAGCTTATCTTTCAGTGGTGTGATATAAAATTTTATCATATAAATGTGATATTAAACCAAAAGTGATCTAGAAAAGGAAGTAATTTATTCCATAATGTTTCTTCTCATTTTATCTCCATTGAAGTGATAGAGATAGATACACTTGAGTAATGAGCACGTTATAGTTAATTAGCATTAAAGTGTTAAGGGACGGTTACTAGTCCGATTTAAGTCGTTCCATTTTATTTTTTTTATTATCAAATGATAAATTGAGATTGTAAAATATATTTTTACCTATATCGTTGAAACGTGAAGTGAATGTATTTATAATACCTCTAATGCTCGCGCTGTACCCGGCAATCCCACAGTAGCCAGGTAGACAGCGGGAGTCTAGTGTCGAGACATTTTATTAGCCACATTTAGCCCATATTTTGAGACATTGGCAGTGGCGGAAATTAACACTAGTCTTTGGCATGTCACCAGAGCGAGAAAATAGAAAAGAACTCATTACCTAAGTGGAATTCGAACCCACAATCGTTGCGTTTTCTTGGACTCTGTGGCACTGGAAAATTCGGATAAAATATGGAAAGTGTAACCACATTAGTTTCTCTCTGCTTATCTTAATGATCCTTATCCTTATTTTCCTAATTTCCAATTAATAAAAAAAATAATTTCCACAAATGGGAATCGAACCCATGACCGTGGTATTTACAGTCAAATGCAGTGCAGCTTCTCCACGATGGCCTCAGAAAAATTCTTATCTTATTCAAAATATTTTACATTCCTTTAATTTTATATTTGTATAGAACAGTGTATATGTGTAATAGACGACTCCGTCGGGATCAAAGTTCGGATGTAAGCGTCAAGTCGAAAGTCAAACGGTTTTTTGTAGAATTATCGGCAATTTGTTGCAGTTAGAAGTTTATAGTGTGTAATTTAACGTGAATATTCTTGTAATAAAAATATTTTATGTAAATTATATTCTTAAGGTCAGTCGCAACGCAGAGGCACAAGCCTGGACTGTTAACGCGACAGGCTGTGCAATCAATACCCTTTCGACGAATTAAAAATGTAATATTTTCATATCTTAGTATTTGGTAACGAGGCAAGGCACGGCGTTGAATTCCGCCACGCAATACCTTCGGAATGCATCAGAAAATCGAAAGTGTCTTTTTTTCAAGACATTCCGTTCCTATTAGGACACTTCCGTTCCCCACTTTCCGCAGAATTCTAAATTAAGATCCAGCAATTGATATATGGTGTTTTAAATTAAACGTAACAGTGATATATCACAATGTTCTTTTTATCTCCAATCTTATCTCCAACATAACCATATCAGCGCGTGACGAAAAAAACAAGGTGTTAATGAAGCAATTGTTATAAAAAAGCGACTATTAAGTAAATCATCCATTGAAATATCGAAGAGATAGTATCGAAGTGGAAAGCGATCAAAAATAACACTAAAAGTTAACGGAATAGGGCCATATCTTTTTTTTAATGGCACCCACGCATCAATTTACGAATGGGCCGATTCGAGTCACATAATTAAATAACAAAAAGGTTTAAAACAAAATGGGCTTCGAAGTCAGTCGTGGCGCAGGGCACACGACATGTGTACCTACCACAGGTTATGGGTTTGATTTCCACTTGGAGAAATTAAATATTTAAAGTTTTAGTTTCCGCGTTCTGGTAACGAGGCATAGTGCGACGTTGAGTTTTGCCACTCAACGCTCAATGCCTCCAGATTTTGTTAGAAATTGGGGAACGAGAAGTGTCTTAGCAGTAGGTTCCCATATCCTCTCTGCCTGCCCCAATTTCTGTTACAACGAAAGTACTGAACCTGACTGGGTCTTGTCTATGCTACGAGCGGGATACAGTGTGGAACTTAAAAAAACACACAAAACAAAAGCTCTAAAAAAACAAAAACAAAAAACCATTGATTTATAGTTTTTGTTCCGTGTGCGTGACTTGTTAAGTGTGTGAGAGCTTACCAGAGATTGTAATCATTTAATTATCTTGTATTTATAGTGTAAGTGTAACTTCGACGTGGATTGGTCGTTTAATTGTTATTAATTAAGATTTAACTTCAATTAACTTAATTGTTAACACTTGACGTTCAATTAAAATTACTGTCATATGTTCAAAGATTTTTTTTTATCTTTTTAGTATCTCCCGCGGTTGTTTGTAGGTAAGTATATAAAACTAGTCGTTCGTGTGCTCAATTTGGATAATGTTTAAAATTTTAAATAAATGTTATACTGCATTCCGAGAAGCAAAACTCAAAGCCACGTTATATCTTCTCGAGCGGGATTCAAACCCGTGCTGGCGCAGCTGCGCATTTAGATGCTGTGCTGATGCGCTACGGAGACTACAAATCAAGGTTTTCAATGTAGTAAATAGTGCAGGTGTCAGTTGCGCCGTCTGGTATTACAATATCGATTAAAGAAATAAAAAAGAAAGCAGAAATTATCTTATAAGAAATAAACGAATAACAATAATAATTCGTCTCCCCTCGTGTCCATAACTGAGCTTATGGCCTCATCATTTCTGTAGTCACTGATACCCTATACCGCAAAACATAAACGTCCAGCACCCACCTACTTCCATAAAGTGCATACAACTTGATATCACCTGCCTGGACTGCAACGGCAACACCGACGCTAAATCCCACCGATCATATTAATAGTTTTATTCGATATTCGCTTTAAAGCAAACACTCTGCACAAACACTGCGCCCGGTTATTACTTAATTATTTAACATTTAATATTGGAAAATCAGGCATATTGTAAAGAGTATAACACTTTTAATATTTTATGAACTTTTTATATGAAAGTGGGTTAATTGAAGCCTTTTATTCTTCAGTTTACGTGGATATTGTTGGAATATTAGAGTGACTGCCGTTTGTGTGTATGTGTGTGTATATAATATAAGTATAACCTCGCACATAGCAGGGTAAGTAGAGGGAACTTGGGAACTTATTAATTAATTAATGTTAATTAATTGAGAGAGACAATTTAATATACATTATATAATATGGCCCAATGACAGAAGACTCAGAGGTCCACAAACACAATGACGACCACGATTTCTCTAGAATTGAACTTGCTTATTTAGTGCTTATTTATATAACCGCTACTCAATATGCAATGTCTCGAAAATTAATTGAAAAAGAGGAAAAATCCTCTGTCTGTCCCTGTCCCTGTTACAGTGATAATTTATTCCATATATTTTTTACGATTTTATAATCGTTGCATATTGAGTAGTGGAACTTAACGCCGTGATCTTTATTACAGCGAGGAAATCGAACCCACAATCGTCGCGTTTATGTATATATTCTAATATCAGTGAAAGTATTTTATTACAATATCTCATTATATCGTATTACATGATATTATATTGAACTGTTATCTTTTATCGAGACATTCGAAAGCCTTTGAAATTTTAAATCAGCAAAGTAATGGTCCCGACAATTTAGAAATTGAGTAAATTTATCATTTCGTTTATAGATTCAAAAGATACTGTCTGGTTCGATGGAAATTTTGTTGTAATTTGTTACAATTATATATAATTTAACGAGTATAATTGATGATATATTGTTAAATTTGTTTGAAAGCAAAATAGGAATTTGAAAATGAAGTGAAATGATATGAAGTTCGTAAAATATTATTTTTTATATTTATACAACTTAAAGGCCCACGTTACAAAAAGAATGAATAAGCGGAGGCTAGTATAACATCAACGTCTTGGTAATTGACAATACAAAAGTCACTAACTAGTTCCTTTAATAAATAAAGAAGATTTGTTAAAAAGAAAAAAAAACTATTATTCTCATCCCACAAGATAAAATTGAATGGAACAGCAGGAGGTTGTAAAAAACGTCACAGTAGCCCGGTGTTTACACTATGATTGTAAAAGAATATAAAAAAAAGATGAGATACAATACTTAATAAGAAAGGAAACCATTGTGGCCCAAATGTGAAGTGTCTGATTAAACAGCGAGGTTAGAAGGTTCAATTAATACTCGAAGCAATGTTTATAGTTACAATATTTTAAAGTGCGGTGGAAACTGGGCTTCGGAAATTTCGCATGTAGGTTTCTTGAGGAATGTAGGCAAGCATTAAAGTTCGGTTTCCACCGCAAGCGGAGCAGACCCATTAAGGACTACGTTAAACTCACAAGAGTAAACTGCATACTTCTATATCCACCAATAAATAGTCGACTAATAGTAATTACAAAATATTTTTTTTTTTTGTTGGTGGAAATGTTAAATTTTATTTAAAAGGAGTCGGTTCCGCATTGCCCACTCATTTCTCTTTCGCGGTGGCAAATGGGCTCAAGAGAGGATTTCCAGAAATCACTTGTAGGCAGTACTAGGCATTGCTCTGAAGTCCTCGGCCTCTAACGCGGTAGGCACTCCCATGGTGAATCCGTAGAATGCCACATTTTCAATATTCCTCCGAGTCAGTTGTATACCTACATATAAACGTACCCTCTCATGCAAGTAGTCACCACCCAACTATGTCACCACAATTAAATTACCATTTTTATAGTCAGGAATCGAACCGCCTATCCTACAATTATTCAAATATAAAGAATTCCCATAAGTTATAAAATATACTCAATCGTAAAAGAAAGTTCGTGTAATAAACATAAAGCGTCAGCCACACTTAGTAGCCACAAATGAAGATGGTGATGAAGAAATACTCGTAAATTCAGAGATCATGTCAACATTAAGGGGACACTGTCGGGGATGTTAAAATATTGTGTGATTAAATTTATAAAGGACTGTAGAGATACATCTTCTTCTCTTTGTTGAAGCTATAGTGATGTTGAAAAATAAGTGTTTTGCTTCCAGCTACTATACGAGATACATGGTAGCTGTACAAGCAGCACAAACAATCTTACAGAAAATCCAAAGGTTGAGTTCGATTGTCATTTGGTTTATTTAAAAAAAATACTATGCTAAGAAGACAAAGTGAGGCGTCGAGTTCCATCACATACCATGGAATATTTGAAAATTGGAGGGATAGTGGGGTAAGGGATCTCTGCCAACCCTGTTATACATATATGACATCGAGGTTGAAACTAAATAATATTTCTATTGTTCATTTAACGACTTAACAACATAGGATTATATATTTTAATAGTTTTCAAATATTATTCTACACTTAGAAATGAAAGATTCTTATCCACCGGCTTGCACGGTTTCCCAAAAACGCGGGTCAAATCCCGTTAACGTAAAGATTTTTTCAATTTTTTATACGTTTTCTAAAATCTATATATATAAAAGGACTTGTCCTCACTGACTGAGGTAAGACGCACGCACAGCCGTAACCGCTGATGGTAGAAAGGTGAAATTTGGACAGATGTTTACTTTCGTAATCTGGACATAGTGGATGTCCAGATTACGAGAGAGAGAGAGAGAAGGGATTTTGAAAAATTGTAACCCTAAAAGGGTGAAATAGGGATTCAAAGTTTGTATGGAAAAAAATTTTAATCGGCACAGATTTTTATAAAATTTGAAATTTAGATTTTTAAAAGTATTTAATTGAACACGTGTTTCATCGTTTTCTAGAATTCTCCCCCTAAGGGTGCAAATAAGGGGTTGAAAGTTAGTATAGGTTTTTTTTAAATCGTCACCAATTTTTATAAAATTTGAAATTCAGACTCTTAAACGTATATAATTAAACACATGTTTCATGGTTTTCTAGAATTCACCCCCTAAGGGTGCAAATAAGGGGTTGAAAGTTTGTATGGAAAAATCTTTAAATCGCCACCGATTTTTATAAAATTTGAAATTTAGACTCTTAAAAACATTTCATTGAACACATGTTTTATGGTTTATTAGAATTCACCCCCAAAATACGCAAGCGAAGCTGCGCGCGTCCGCTAGTAATAAATAATACAAGATCAATTTTATAAATATTATAAGATCATCTAACCCACATACGAGTATATCACAGTTGACGTCGTAGGTAGTGCACGCACCGTAGTTCAGTTGCAGCTGAGTGCTTTAAGCCACAGCCATTAGCATAACAGCTTTATTGTCCATCATTACGCTAATTGACCTATCTGTCGTATCTCCTAAACTCAGGTACGGTTTGGCTTTATACGATCTATTTCGATATTTGAAACCGTATAAATGTCTTGTGTAAGATAAATTGTGGTGTTTGGTTACGTAAACGGATAGTGGTAGAGTTAATGTATATACATACATATATACCGTTCTTTTCTCTTGTCCTCTCTGCCTAAGACCGATCTACATATCTCAAATAATTATTATAAAACTGAATTGAATCTTGGCTTGTGAATTGATTTAGGAGTGTAGGGGAACATTTAGAGCGGATTTCGCAAATTTCATAAGGGAATTTAATAAGGGATTTTCCGTTTAACGAGGCCAAATGCAGCGTTGAGTTCCGTCACTCAACAAGCAATGCCTTCAGAATTCTGCGGAAAGTGGAGAATGGAAATGTCTTAATGGGAACGGAGAGCAGGATAATAATATAGTGAAGCTAAAGAAAAAAATACAAAATAAAAAAATATAATAAAATACTGTTTACTCAAGTTATTACGCTAACGTCTTTAATGTTCGACATTATACTAATTGACATATCACTCACATCATTTCGGTCATGCTTTATAGATTTTAGTGGTGCTTTAAAGTGTTATTACTTAGAATTTAGGATTTCAATGGGGAAGTTGAGCTCTTAAATTTTTATGATGGAAATTCCTTAGAGAAATATTTAGACTTCTGCTTCAACAACTTCTTTGGTTGGATTGTAATTATTGTACTTGGTATATTTATATAGTATTAAAATATTTTTAATGTGAATATATTTCTACTTGGAACTCTGAATAGTTCTATATTTTATAGAAAATATTTTTTTTACGGACAGGGAACATAATAAAAATATATTTTTATATTATGTATTCTAATGGTTAAAAGATATTTTCAATATTTTTTTTTTTAATAAAATATTATAATTAAAATACAAAAAACTAAAAGCAATATTGTTGAGAACATAGATATTTGTTTAGTTTGTTATAAATTTTCAAGAGACATGGTCTCATGCCTTTATAAAATAGTATCTGATTTCAATACGTTCCTGTACTTGTCACCTTGTATTGTGTTTCTACGATGTCACATAAACCTTTATAATAAATAACTTAAATAGAAACTAAACCAACTTAAAGTTAACAAGTAATCTTGATGATATCCAAGAAACAACGATAGCAAAATAAAATAATTGTCGATACAAATTTTGTTAAACATATTATTTTAAAACTTATTGAAGTTCCAAAAGTGACTCAAATATTTGAATCTTCCTGGATTAGATAATCTGGTAAAATTTAAATATTTGGTTCCCGTTTTTCAGCATGTAAAGTGAACATAGTGAGAGAGAGCCTTACTCTTTCTGGTAACTCTTTATTGAAAAAAGTATTATCGACAAGGCTATTATTTTATTTTTCGTTGTTTATTATCTTCCCACTATATTCTATATATAGCAGGGTAGGCAGAACACTTCAACCAAGTTCTGGAGTGCGTGTTGATTGGCGGATCTCGACGCCACTGCTATTGTTTCGACAAAAATCATTTTTTACAAACATAATTTTAAAAAAACACGACCCACTTTACTATAAAAAATGTGATTTATTTTCCTAATTTGGACAAAGTACAGTCAAACAAACAAACTTAATTGAGTAAAGGTGAACCGTCCAAAACTAATTAACCGAAAGAAATCTACTTTTCATTCCGAGAGCGTTGACAGCGCAAAAAAAGTTTTTACAGTTTTTTTTTCTTTTAATTTATCCTTATAAATTTCGTTCATTACAGAAATACGGCAAATAGGATAGAGCAAGTCTGTCATAAAAAGCAACGAGCCAGCCCTAATGAAGGTAAAAGGTGTTATTATAAGCCTAAAATCAATTTGTTACAAACGTTCATAATGAGATTGTTATTTAGATGTTGAGATAGAAAATGATTGTTTCGAATATATTTGATTTACTGAAATTTGTTTTAGGTTTTAATTTTATATTTGAAATTAAAATAATAATTTAACTCATTAAAAACAGTTACTAAAGTATGTTAATTAGGTTAGTACTGTGGTTTTTTTATGATAAACTCAAAACCAGTCGCATTTAAAGTGACACGTTTGTGGCATTGTGCCACGAGGGCCTCTTAATTGTCATACAACAGTAAAATAAAAAAATTGCCGTGAGAATTAAAGCCTGCAATTTGGTAAGTAGAAATTCTCTTGTTGCAATTCTTTAGGGACACCTACGTCAGCGGTTTTTTACGTTTTAAGGTGAGCTTTCAAAGCTCTTTTGCTGCTGATTTGACAAAGATCGACCGACCCCCGTTCGGTTTGGGATTCAGATTTTAATTTTCGCTACTTTGTTATATTATATGTGCATTTTAGAAGTTTTGTTTTTAAGACTTAAGCTTTTATTTAACTTCAATTTCCTCTTAGCTTCACGCTTTATTCCGCATAGAACAGAATAGCCACAAGGAACCTGGGAACCTAGTATTAAAAACTCGCTCTCATTAAGACACTTCCCCATTTTTCGCCGAATTCGAAAGAATTATTGCGTGTCGAATGACGGAACTCAACGGAAGTAAAACAAATAGGCTTAGTAATGTGATATTGTAGTAAGATTATTTAGTGGACTTCAAAATTATGAAATCTTTCTTTAATTGCTATATGTTAAGTAATTTTATTTTTTACTTTTTCGTTTATGGTTTGAAGTCAGTTTGTTTTTTGTTAAACAATATTTATTTTACGATTTTAAGTGATGGGTGGCCTACTTATGCTTAAAAGGATGCTTCTCGAACGAGTACGTAGTGGTTGTACTATTTAAAATTTTAATCTTAATTTGGGATTAAGAGTAGAAGAACATTCTCTTTTATGAAGTTGGTTGAAAAGAAACGCAACAATTGAGGAATCTCATTTCTGGTGAAAAGTATTAACAATATTTTTCCTTGTAACTATTACAGTAAAATAAGAATTTATTACATAGGCCATCTACGGTCGTCATCATCAGTTCCACGTCATCAAATAGTGCTTTCCAATTGAGAACTTCCTCGTTTTTTTTGAAAGTTGATTTTTGAAAGGTCCATAAATGAAAAGCCACGCCACGCATATATCAGCAATTGGTTAACTCGCTTGGTATACACTGTAACGTGTTCAAATTCGACAAATAACTTTATTTACAGTATTTTAGACTTTATAGCTTAAACAATTAGGGTTATTTTAGTATACAGTGTTAGTTTTATATGGCCTATATGTGGCCATCGGTGACCAGATCGGTCATTGTTTGCGTCGCACAATGAGTACGTCGGAACTTCGAGAATCTGCGTCGTATCGCTCAAACCTCGCTTCTGTAGACTAGATGTGCAGTTACTGAACGAGCGAGGTGTACGCGGTGCGTTGCGCGGTGGATATTTGAAATAGGGAGAGTAGTGTGATTTTAGTGTAATTACATTGTTTTAATTTTTATACACTAGTCAGGATCAGATTTTTTTAAAACCAGTTATTAATTATTATATAAGAAATTATGGTTTTATTAAAAAAATGTTGATTAAAACATGATATTTGCAATAATTTATATTTATATTTTTTAATAATAAAAGAATTACATTTTTTTCTTTAGATCGATTAGGCGATATTTCTTTTATTTCATTGTTAATCTATTTTCAAGATGAAATTAAAACACAATCATATGTCACATTTCTTCTAATGTAATTATTACTATTTTTATAGCTTCACGCTGCCCGTATTTAGCACGGTGGGCAGAGAGAACCTAGAGTTAAACACTCCACTTTCCACGCACCGTCCAATCTTCGAAATATTACGTTGTTGGTAGAGAAACTCAACGTTACACTTTGTCTTGTTACCAGAGTGCTAAAATGAAAATAATTCACTTTGCCAATCGATAATCGAACCCACAACGACGGCTTTTTGTTTTGGTTCACAAGTAATATTTACTCGAGTTCATAGCCCCACACTCAAATCCAGTCAACAAGTCAGAGCTTCCAATTCGATATGAATAAAATATTTGGAGTTTTAAGAATAGGGCATACACCGAGTGCCATACAATAAAGTCTCGCTTTGGAAAATAAAGAAATTTTCGTTATTTTTGTTGAAGTTAATCTTATACTTTTTGTGTTTCGTATTTAAAACTGTTTCTTGCTTTGTGTATTTTTGGTTTAAATTGTTTCTATTTCCATTCTTTAATTGTTTGTTTTCAAAATGTGGCTGCTATATTTAAGTAATATTTAAATTTTTTCCATTTAAATATAATGAAGTCAAATCAAATTCAGAGGGAACCTATTGTTTAAAACCAACCAACCCCTACAACCTCCCCCCCTCTTTCGTGCTATACAAATATTATATAACAAAAATAAAAATCCATATAAATTAGTAAAAAATACGTATAACATTTAAGCAAGTCTTTCCGTAAAGCCGGTGCCTTTAGCATTTATTTTTATTAGTTCAGAAGGCAACTCTCATTATGAGAGGCGAATGAAGGGGCGATGTTGCTGTAATGGGGGTGTAACTCAACGTGTAATAGCTGGTACCTAGTAAGTGACTGTACCACTATAACAGTTTCAGTTCGTGTATATAGTTGGATAGTGTGTATGGATGTATAAGAAAATCCATATAGGGTACATCTTATATTATTTTAAGCCGCTTTTTAGTTAGATTAAAGAAAACTCGAAAAGGAGTAGTATACATTTTAAGTTTTATTAAAAAAAATAGCTAAGCCGTAAATGTATAAATTGCATAAGGTGATTGTGGGTACGTATCTCGTCCGTCGTCCGTTTTGTATTCCAAATTTTGCATTTCATTACTGTAGTCCAAAAGAAAGCAATTTTTTACCGTAAAACTGCTATTTTTAAAAGTAGGTACATCAATTTCATTAAAAAATAATAAATCTTATTAAAAAATCCGTCAAAATTACTTTCATAATATTAAAAATGGCTAAGTGTAAATAATTAGTGTATAGTTTAATTAATTTGCTTAAGCATATAAAAAAAGCTATAAATTAGGAAGCTTCGTTCACTTCCAGCGGTGTTGTCGTTAAAGGCCGAAAACAACAGCTAATAAGCTCGTTACTAGGAAAGCACAAAGCGCCGTCATCTGCATAAGTAATTGTTACTTTTAAAAAGGTGAACGCCTTACTTTGTACATTTTTATAGACAGCTTATTTTTAGTGAGCTGTGCTGTTTTTACAATTTGCCAATTATAAAAGTTTAGCTATCAAATGTGATCGTACAAGAAATTCGATGGATTTTGGAAGCTATCCGAGCTTATTTTTATATTTAGTATCTTTTTGGGGTTATTTTAAGAAATTCACTATTAAAACTCTTTCAAAACGCTTTTTTTTATGAAAAATGTCGTTTAACTTCGTTTCCGAAATTTTTCATTCCATTTCGGCAAATGCTCCCTTAGTGCTCCCCTAGACTCCCTACCTTCATGTCAACTTCCTAAGGCCAGTAGTTTCTTCTGTTTGTTGTCTGTCAGTTACCCAGTAATAGAATAACTTTATGTATTTAGAAGAAAATATACCAGTATAAATAAAAATATCACCAATTCTCTAGCAATCGTGTGAAATTTAAACAAGTTTGTTTGATACTAGTGTTTTAGTTGTAGAAATATGTTGGCTCAGGTCTAAGTTCAGGGCACCGTTAACTGATAATACTATTGCTTTGTTGGTAAGGTCAGTACTAAAATATTGAGTGGGTATTTTATAAGAATATACTTTTGTATATTATTTAGTATTTGAGTACGACTGTAAGGTTGCAGGTTTGATCCCCACTCGAGGAAGTGAAATATTTATTTACGTTTATATTTCCATTTTTTCGCTCTGGTGTCAAAGCGCGGCGTTGAGTTCTGCCACTCAACACGCAACGCCTTCAGAAATTGGCAAAAAGTGAGGAACATGAACAGTGGGGAACACATTCCACATATGGAAACAAATAATGAGTTCCATATATTTTAGGAGACCTGGTTATGTTTAATTTGTATTTACTGGCCACCTATTCTTAGGAAATAGATATTTTCTAGAAATAAGATGAAACGAACCGAAAATAGAAATCTTAGAAATTTGCTAACCCTCACAAACGTCATAAACTCCGTTTGCAACAAGTTAATTTATGCGAGTATTCTGCAACGTGCATCGATTCATCAGAAGTAATGCATTATTTCGTTGCCCTCGGGCCATCGATGCTTAATGCGTGCCCTCTGATACCTAGAGTCACGTAACTCATCATACTAACTTACTGTTACGTATATATTTAAACTATATTTTACCAGTGACTTCGCTCGGGTGGCCAAGCGGAAGCGGAGCGGTGTCATATATTTGACAAGTAAAAATAAGAGTTGTTTGACACATGACATATTCTCTCTATTTGAACTAGTACTTCCTAAGATTAACGCGATCGACCAATCAAACTTTTCAGTTTTATAATATTACTAGCGGCCCGCTCGCGGTTTCACCCGCGTTATCTATGTTATTATTAATTTCTGTCACCATGACTACGTCCTAGTGACGTCTATGCAAAATTTGAGACTCCTAGCATTTGTAGTAACGAAGTTTCATACAAACTTTCGACCCCAAAAACAACCCCTTAGAAGTAGAATATTGCAAATTACCGTCTTAGCGTGCACCTACGTCCTATAAATAACTCCTATGCAAAATTTGAGATTCCTAGCACATGTAGTTTGTGAGATTTCGTGATGAGTGAGTGACCTTTCGATTTTATATATATAGATTATGAAAGTGTATATGTGTATAATCTTAAAGACAGTTACAAATCTAGCTATTACTATATATTATAAGACCGCCATAACCATCATTGGTGGTTAGACAGCGTTTGATGTAGCGCGTTGGTTCTGGATTCCATTTCCACTCGAGAGAATAAAATATTTTCATTTGCCTGCTTTGGCATCATAAATCGCTGTGATGAGTTTCATTACACAACACGAAATATCCCAAATATTATAACTCTAAATTCTCTCTGTATTCTCTCTCTGAGTACTATATTACAAACAAAAACTTACTTACTTCCTTACTAGAAAAATACAATATAAAAAAAATAGTACCCAAAAGAGGATTACACCGGTCAATTTTCTTCGCTTACCAACAAAATCCATTTATACCACCGAGTCTATTATAGAAATGCAAGTGCATCCCCTGTCCCGACGGTCTACCGTCTCATCCCTTAAATAAGGGGGTGTGGTAAGTGGCCGGTAATTGTATGGGATAACTTAGATTGGCTTTTTAATTCGGTGGATTTCTTTTCTTTCGGGGGTAGTTTAATTTGTACGAGGCGTGTAACTTTTGGCGTCTGATTGTTGTTTATAAGGTGTTATTATATTAAATTTTGAATTTAGTTTATTTATATTTTATTTTTATTAGATTTGTTTTATTTCAATTTTAGACAGTTCTCTTTATAAGAAAGTATTTTCCTAGTAAGTAAATATAATATTTTTTTTATGATATTCTTAAATAATTCGTTTAAATATTTCTAATAATACTATTACTTAAAAAGAAACAATCTAACAACAAGGATAAAAAAAAACAAATTTAAATTTATAGAAATGAATGAATTTGGCAAATTTATTCTCCTTTATATAGCGACATTGACAAAATCCTTACATTAAAGCGAAGTCTATATTTTGCAACGAAAATTCGAAACGACTCGTTTATTTTTAAGGAATAAAAATAACGCTGAGAGCTCATAAATCCAGGTGAGCGAGAATCTTGTATACGTCACTTGAAAATAAAGATGTTACGCTCGAGCCTAAGCCAGTAGTCTAGGAGGTAACGGCTTTTTTTGTTGAGGTAATCATTTATTTATCGTATTTTTTTTCTTTAAAAATTGGCATTACATTATAACTAATGTGCTTACATTTAGTTTAGGTTTAGTGGTGCAGCGTGACAGTGTCTGGTGTTTGGGGAACGGAGTGACTTACCGTCCCTTACTATCACTCTCTATCCTTCTGTGTGAGAAAAAGTGTGAAGAGTCTACAATTTGGTTAAAGTGCATAAAGCACTGTACAAGCACAAGTAAATTTTTTATTATACAACGGGAATCAAACTTACAAGTAACCGCTGCGTCGCTGCACCCACGAGCACAAGTTATAAGACTTTATATTTTATACGGCACTGAGTTGAGAAAAACCGAGCTCATTTCCCGATGAATTATTACGTAACACAGGTGGTTATTATTGTAATAAACGGTGGGTACTGGGTCGCGTTTTAAAATTATTGGGTATGGTATTTTTCTTTAGTGACTCATTCGATGCTTTTGTGAACTTTAGTGAAGGCTCGAGTTTTGCATTGTAGAAGTTATGAATAGAATTGTATGACAGTTACTTTAGTATAGTATATTTTGTATTTGTTTTTGCGAATGTTTCAATAATTTAATTGTTTGATATTTTTGTAAACATTCAGAGAGTAATATTCGAGGCCGCGCTATGGAACTAAATTTAAAAACGAGTATTCAAAATTATAGTTTTAGTTCTTTACGATTATAGAATTATAAAATTCTAACAAATAAAAAGCCAACGCGAGATTTTTTTTATTTACACGCTTTATTCCTAGCGGAGTAGCCTAAGATAACTCTATACGTATCATGGGTACTATGTCGAAGATTAACCGTGATCTCCCCGTGCAACTCTTACCATCTCTTACCATTTATGAAGGATGGTATGATATATTTAGGCAAAGGGTATCTCTAGTTTCTCTTATACCTTTGCTTAAATATATTTTACTAACAATTAAAAAACGTTACACGCTAAGATGTTTATTAAATCTAATAACAGGTAGATCTTATAAAAAATATAAGCCGATCAAGATTATGATTACATACAAAGCAAATTAAACCGTATTTTCAAGAATTAAGGAACAAAATTGGTATAGAATATATTTTTGATATTTTAAGACGACAAATAAAAGTCTTATAGTTCATTAATAGATGGGACAAAAGGTTGAGGACATGTCGAGTCTTGAGAAATCTCTTAACAAAATGGTCTTTAGACTATTCTATAAAATATACTGTAGGGTTGCTAGTATATTTTCTTGTAATATAATCTAATAAAATGTGTCTGTTTATAATTTTCTATTGAATAGTACATAATTTATGTGTATGTATAATTAACATACTGTGGATTTTCTAAAATTTGCGCCACGACTGGCCTTTTTGTTAGTAAAATTTGCATATTAAAATATATTTTTTTCTTATCAATATCTAGTTCATGATATCTATAAAATAAGGGATTTATGTTGATAAGAATTATTAAGAAATATATTTAATATGTACAAGACTTCGACTTATAACAATTTAGAAAATATATTTTATTTTTTCTACATAAATATATTTTTATAGGTTTTTGACAACCCTACCGCAACAATTTTTGTCCTATTGATAGATTAGACGATAATCTTCTTAAAATTTTATTCCCTCTTTATTCTATACATTTCACGCATCAGTCGGTTTCAATTAAACTGTTTGGGGTCGATAGATTCACAAGAAGTTTGCAATTTTTTTTAATAAGCTAAATGTCAATAAGCTGTACTATTGTGAGAAAAAGTGAAAGTGTTTCTTTTATTTATTTTATAGCCATTTTCATGTTTATTTAGTTTAGTTTAGTATTCATTAACGAAATGCCAGAAAAAAGTTCTATTGATTAGAAATAAATGGTTATTAAACTTACTGTTCTGTCTGTTGTGCTTGAATACACGTTAAATGATAATTACCTGTAAAAATATAGAAAAATAGATTAATCTAATTAATTAAAGTAAAAACGGGAGCAGAGAGAGCCCGGTGATAAGTAACTTCGGTTCCCGTTAAGTTACTTCCGTTCTCCGCTTTCCACTGAATTCTGGAGGCATTGAGTATTGAGCGGCGAACGCCGTAATTGATCTCGCTACTAGAGCCAGGAAATGAAAATAATAAATATATAATATCTTTGAGTGGGAAACAAACCCACAACCTGTAGCGTTTACAGTGGCAATCATGCTCCTGCATATACATACTTATATGTTATTGGCTTTGAATATTTATTTTACTACTACTGTCTTTAATATATCATTAATATATCTTTTTGTTACGTCACATAAGACTTTTTTCAGTTTCATTCTATGATCTCTATGGAAAGTGTTTCCCGTCCATTTAATTGATGATGAAAATATTTAACCAATTTGTATATTGGTCCAAGTGATGTCAATCAACACGCAATGTCTCTGTCTGTCCTTACCACATACTCTGTTATGCGGGAAAAATATAAACTTGCCTTTTTTCCACAAACTGTATACATATTCTCTAAAATTTCATTCAAAATCACTGCCTTATCACTCACAACAAGAACAAAACAATAGCTTTTACGAACCAACGGCACACACATATTATAACGCCTTAGCTAAATAAATCAAAGCGTGTACGTTTTGACAGATCCATTGTGAGCTGTCGCTGATATGTTTGACGTGTTCAGATACTTAATGAGATAACGTCCGTGTCATGATGCACTCACTGGCTGCACCTACTACGTGCTACGTACGTGCGGCGTGGATGGAAACTGGTCGTTTGATATCGTGTTTTGTTATGGCTATCTTAGATGAATTTGGGTTTTGTGATTACTGTTTTTGGTGGTATCGGAAATCTGATAGAACGCGGCGTTGAGCTCCGCTGCTAAGTATGCAATGTCTTACAATTAGGCGTAAAGTGGAGCAGTGCCTTAATAGTAAGTTCCCTCTGCCTATCTGCAAATGTGGGAAAAAATGTCACAATTCTAAATAAATTCGTAGTATAGTAAGTATAGTAAGTGTGTACGGTCACCAAATTTAATACCATCATCACTAAATCAACGGGGTCTTCAAAAACAATGCCTTAATTAACATTTTTAAAAAGAAAAAAGCTCAGGTTGAGCTTCCCGTAAAGCATAATTTGGAGGAAAAAAACTTTTCTAAACTTATATTAAGCGACACAAATTGTTACTCAGTAAAATTAAAAGCCAATCTCGGACGTTTATAATCTTTGCTTGAACTTGAAAGAATCACACTTGGCAAATGTCGGTTCATAATTAAAAAGTTTTGAGTATTTCTTTTTTCTTATTTTTTTTAGTTCATTCTGTATCTCTCATTTAGTACAGTAGGCAGATAATTTTCGAGACATTGCGTGTTAAATAGCGAAACTTAACGCCGCCATGTCTTACCATAGTGATATGAAAATAATTGCGGCAGACGGCAACGGCACAACTGTTCCGTTTGGACGTTGAGCCGTTGCGTCGCACCAGTAGCATCATGAGTCATCTTTTTTTTTTACATATTTTAAAACAATATATGAAAGTAGCTAGATTGATTGACGGCATCACGATGCGGATGTGGTTAATAATTTGATTTCAAAATTTTATTATTTACATTGCAAAGCGGCGGTAAGTTCCGCTTTGAAACGTGCTAATTTCAAATAAGGCGAAAAGAGAGACAGTGTCTTCGAACTCATATATGCGAAAAATAAATTCTCTAAAAGTACCGTGCATTACAAAGTGTGTATCCCTAATCTTGCTATAATTAATATCAATCAAATCAGCTTCACGCTTTATCCCGTACGAAGCACCCTGCATCCTGCGGGAAAGTACCCTGCTAGGCAGACGGAACCTAGTGTTATGTTCCCCACTTTCCACCGCATTCCAGAGGCATGTTAAGTGGCGGAACTCAACGCTGCGCTTTGCACTTTTGCGAACAAAAATTTTCATAGAAATATTTAGTAACTTTCTTTTTTTCTGACTGTACCAGCCGTCTCTATATTTTTTACTCTTCTACCCATTAGTTTCATAATTAATATCCGATGAGACCCGACCGTGGGTGAAACGGATCAATCATAATCACTGGTTATAAAATATTTTAATTTCAACATAAATTTCTACATACGTGCTATAGCTGGCGTCGCGTTAACATTGTTTTGAAAATCAATTTTGTTTATGTCGTGAAAGGAGAGATTTATGTTGTAACATATTTTATGTCTCGTCTTAGAATTATTTTTTTTTGTATTAAGCCGAAAGTTTGTTTATGGCTTTTGTTTTGAAACTTTCTACTTTAGTATTAGGTACCTTCATGGTGCGTTAACAGAGGAAACCTAGAGTTAGGACTCCACTTCCCAATTTTCGAGACATTACATTTTGATTGTGAAAAGATGCTTTTAACATTCTTATAGTAAATGAAATAAATTTATTTCCCCGAGTGGAAATCAACATCGCAAGAGCCGCGATTAAAGTTTATGTCAGAAAAATAATGATAATAATTTTCTACAAATGTTAACATTCTTTGTTAACTTTTAATTCTTAACTAAAAGTTATTTTAATTATAATAGCATTCTTTCTACAGGGAACCCAACTCAAGACCACATCGTTTACAGTTGTACTGAAGCTGGTCAATGTTTCTATTTATAGTGTCCAACTACTTTAATTAATATTTAAGTATATTTTCAATGATACTTATAATTTACACCAATTTCTCATATCCATACATTCATACCAACACAGTATATAAAAAAGTCCACAAAACGAAAATCTTTATAAATTATATAATAAAGAATATCTCTAATAATACTACTACATTTGAATAAACCTAGTGGACTAGACGTTTGGAGTCGCAAAAATCAGTTTTCTCTTTGGGAATATCGTCCCTTTGTTCTCTGAGATTTCACTAGAATGCTAAAAGTGAATATGAAAAACACTGATTCAGCATTTTGGCTTTGCTGTAGAGTAGCAACGCGTGGAATTGACAATTGCATGAAGACTACTGAAAGTGGCATTGTGTGTGACAATTTGTGTTGAAAGTGTCAGATTTTCAGCTAATGAGGTTAGTTGGGGTTCATATCCAACTTGTATTTGCAATGTTTCGTAAACAACTATTAGTAATTTAACGAGGCAAAGCGCGGCGTTGAGTTGCGCTTCTTAACATTCAATGCTGGCAGAATGGTATGGAAAGTAGAGAACGGAACTGTCTTAACGCTAGGTTTCTAGTGATACAGCGTGAAGGTAAATAAAAGAGAAAATAGAATTTAATTACTCTCCCGGTTACTATTAAAGGCAAAACCATACGCACAAGAAAAACCTACTAATATTTTATATAAATTAAATTACTTTTCTATTGTTTTCAACTATTCTTAGTACAATGTTCGTCTTGAGATGCAACGATTGCGTTTTTAAATCACCATCTATTTTAACTTTTATTGCATTTTTTTATCATGACTCGAATTAAATCCCGTTTCTTTCTCCGTTACATTCAAAATACACCTTTGTTTCTTTACGAAAAAGGCTTATTTTAGCCAAGTGAGTTATTTCATAATGGTTCTGAATTGAAGCATGTATTTCTTTCATGACGTTTAGAACCAGTCATTGCTGGCGCATAAACTGACGTTTTATATCGGGATAGGAACTTATCGAATAAAAGCTTTAGGTGCACGCTATGATGAATATACTTTCTTTTTTTTTTAGCTTCTCACTGCACCCTGTACGAGTATATAGCAGATTAGGATACTCCGCTCTCTGTTCCCCACGCACAGATAAGGCATAATTTTCGAGTTTTTGAGTTGTTAAATTCAACGCCATGTTTCGTTTTCATCACAACAATACACAATCACAACATTTCATTTCCTCTTCATATATTTTATTTCCTCGAGTGGTAGTCGAACTTACAACTTATCGTGACCTTTTTATTTATAGTTATAATTAAGATATTACTTATAAATAGTAATTAATGTAACATAATTATTATTACCAATTTCTTCTATCTAATTTATCATCGTATTATAATTAACCCAAAGTGGCCGAACATCAAAATGTTTGACATTTGACCCAACAAGTATTTAAACTTAAGAGACGGTTAAGTCAAGCGAGCGTCCTTCATCAATATGTGGTCATTAGCGTGATAAATGGTATAAGCTAATATACATCGTAGGTATTTCCTGCCAAGGAGAGACTTTAGCATGAACTCATAGGAAATTCCTTTAAAATAAAATATAAGTAAGCATATTATAAGATTTTTCTTTAGCATTTTAAGTATACTTAAAATCTGTTGAAAGAAATAAAAGCCAAAACGTGCAACAGTAAACAACGACATAAACGACATGCTCGCTTGACTAGGTTTCCAAGGTTGCCTCTGCCTACCTTGTTATGTGCGGAATTCAGCCTGATGCTATAAAATATGTTTTTCACACTTCTTATACTAAAATAGTCAGTAGGATCTAGTGTTAAGACATGTCACTCTCCACTTATTTTCCGAAATATTACGTGTTAAATGGCGGAACCCAACGCCTAGTTTTGTCTTCCAGACCAGAAGTGAAAATAACATACTTCTCCGAATGGCACTCGAACCCACAATGGAACAACGACTGAGCAACAACGGTTAATTACATTCAACACGAATATAACAAATTAACAAGCTATTATTTTAGCTGTATGACGCCGTGTAAGTCATTTTGTTCTAAATGACAAAATATATGCGTGAAACGTTTTGCCGGTTTTATTAATTAAAATAACAGCAATAGGCTCGTCGTTGTGAATTTTTAATATATATTATTATTGTTGTTAAGTAAATTAATAGCATTTTTATTTTTTTGAAATATCTATAATTTTATATTATTTTTATTAATACATAGGGCCAGTCGTGGCGCAAAGACACAAGTGTGTGACTGTAAACAGGACTGGTTGTGGGTTCTATTCCCACTCGAGGAAATATTTTTTTAATATTTTCATTTCTTCGCCCTGGTGTCTATGTAAAAGTGCGTCGATTCTGCCACTCAACATGCAATGCAGTTTCAAGAATTCGTCGGAAAGTGGGGAGCAAAAGTGTATAAGTGTAATGGAGAACATAATGTCTCAACACTAGGTTTCCAGGTTCCATCTACCTACCCTGCTAAGAGCGGGATACAACTTGAAGCGAAAAAAATATATCGTAATACAAATACTGTGAAAACCGGATATTCACCAAAAGTAGGCAGTAATAAACATCACATGTTGAGATTCAAGCACCATACACTTATTTAATATATAGGAAACATTATTTTTTAACAGTAATAAAAAAAACAAGGATGTTGAATAACAATTTTACAGTAATGTAATTACCTTTTCTCTATACTAATACAAAGGTACTTTAATAACTATTATTATATTGTTATCCTTCCGGTTTCCCATAACAGATGCGCAAGCGCAACCGTAGTAGCACCTGTTACTTTACCCCTTTGACTAGACAATAGACATAATGAAGTTAAAAAATAGGCTATTGTAACGATGTAAGACAACGTCTGAATGTAATCAGATGTTTCCATTCGCGTAGCGGGTTCTTTTTCCTCCAGTTCTTCCTTTCCTCCCTATTGGAGGAATTAACTATTTTCATTCCTCGCTGCAATATCTAGGATAGAGACCCGCGTTTCAGAAAAATGCTATGTCTCGAATGTTTTAATACTAAGTTCTATCTATTTATCCTGAAAAACTTTGAGACAGCTTTTTTTTCTATATCAATATTTGACTATTATTGCATTTCCTTCTTTCTACTTTCACTTTACATTGGCATTAAGTGTAAATAAATAATCATTTTCAATACTGTATGGTCTATAGCGAGATCAATCAAAAATTTAAAACATTTAGTTTTATGTAATTTAATTAAACAAATAAATAACGCTCTTCACTGTGATTCTTCCATCACTTATCTTCATAGAAGCCACAACCATTGCGCTTACAGAAGCTGCCTCACTACGCATATAGCCTCTATAGTAGAGTAATGTATTAATATTTATTCTCGTCGGCCAATGTTTGCGAAGTCCACCAACGTAACACATGTATGTATAAAGGCAGTCTTTTTGCTTCCTCATGCATATATGTATGAGAAGTACAAATCGAGAGGTCGTTTTAAACTGCGAATACGTATTCGTTATTGCGCCGAGTTGGACAATTCTATCCGTGTTTTTTCATTGCTGTTCCCGCTGCGTCTGTTTGTTTCGACGTAATATGTACGGTAAGATTATTTTGGGATTGTAGGAATGTCTTCTCTAAGTTTTGAACGTGTGAACAACGAATAAATGCTGACGCAATAAACGGTATCGTACCTGTATACCACTATTGTCAATGCCTTCATACATCTCATCTGGGGTCCTCAAGCTTTTAACGTGATCTGGCTTGTAGTGTAATTCTATTAAAATTCAAATTATAAACTTTTAAAATATTTTTCTTGAGCGCAGTAGCGCAGAGTTTGACCATAAATGCGCTCGTGAATTCGATTTTTACTCAGTGGAATGATTTAATTTTACCCTGGTTAAAGACAATGTGCAGTGTGGGATTCCGCCATTCAATACGCAATGTCTTGAAAAGTGGGAATCGGACCGTCTTAACAATGGATTTCATTTGGACAGAAAGAAGCTAATACAACCAAATAAATTATTAAAAAAATACTAACATCACAAATCAAGTAAGTATAAACTGTTGCTACTGCCATATAAAGACTTTTTGTTTTTAATTCACGACGACGCCATTCCGTTTACATTTGCAAATGAACGCCAGCCCGTCCGATACATGCGTCGGTCTGATTGAATGGAACTATTATGCTGAGTTTTTAAGCTCCAGAAGCTAGAGTAAAGTAATCTGGGTTCGTTTTCTTTTATATTTCTTTTTTTTTTAGCTACAGGAATATACAGAATGATTTAGTGAAAAATCGTATATCGCATTTATTTCTATATTCTTGGCTTTATAAAGAAAT
The DNA here is from genome assembly GCA_000313835.2 of Heliconius melpomene melpomene. Lineage (NCBI taxonomy): Eukaryota > Metazoa > Arthropoda > Insecta > Lepidoptera > Nymphalidae > Heliconius > Heliconius melpomene. Next base: position 163,635 of record HE671546.1, read on the forward strand.
AACAATAAAATAGTAGTTGGAAGCATTTGTGCACTTATGGTCGAGTCTGGGTTCAACTACCATTTTATAAAATAAATATTAAAAGCGTGTTAATAATAAAATAAAAAGTTGCCACTCCGTTCACACCGTTCAAAAGCTCGGCGTTGATTTTCGCCACTCAACACGTAATGCCTCGAAAAATTCGGCGAAAATCGGAGAACGGACTGTCTTAATACTAGATTCCCTCTGCCCGCCCGGCTAAATACATGAGATACAGTGTGAAGCTGGTTTTTTGACTAGCAATATATTCCAAGAGACAGAAATAGGAGAACGACTGAACTGATCTAGCCTTTCGTCATACAATTACCAGTTCACGAAAAGTAAATCAAAATCAAGCTTAGCGTAATAAAAGAACGTTTTAATATATTTACAATCACAATTGCTATACTGTATTATTCAAAGGTCCAATCCATCACTGTCGCCACCGATGTGCCCGCTGCAGGTGTCGCTCTGACATATTGAATGCTATGTGTTATTCGAATGTTGTTCTATTCTATACTATTCTATATAAGTTGTGACGTAGTAGTAGAAGTATATTAGGATAAAATAGATAAATGATTTGGCTAATTTTTCCATTTAAATGGTGAATTCTGATGAATTTTAGAGGAAAGTGGAAAACAAATGGCCCGTACTGCCTTTCTATAGCAACTAGCAACTATCTCTTAAATAGTTCCAAAAAAGCAATACTTTAATAGTAGTATAGTTAATATAAAAAAAATAACTACTTACAATATATTCCACATATTAATGTGCATAATTTTACAGGGCGCTGAAATGTGTCTCGTGTGGAAGTAACATAATTGCATAGAAAATATGTACCCGAGTTTATGTATGTCTGGTAGTGCTTGCTGTATGAAGTGTGTGAGGGCCGTATAAGACGAATATTTTTAATAGATTATTTATATAATAATAACTATTGTTTTTGTTCACGCTGTATCCCGTATATAGTAAGGTAGGCTGAGGGTATTTAGTGTTAATATATTGCGTACGACACCTTTCTTTGTGACGAAATTGTTTTCATTATTGAAATTCATATTGTCAATTATTGAAATAACAAACAACCATGTCTCGACAATTAGATGAAGAATAGGGAACAAAGTGCCTTTCCACTAGGTTCCCTCAGCCTCCCATGATATTTGAGATTGGAAAAAAGCGTTAAAAAAAACAAACAGAAAAAAAACATGTTCCCTACAACTTTCATACATTACACATAACAAGACCGCACCTCGCGTGTAAGTTTCGCGTGATCGAAGCGACGTTTTTGTATAAGCGTCAGTTCTTAACCTATATACTCGTAGCTGGTTGAGTTGTTGAGCGATTTAAGTGCCTTTTTGTACGATCGACGACTGAATGAAACGTCGGCCGTGTAATGTCAATAAACTAAACTTTGTTTTTTTTATAAGTTGTATGGAGATTTTTTTTACTGTGTGTACTAAATTTGAGGGTAGATAGAAAAATATTAGTAAGCCGTAATTATGTTTTGTATATTTTATACAAACGGAAGTTTAATTGTCTCATAGCGCACGGGCACAAACGTGTTACTGTAAACGCGACTGGTTGTGGGTCCGATTTCCACTTCCATAAATATTTGTTGTTTTCATTTCTTCCCTCTGGTGTCGAGGCAAAGCAGAGTTCTACCATTAAGCACGTGATGTTTCCAGTATTCGGAGGAAAGTTGGCAGCGGAGGATCTTAACACTATGCTCCCTCTGCCTACCCTGCTACATGCGGGAATCAGTGGAAAAGAAAATGTGGAACTCAATGTCAGATTTACCACGAAACGTTTATAATTTATTTTTTTAAATAAATATCATTGATTTTTTTATATAACTATTCTAAAGCCAGGATAATGAATTTTTAATAAATATAAATTGCTTTTATATTACTTTTTTAGATAATGTTTTAAAAAAAAATACCGGGATGTGAACTCGCGCCTCTTGGAAACCTTACTCTTAGTATTCTAACCACTACACCGTATTTTTATCAAGTTACGTCGAAATTCTTATAGGCTTGCTGCAATTTCTTTATTTCTTCTAAAATTATTTGAAAATAGACAACGGAAAATCGTAACATTATTTTCACAAACAAAAAACATTCATAAATCACAATGATTAAATAAACAAAGAAACTAATCCCCTATAATAATGTTGTACCAGAATGCTTAATTTATAAATCAAAAATCACAATAGGCTAAAACTTTCCAAATTCAAAATCTTGAATGGAACAACACTATACGTTTGAATAGTGATGTGAATTGAATCGATTTTTCCATTCAACTCGCATCTGATTGTACTCGATTTAGTCCGAGACTTGTTTGCCTCATTGAAGTGCATTGCGAATGAGTGAATGATACCGTTCTTTTGTGTATTTAAACTATTGTCGTTATAAAGCTTGCGAAATGGTAACCTTTTTTCTATTGGCTTTCTTGCTATATGGCTTATAAATTGCTAGCAATTTAAGTTTAGTTGCATTTTTAACTGTTTATTCGTAATATCTAGCTAGGGCTATCGTTGCGCAATCACGGCATTGGTGGTCCACTCAGGGGAATTAATTATATTTAATTTCTCATTCTAGTGGCAAAGAGAAGAGAGGAGAGAAATTGGGCAAAAAATTAAGAATGAAGTATATGGAGTGTTCATTATTAACTTATGAAAGATGAACTAAGTACAATAATATTTTGTGTTAAAATAATTAATACATTAACTTATAACAAATTATTACTTTTATATCCGAAATTAAACTTACTTAACTGACTATATTTAATCCCATCAGAAATCTGTTTTTATAAGCAAGGATTTTCTCTTTAAAAAAATCTCTTTTTTATAGCACAAAGGAGCACAATACACGTATTAATAAAGTCAATAAAACAGAGCTGCTGGAATATCAATATCGCGTTGTAAAATCTATTTCAGATTTGCTATAAACAGACTAACGGCTTCGACTAAATGAATGAAATATCTAAATGGATGAAACTTTGAATGGATTATTACTATGGTTATAGTGGATTTTATTCCTGATTGAGTAATTTAATATACATATATATCTAATACTTCTACATGTGTTTGTAGTTTGGTTTTTGGTTATTGGATGGTTTTATTATAAATAAGTAGAAACGTCTTTTTAAAAAAGCCGTTTTGGGCTGTATTGCGGATATAACAAGGTAGGCTTGTTAGGGTGTAGGTTGGCCGGTCCGACTTGCACTCTACCAGTTTTTCATGTATTAAAAATTACTTGTACATATTGTATACTTAATACTATAGGTATTGCAAATATTCAGGCAATTTCTATTAATGCTAGTACCTCAATAGGACCTAATTCGACAAAGGTAATATTTTGTTAATGCACAAGAGATTCCATTCGTAATCAATAAACGATTTCATAGTAATACTGGCGTGTGTTCTATTAATAACGTCAAATATGCAACATATAATATATACCTAAATATATATAATAATATATTTCTTTTTAATGTAATATTATTCTCAATAACCGCACCACAGTATGCATAGAAAGTAATATTATAATTATCATTTAAGATTAACATCGGCTTTTAAAATTCCAAATTCCTTCATATGCCCCGTTATAACCTGTGTTCAGACATTTTGAGCGTCAAACGAAACACTGGAGGCGTTAATCCCTAGAGTTATAATTATAACTGATTCATCGGGTTTCTAAAAAGAAAAAAGAATAATATGATGAGAAAATTAGTTTTGTGACTATTTTTATTATTTTAAAGTTATGTACAGAGTTAGTAATAATAAATACTAAAGGAAACATGCTGATTCATATGAGAATGTACGTGTAGGTGAGTGTACTTTCAAATTTAACATGTCTAAGTAAAAGTCGAGGACGTTTTTTAGGAGTGGGACCTATGTTCATTACTATAATTACTCTGCTTGGTAGATGAAGTGCGGCGTTAAATTACGCTACACAACGCGCAATGTATCGGTAATTCAATCGAAACTAGAAAACGGAATATTTTGATTTGTAAATGAAAATAAAGCCAAGAAAAGTAAACATAAAATCGTATAATATAGCTTTAGTAACCACTTCACCAGCAGATGGAACTTATACTTTAAGACACTGTATTTCTCACATTTTGTCCAATTTTTGAGACATTTACTGTTGACTGACAGAACTCAATGCTGTACTTTGTCTGTTTTTATAAATAAGGTTTATTATAGTATATTCAAAAATAATTATTTTTACCACGATCATTTTTAAAATTCAGCCTACAAAAATGTTATAACGTATAATAATCCAGGGCAAAACGTAAACTTGGTACATATATCGTCCAAACTGACTGTATTTCAGTCCCACATAAACCCCAAGAGAACTATTATAGAATTAAAAATGTATCGAACACCTTGCAGTAGCCGCCACGATGAAATTACCTGGAGCACAGCCTGCATACTTATTGGGACACTTTCGTATAGTTGCCTAACCATTGCGCGCTTAGTTCGAGATAAGAAATTATTGACCGTATACAAGATTTTATGGATAGGTTATAGATGGGCATAGGAAATAGAGTTTCCTGGTAGAGTCGTCGTATTCGTTGGCTGTAAAACTCGGTATTTGGGGGCAGAGAAAGATTTAAAAGCTTTCAAGTGAGAATCTAATAGACGTATATTGCATTCAGTCCGATTTATGGTGGATTTTTCTTTTGTTTTCAACAATTTATTATCAGGTGTACCGGATCGACCTTTTTAGTGCCTTTAACGTGCGATTACAGGGTTTTATGTGTTCGAGGGGGTCCCTGAAGATTCTGGTGCGACTGTTTTATGTGGATCGGTTGGATCAATGGTCAGGAGTAGCCTTTACCTTTTTTTAAGCTTCACGCTGTATTACGCACACAGCATGGTGCGTAGGCAAAGAAAACCTTATGTTAAGACACTCTATTTTCCAATCATCATCCAATTTTTGGGACATTGTTCGTTTAGAGGGGGAGGGGGGGACTCAACGCCACGGTAAGTCTTATTACCAGAGCGAAGATATGAAAATAATTTATTCCCACGAATCGATCCGAATCCATTCACATTTACGTTCAGTTTTTAAAATGTAATGAGATAAAATTTGCGAGTCCACTCATTAAATCCTTGCAACAATTTCTTATTAATTTTACACATAATTATATATATTTTTTATAAAACAAACCCATTAGCTTCATGTCATAATTGCACGTTCAAAATGATTATGAAGTCTACATTTTTGCAAGCGCACCGCGCCGCGCCGCACACGGTGCATTAAGTGCTATAAATTTAAAACGTTAAAACTATGTTTAGCATTAAGGCTGAGGACGTATACGATTACTTACAACTGTTGAGTATGATTTTGTGGTGCTCTTCATATGATTATCTCATGTAGATTCATTTTTTTATTCTTTTTATTATTACCTATTTTCTATAAAAATCTGGATAGGAAGGAAAATATAGTGTTAAGACACTTTGCACTCGACTTTGAGAGATTGCGTGTGGAATAGGAAACTCAACGTCGTGTTTTGTCTGTTAGAGTAAAGAAATAAAAATAATCCGCGAGTGGAGGTCAAACCAAAATCACTGTATTTACAGTCACAAAGTTCGACTGTACCTATACGGCTTCGCCTTTTACTCGTATGCTTGATTTTTTCTATTTCTCAATAATGATTACGCTGTAAATTTAGCAGTGAATTTCATCCAATCCCACTGAGGAAATAAAATTATTTCAATATAAATATTTCCTGCAGTGAGAATCGAATACAAATCCATTCAGTAAAATCTTAGTTTGCTCTTATAGCATATTTTATTTCCCATATAGTTCCATGACATTTATATACTTTTATATAATTTTAACCAAGTATGACAAAAAATAACTAAAATACACATACATTCTCTCTCCCTCTCTCTACATTAATATTATTAATAAAAAGAACAATCAAAATAATCCAATCTATTCTATGAAATGAACACAAAACAGTGATTCCACAGTAAAACGCCAGTAAACACGGCGCAGCTAACTCAATTTCGACACAATAGTCCACGCACGGGCCGTTCCCAAAGATTTATATAGGAGATACGTCTTAAACCCTTTTTAACCTTATATCCTGTTTCTGGATATTGCAAATAGTATGGAATTACGTGTTTGACTCGTCTATTCATGATTTTCTTTGTGTAATATGTAATATGAAATGTTATTTTTTGTCGTTTATTGCTATTATGTGAGACTGAAAAACTGTAATCACGACGGTAGTGCGTTCGATTCCCATTTGACGAGATGAGTAATTTTGATTTATTCGCTCTACCTACATAGAGCATGGCGTTATGATCTGCTACTAAATCTGGAAAAATGGAAGAAAATGGGAACCGGAGTGTCTTAACACTAACTTCTTTGCATACTGTGCTTTGTGTGGGATAAATCATGACTCATCATAGCAAACCATACAAGCTTTCATAGCTTTGTCCCGCATGTAACAGGGAATAGACAGAGAGAACCTAATATTAAAATACGTTCTCCACTCTCGAAGTTTTACCAGAGCAAGTAAATAAAAATGAGGAAATTAAGTGTCTTAATAGGAACACAGTGCCCTAGCACTAGGTTTCCAAGCTCTTTCTGACAATCCTCCTACGTGCTAGATATAGCGTGTACCTTTAAAAACATATAGATAAATAAAAATATTTGTAACCCCCACTACGCCACGTTTCAATACCTTAATATTTATTTAATATATCCATGGATATTAGACGTTTAGGTCAAGCAAATAAACGGGTCGTAGGCTGAATAGGTCCCAATCGGATTGAATATTGATACGACAGATGGTTCCGCACATAATTAATTCTGTATTCGGGTCCTAGTGTCCCCCTATTTACATATCCACTGACTATCTAAGCTGTTTATGCCTTCAGCTCATATTGCTGACCTATTTCTGATACGATTTAATATAAATAAGTAGTTACTTGGGTTATATAGATATAAGTACGTATATGTTATAAGTTTTTTGAAGATGTCTTTGTTTGTATGTTGTTCAGATTTAATTGTACTTGTTTCGACGTTAGTATTTTCAGCAGGATATGCAAAGGAAACCTGGAAACTTGAGTTCCGCCACTCAACACGCAACGCCTCCAAAGTTTTAGTGAAGGTATCTTAAAGGAAGTGCCTAATTTTCCTAATTTTCCTCTGCCTACCATACTATGCAGGATACAATTGGAACCTAAAAAACGTATTTATATAATTTTGCGGCTATTATATAACATACATATCCATTAGATTATATCCACAGTAGGTACTTCAAGAGAAACAGAAATGATTCGTGACTTGAAATTCATTTGTGAATTTGGCACATCGCCTCCGTCGATTTGGTGCAAACATAATAGGAATTGTGTAATGGACTTCTGTGATTTTTGTATGAGATTAATGGAAATTTGCAGTAATTTGATTCAGCTATTGTAATATTATAGAGATGAAGAATTTATTGAGATGACCGTGCTAATCTCAGGATTACCTATAAATTGAAAAAAAAATATGATCAATAAAATAATTAATGAGGAGGGCTATATAGGCTATATCATATCATGCTTCTACTTCAAATTGGAGAAACACTGAAAAATGAAGCGAAAACAAGAGAGTTTGAGACTTCTCTTACGTTTGGCCATACTGTGGGGGCGGAAAGTAAAATATAGTAATCAACAAAATAACGCTGCGGGCGATGACTAGTAAAGTATACAATGATAAGAACAAAATTTCACTTTAAATAAAAGTATCACTCATTCAGAAGGTAAGAAGACAGTTGTGGCGCAGGCAGACAAGTGCGTGACTGTAAGCTCAACTGATTGTGGTTTGGATCCCCACTTGAGGAAATGAAATATTTATTTAAATTTGTATATTTTTTTCTTTGGTTCTTTTCTTATTTTTTTTTCTTTTCTTTGATGTCGAGGGAAAGCGCAGAGTTGAGTTTCACCACTCAACACACAATGCTTCCAGAATTGGGCGGAAAATGAAGAACGCATTGTCATTACAGTAGGTGCTTTTTAATTAGTTAATTGTTTTTCTTAACCCCAACACATAAATTTCTGAATATTTAGCGAAGACCGTACATACACATACTCTAAACACATATTACGTATAGAAGCAAAGCCGGGTGAACGATTGCGTCAATTACGTAGCCAGTGGCGATAATTACTGTGCCCACTAAGATAGATGACACTCAAGACGGATGGTACGTGCGATCAGTTTGCACATGACTTGGCAACTTGGTACAGTTCAAGTCTTACGTTTAATTAGAATTTTGTATGGGTTGGGCTTTACGGCGGGAAAATGGTATTTTAAATAGCGACACAGAATAGAAAACTAAATCTAAAAAACATGCTATTTTACCATACTTTTAGCTCGGCATGCGTATAGTAGGGTAGACAGAGGGAATCTGGGAACTTGATTTTAGGACTCTTCGTTCCCATTAAGACTCTTCTGATCACCACTATCCGCCAAATTGGCGAGGCATTGCGTGTGGAATGACGAAACTGACCGCCGCGCTTTTATTAAAACATTAAGTATTTCATTCCCGCGAGTGTGAATCCACAACCGTCACGTCGCGTCGTCGTCAATATTTCACCATTTAATATAAAAAAAATATACAAAAAGACGTTACTTATTGCTCATACTCAAAAACCGCAATTTCCACTATTCCGATAACTTGGACAGGAAAAAAAGTCTATCCACATACTTAGTTGTGATTGATTATTCATTACATTACCGCCATACAAACAATGAGTAACCGACCTCACGGCTGAGTGACAGTCGACTGTCTATGCTCGTGACTCATGACTCATGATTGTGAGTCAATTATTTTGAATATCTTTGGAATATTTTTGTTATATTTTTATATATAATATATATTTTTTTGTTATTTTGGCTTCGAACTGTATCTCGCACATACCAGTGTAAGCAGAGAGAACCTGGGTACCTAGTGTTAAGATACTCCGTTCCTCACTTACGGCCGAATTTTTCGAGGCGTTGAGTGACGGAATTCAACGCCAAACTTTGATGCCAGAGCGGGGAAATGAAAATATTAATAAACATTTCAGCAGGATATAAGTTATGCTGAACGGAATCATCCTTTTCATTCTTGTTCTTATTTTTTATAGTTCCATTAAACAAAGTGCAAAAGTTTACCACTAGAGGACGGAGTATTTTTAAACAGACATACATTACAATAATTATACTTATCACTAAGAACATAGTATTTCTAACATCGTATTTTAATAAAATAGAATAAACATAAATTTCTTTGAAAATACGCTATATATATAATAAACCTTAAGTAGGTATATACATGTACACGTAGAGTAGCGGGCTAAGTATAAAATGCGTGTCCATACATAATGCATGGAGGATCACTGCTTGGACGGATGAAATAAAGATGTGGATACAATAACACTGTTTGAATAAACTGAATGAAGATAAGTTAATCGTCAATTTTTATTTTTGTCTTTTTTCAACTTCATGTGCCTTCAATCAATTTAAAAATTAAGAACTAGAAGTGAATAGGGAAATATAGGTAAAAGAGACCTCAGTTGACCTTCGCGAATCGCATCGATGATACTGGAGGAAAATCATGTAAAAAGGATGAGGTCCCCTAAGAGTATGTATGCAGAGGTTGATGACCATGGACGAGATGAAAGAAGTAGGCAGATGACGCTATAGATAAAGCGTGATGCTAAAATAAAATAAACATGATTTTACCGTTACAGATAATATGTATTGCATATATTTTTAAATTGATTTAATTTTTACTTGTCAATTTTTTTTCTGGACTAAGGAAAATGTTTGTCTCTGTGTAAATTTACCCTTAAATGCCTCAAATTCCTCGGTATAAATTCTTTTGGTATAACATTTTAATTAAATTACAATGTTTTTATTAATTTATTATTTGAGTATAAAATGTTTGCTTTTATTCACGCTATATCCCCACAAATAATACGTAGCAAAAGGGAGCCTAGTACTAAGGAACTTCGTTTCTCACTTTTCTTATAAATTTCGAGATATTCTGAGACATTTCGTCTTATTTTGTGTTGTTGCACGAGGAAATGTTCATGATTCATCATTATCCCGGATAGTAATACAACCTACAACTGTTGCGTTTACAGTACGACGCTTTGACGTTTTCCCATTCTCTCACATTTAAAAAGAGATGAAATTTATCTAACTCTATATTTATCATATACCTACCCTATAATGAAAAATAAAACGATAAAAAGCATATTGAACTCCCTCCCTTATCCCTAAACGCATCAGCCCATATTTTTACCGCTATTAAGAGTTATTGCTGCATTTTTATTCATAGAACAATTTAAGAAATCGCCGATTCCACACTTAAAGGGTCTAAAGTACGGAACCCTGGGAAGGGGCTGCCCATATTACATATGCACCGTATTTGACCGTTGGTCGATGAGAATGTATGGTATTCCACAATTTAACTCTGAGATCTATGTGTACAGATATATTATGATCGATATATGAGGAATATTTGTATTCAGGTACATGGCCATTTTACCAGTCTAGTTACATAAAGTACATTGTTGGGCATACGCGTTATGTCTCTTAAACGCATGAACATAAAAAATCGGAGTGATTAAGCACTATGACGTCAATAATTCATACATACAATATAAATTCTTATATATATTTTTAATTGCTTTAAATAAACTGCCCAAAACTCCGCAATTCCAATAACTTGCACTCACTAAATTTCGATAACACGTTCTAAAACTGCCAGATGCTATAATCTATCTGTGAACCCAACAATTATAACCATTTAGTGCACCGATCCCATTGTAGAGCACCCTGCAGACGACCCTAGCACCCCATACATTGCCAAGTAAGCGATGGATAACTCAATCGAGGCCCTATCTAAGCGATTTAAGATCTCACTAACCAAATTCACCCTTTGGGGTGGTTTTAATTAATTTCAAGGTCAATCCGAAGATATTTCGGTTGAAAGATGATGCGAAGGAATTTTGGATTCGATTGTGATTACAATTGTTAGTAGTAGTTAGAAGTATTTATAGTTCTTTTTTCATATTTTTCTAAAGGAAATAGAACTTATTATAAGCGGTATCCAACACAAATTATTGTGCTTACAAATTTTTTTTTAATGATCACCCAAGCATATTTAGGAAGATTTAGGATTTTAATGGTATTATTTAAAACTTTATAACACTATTTTGGGAATAGAATCTCAAAACGCCGAAGGAGCTTACAAAGCCGGTTACTTAACTGTAATTGCGTGTGACGCTTATCTAAAGTTTTTGATTAACAATTACGGTGGATAGTTGTTAATGGACTTAGTATGGAGTTAAAGTTTATGTGCGTACTAAAATTTTATGGCTGTTATATAGGTATTAGTCTAAATGGATCAGGGAAATATTATATATTCTCTAAATATGAATACTTCGTAGTGGCGCAGTGGCACAAGCTTGTTGTGGGTTCGATTCCCGCTAAGGGTAATGAAATATTCAATATTCTTATTTTCTTTGCGCTGGTGAGGCAAAGCCTCTCAATACGCAATGCCTCGAGTAGTCAGAAAATGGGAAACGGAAGTGTTTTAAGCCATATGTACCTATACAGGTATGTCAAAACTCCTATACCTTTACATACTATCATAACTTTTTACAAATAAGCCCAATGGAAAGTTGCGGGGTATAGATAAATATGCTATAAGGTGCAGCGTTAAGTTCCGCCGTTCAACACATATTGTCTTCACACTAGGAATACAGCAAATTCTAAAATATACTATAAACTGGTTAACTCATACTCTACAAACACACAAACACTTTAACTTAAAGGAACATGAGTAAAGCTGCCAGTGAACAGTAAGCCCTTCACAAACATCGCCTCAGGCCACAGCCCTAACCCATATATAAATAATTGTCATTACTAAAATCTTCTAGTCGAACAAACTTGCCTTCATCGATTTAAAATATAAATTAAATATTTTTTAACTGAATTTCAAAATATTTTTGTAGACTAAAGTTCTTTTTAATTTTTGATGGAAACCTAAATTTCATCGTAATTTGACTTTCATGAATTATCCCCAAAATAATTGGAAAAAAATAATAATATTTGTTGGCGTGGACTTAGAGATGGAAATTGGAAAATTTAGCTTTACTTGTTCTCGAAGGAATTTCTAGAATTTTTCCCTTAATACTCTGTACTACAAACCCCACAGAACCTATAAGTCATTTTAAATTATAAAAGTCCAGTAGTTTCCATTCAATATTTTACATATATAAAAAGGCATCTTTTATCTGCATTTCTTACGCATAGCCACTATTAGGCGTAGTATCCTAACTACATTCATACAATCGGTGAAGATAATTTCAACAAAACTTTTATTCCCATAGCCGGCGGGGTATACAGGGTGACGTTTTAGTAGCGGCTCTACACAAGCACGAATAGATGCGAGTCACGTACTAATCTGCCACAGTTTGCTCGTTCTCGGAACAAGCCTTGAATACCCAAATACAAAGCATTCCTCACAGAGCAAACCACTAAAAATTAAAACGGCCTGATTGGTTGCGACGAAATTTGTTAATCGATAGTGATAGGTCTGTTTTGAAGCTAAGTCTGGCTACGTCTAATTTCACCCTTTTCCCCACATAACAGGTAGAGGGAATCTAATGTTAAAACACTCTGTTTCCCGCCTATTAGGGTGGTGATTTTTAAATATAATCTGCACTGTGCCACGGCGGCCTTTCTACCTAGTAAGTAAAGCTTTACATAGTAGGGTAGGCAGAAGGAATCTGGGAACCTAGTGTTAAGACACTCCGTCAAGTCTCGTCAGGGGCAGTCACACAAATCAGATGATTGCATGTTATAAGACATAACTATTTATTAAATATTGTGATTTTTAAATGTCAATTACTTTTTATTGGAGTAGTGTCCCATAATAAATAAAGTAATTTATTGAGTTAACAATGCATAAGGATACATTCCCATGACGCCGCACTTGCACCTCGCGGAATCGAACAATAGTGTTGTAGTATTTTGCTGATTTAACTGTTTTGAATTATATAAAATTTTAATAAAGATTCTCTGTCTTCAACTTGCTTTAAAACAGAAAGGTTGTTTATAAAATTAAATAAATAATTTTTAAAAAGCCTTTTTCTCGCCTGAGTAATTTAACTGGCGCAGTCGGTAGGATCGCGGCGTGTTTGGCTTTAATCAAACTCTTAAAGCCCGCGAACGGTTTCTATCGTTATTACCGCGATCTATTAAGAAGAATCTACGACGGCGAGACCGGCGGAGCACCTAAGCATCGGAGGTTCTGCCAAGCAGTTGAGTCCCGGTTGGAGATGCAGAGGTTTCTTTGGTGAGTT